>JAVJIX010000017.1:7607500-7927500 GCA_036785185.1 Paratrypauchen microcephalus
AAATCAGTGTGGAAATTTACTTAAGTTGTAATTTCACTACCCCAGACCTCACATAAATGAACGATAAACCCATAGCTACAAATTTAATGCCTTTATTTGTGGCACAAAAGATGCAAGCAACAAAAAACAACAAGGCAGAACATGATTAAAACATGTGCGGTATAGGTCCCAATCCTCATAATTTTCATTGTCCTCGATTGCTTGTACAGGGAGTCCTCGGGTTACGACGTTGATCCGTTCTTAAGACGCGTCGTAACCCGAATTTCGTCGTAAACCGGATTTTGCCTTTGATCTTCCAACCAAAGCACCAATAACCTTTCCATCTCAATAATTAGACCACTACACTGCTTGGTTATCACTGCCGCTTTCATAGGAGCAGATCAGAGCCCACATCAGGTACTTCCGCCCACATTGGGCACACACACGAGGCTGTCTTCTTCTCCCTACAACCACAACAGAGCGTATTCTTCCGCCTTGCGCCGCGCGCGTTTGTTTACATCTTTTACCACGCTAAACCGTGTAAGACGGAATGACGCGTAATATATACATATTTTTTTTAATGGGGGCGCGTTCGTAACCACGAAACGTCGTAACCCGAGACCGTCGTAACCCGAGGACCCCCTGTAGTATCAAACGCCGACGACACAGTTCGTGTCGTATTAAAGAAACCAAAAATGCTGTTTTGTCGTTCATACGAACAACCAAACTCTGCAGAATGCACAACAAGTACGCCAATGCTGCTCTGTCAAACTCCTCGAAAAGCCATCGCAGTATACCACCAGATAGCTGTGTTGTGTGGTGTTTATATTGAGTAGCCGTCACCTGGAAGTAGTTGGACTACAGCGCCACATATCGTTGCAGAGCGGACCAGGTCGCTGACCTGAATCTAATTGCGCGACATGCATGTGCACTCGGATTGGACGACAGACCACCCGCTGAGTAATGGGAGGAATCCAAACCAATCCTGATCCAATCCTACCATGTGCACGCACTCAGTGACTGCGTGCACATGGACTGCGTGCACATGGTAAATTCCAAACCATTTGCAAACTGATTGGGGTCGTAATGGCCCCATGTGCACAGGGATTGGTTTGGATTGGGATTGGTCTGCCCCATCCCCCAGAAACCGCTGGCCTGGGCCGTTTGCAAACCACTTGGAGTCGTCATGTGAACGATTTTGGATTGGATTAACATACTGCGCATGGGCGCGCCAGAATTTCAGGAATGTCACCCGGAAGTTGTAAGAGTGGTAGTACCAAGTCAGTACCAAGTACCAATTGTTGTTTCAGAAGAAAACATGGCTGTGAAGAAATCAACAAGCACGCACTACTGGACAGACTAAGAAACTGGGTTCATGCTGCACCAGGTGCGAGAGATAAACATTTAAAACTTTATGGACAGACGGCGCACAAGAAACGCTAGTCTTTATCAGAAGATAGCGTTGAAGATGGAGCAGGCAGGTTTTGTTCGGACGCCTCAGCAAATCAAAATCAAATGGAAAAACCCCAGGGCAGCGCACGCCACAGCCAAGAAGAACACCAGGAGAGCGCATTACGATGGCTCAGGACAGCGGTCCTGCATGGCACCAACAAGCCCCATCTTCCACCATATCTGGACTATGAACGTAACGCACAGGGCAATTCCAGAAAAGAAGGAGTTTACCGCACACTCGCTTGACTTTACTTATTCCTTTATTGGGCTTAGCGCGAACAACGCGTTTCGCCAGGTAAAACCGAAACGCGTTGTTTGCTCTTAGCACAATAAAGTGTGTGTGTGCGTGTGTGGTAAATTTCGTCTTTTCTGGAATTATTTAATGACTGCGTGCACATGGGAAACTCCAAACCGACCGAGGACCGAGGCAGGGTTTGCTCGGACCCCAGAGCAAATCAAAATCAAGTGGAAAAACGCCAGGGCGGCGTATGCCACGGCAAGAAAGAACAACGGGAGAGCGGTCAAGACCGTACAGCTTCCCCGCATTACGACAGCGTTCTTCACGGCACCAACAAGTCCCATCTTCCACCATTTCGGGACTATGAACATAACGTAGAATCGAAACGCGTTGTTTGCTCAAAACCCAATAAAGGAATAAGAGTTTGCGGAAACTTTCGTCTTTTTCTGGGATTATTCAATGTTCCTGTTGTTACCAGCACCTGGAAGCTTTGCACGGAGTTTTAAGCTTTTGAAATAACACCCAGGGTACTTTTACAAACATTTTGAGTTATTTATTGTGGCCTCATGGTATCAGAAGAGTGTGTGTTTTTTTTTTTAATTGTTGTATAACTTAAATATTAAAAAACGTAAATATTAAAATCAGTGTGGAAATTTACTTAAAGGGACAGTGTGTAAGATTTTTACCTGTTAATTACTGAAATTGAAGATACCCATTCAAAAATACATTGTTTTCCAAGCCTTTTCACTTCCATCATGAAATCAAAGTATTCTTTTGGACTTAGATATAGTCACATAAAAGGGGGATCTTCCCCATATAGAGGCAGCCATTTTGAATACGAGAGCCGCAGAAGGACATTTGGGCTCATCCTTCGCCTCGGCTCCTGCACAGCCGCGCTGCGTATGGCTCCCCCCTTCCCCCCTCCCCTTCCCCTTCTCTCCTTCGGTCCTCTGCTCTCATATGCAGCCAGGAGCGAAGGAGAGAAGGGGAAGGGGAGGGGGGAGGGGGAGCATGCTGCCGGATCACACATCGTAATGGATATAACACGTATTTTGGACTAAATTGTTTTACTGGATTTTATTCGCTGGATCCTTATGGACAGATTGAGACCAAGTTTATGATGAAATACAGAGTTTGACCTGTGCAAAGCCTTCAAAGGTAAGCTAAGTAAGCTAAGTTTTGTGCTTTTCTGTATAAAAGCCCCATGTGCTCGGGGAGTGATTGTTTTGCAGGGAAATGAATTGCATAGTCAAAAAGAGGAGACTGTAAGGTTTCATTTGATGTGTAGATTGTCATGAATCATGATCGGGATTGTGTGTTTTCATGCGAAAAGAAAAAAAAAAAAGTGAACGGGGGACCGCGGTTTATGTATACAGCGGTGCGCGGTTCGTGCGCGGGCACGCGCGATGTCGGAGCTACGTCGCGTCCGGGTGACCCTCGAGGTCTGCCATAGCCAAAAGAGGAAGTGGAATAGCTAGTAACCACCTATGCGCCACGAATCCTACACACTGTCCCTTTAAGTTGTTCACTCAGACAGGACAAAACAGAGAGTGGAAGAGACAACAGAATATAAGCTAAGCATTACAAAGACATACAAA
Organism: Paratrypauchen microcephalus; assembly: GCA_036785185.1. NCBI lineage: Eukaryota > Metazoa > Chordata > Actinopteri > Gobiiformes > Gobiidae > Paratrypauchen > Paratrypauchen microcephalus. Next base: position 7,610,768 of record JAVJIX010000017.1, read on the forward strand.
ATGAAAGTGTGGTTGTGTAATTTTCCCCAGACCTTACATAAATGAATGATAAACCCATAGCTACAAATGTTATGCCTTTATTTGTGGCACAAAAGATGCACGCAACAAAAAACAAGGCAGAACATGATTAAAACATGTGCGGTATAGCTCCCGATCCTCGTAGTTTTCGTTGTCCTCGATTGCTTGTAATATCAAACGCCGATGACACAGTTCGTGTCGTATTAAAGAAACCAAAAACGCTGTTTTGTCGTTCATACGAACAACCCAACTCTGCAGAATGCACAAGTACGCTACTGCCGCTCTGTCAAACTCCTCGAAGAGCCATCGCAGTATACTGCCAGATAGCTGTGTTGTTTTTTTATTTGAGTAGCCATCACCCGGAAGTAGTTGGACTACAGCGTCACATAGCGTTGCGGGGGCGGTCAGGTCACTGACCTGAATCTGATTGCGTGACATGCATGTGCACACGGATTGGACGACAGACCACCCGCCGAGCAAGTGTGAAAAAAACAAACCAATCGGTTTGGAGTTTACCATGTGCACGCAGTCAGTCACTGAGTACTACCCACCGCTGCTTGTGTAGCTGTACCGCTGACCAGATAGTCCTCCCCCCTGCTGATTCATCTGGTAATGGACGCATTTACAAATGAAGAGATGCTAATTGTGGCCATCAGAGTCGTCAGTTTGGACTAAGGGTCTTTCGACCTGTAATGGAAATCTTACAATAATCATGCATATAATCAGATATATATGTAATGTTTAAGTTGGTTTTGATGATTCTTAATAAAGTAAGGCTGTCTATATTGTCACTAAAATCTAGCTAAGGCTTGAGGCGTGTGGTAGATTACACTGGCCTCCAAATCTGTTTTTCACTTGTTGTTTTGTCGTAAGGAGCCAGACTTGAGCTGACCTGTTATTGTTATGTTAAATGTTATGTCTTGATTATGCATGTACGCATTTGCCCATGTCCCCCCGTGGGGTATAAGGACTTGCTATGTTTTGTTATGAACACAGAGCTAGGGACAGAGACCTCTGTGAGGGACAGTCAGGGCGTAATTGTGCACAATTGCTTTTAATAAATTAACTCTTTGATTCAAGACAACTTTCCAGTTTTATTCTAATACCTACATCCACTGCATAAGCAACAGTGTGGTTATTACAGCACGAGGGCTCAGACACCTGTTTGTCTCATGTCTCATCTTTGCTACAATGTTCCAAAGTATGACATTAAAGTTATATTACTTAATATTAGTTGATATTTCAGTTGCAGGTGATTTATTGTGTCAGTTTTGCAAGAGGCATTAAAAACCGGGCTTATGCTGAAGTTGAGGTTAAAGGCATTTTAATCTAGACTTAAGCAAAATACAGGACACAATGGTACAGAAGGAGACCTCTCTCGTCACATATCTTGATTGTCCCACGTCCCAACTGTCACACAGAACTAAAGAGAAGAGCTCCTTAAATACTGAACAAAGAACAACACTTCAAACAGAATGATTGCCATCAGGTCACATGGTGTCAGAAGCCCCTCCAGGCATGGATGAAGATAACACCCCAAACTTTTACAGCCTAGTTTACAGCCTTTTAACAACCTATAGCCAAAGGAAGTAACAGGTGATATCCAACATATGGTGAAAAACAAATGGTGAGGTGACACGGTTCCCACAGTAAGAACACAGAAATAGACAAGGAATACAAAGAACACTTGAAAGAATAAAAGAATAAATCTCACAATTGCAAAGAAAATACATTGAAAAAACATGCATTCTTCACGTAACTTCAGTGAATCAATTAAGCTTTATTTCAAACTCCAGTGGGTCCATATAGAACATTTCAAAAACAGACAGAAAACACACAAAACAGTAATAATGGTTTATAATTCATACAAGCAGCTCCTCCAGTGCCTCCAGAGTTCAGAGGTGAACCGGACACTGCTCTGCTCAGGCGTCATTAAAACATTTATAATTTCATTTTGTGAATCCACAAGGCGCTTCTTAAATTTGTACAAAACGTTTCTGATCACAGCATTCGATGTCGGGATTGTATTCTGCACAAACAGCAGACTGGCACTTGTCCATATGAAGTGCATCATGACTGTATATGCAACCTGCAACTTCTTAAATTTAGTTTTACTGTAACTGCACCACAAGTGGGCGCTATAGACACACTGATAACTGATAAGAACTTGGTCTAATAGTGTCACCTTATAGTGTCATATTTTACCTCCAGTCAGTTTTTTTGTATTGGTTTTAGAAAATCTCTTTCTTAAAGCTACAGTATGTTTTGTTTTTTGCCTAAAAATAGACTAAAATAATACAACGTGTTTTTTCATTCTGGATGTTTTTATTGCGTCCTTACTATGAGTGGGCTTGTACTGGATTCACACACGCAGCAGAATAACCTGACAAAAGCCAGATTAGAATCGGGGCTGATGACCATTCGCTCTGTTATGGAGTTTACTACTATCACGATATTACTGTGGAACATTATTGTTGCTGTCAAATGTTTTCAAAGTGAACTCTGCACCAACATTAGGAGAAGTAACAACAGCACATTTCACATGACTTCAGTGAGGCCTCATCGTGACCTCAGCCAGTCTGAACGGAGCAGCTCCAGACCTCCACCACCTCTCAGGAGCGAGAGGAGGAGGAGGGATTTGCAGGAGTGTTTTTACATGTGGGCCTCATGTTGTTCAAAGGTAAATTTATTTTCTGGCAGTTGTGGAACGTAACAAAGTAAAAGTCAAGTACTTAAGTATTAATTTGAGGTATCTGTACTTTACTGTACAATTTAAAGTGAGTACTTTTTACTTTTACTTCACTACATTTGAGAGCAGGTATCTATATTTTAGAACATTTTTAACACATTCATAGTTTGAGCAAATAAAAGAATAAAAAAGAATAAAAAAATGACAGATTCAACTGTTTCAGTTGAACAAAATTCAGCACAAATCTGTGTGAAAATATGAGACTTTATTAGATGGGTCATTCCAGAATTGGAGGACATTTTGGCTTTAAAATTCTTGAAAAATAAGCCTTAACTTTTCTGATTTTCTGCTACATATTCATCAATAATAAGTAATAAACTATCAAATGCTTGATTAGCTCAGCTTACGGATCAATGGTACAATTTTTATTACATGATTTATTTGGTGTTTACAATACTTGGTGCAACCCTGTTACCAACACTGAGCAACCTGAAAAAAGTACATTATTGATTCCTTTTCCATTAAGTAAATAAAGTAACATTCTCTCTGAATAACCATTTGATTTCATATGACTTGATTTAAATTAATTTTAACAACTTTTGAAATCTGTGTCACCCAAATTTGCAATAAAGGCATGTTTCACTTTACTAATTTCAGTATTTATTGTGTAATATTTACTCTAATACATTTTGCATATGATAGCATAAACTCTTTAAAGGTCCAGTGTGTAGGATTCGTGGCGCATAGGTGGATAGTGGCTATGTCACTTCCTGTTTTAGCTACGGCAGACCTCGAGGGTCACCCGGGCACGCCGGAACGCGGACAGCTCGTGTACCCGTGCAAGAACCGCGCGCCACTACGGTATAAATAAAACGCGGTCCCGTTCACCGTTTTTTTTTTCTTTTCGCATGAAAACACACATTCCTGATCGTGTACCATGACAATCTACATGCAATTCATTTCCCGGCACAACAATCACTCCCTGAGCACATGGGACTTTTATACGGAAAAGCACAAAACGAGGTTTGTTACTTAGCTTACCTTTGAAGGCTCTGGACAGGTCAAACTCTGTATTTCACCATAATCTTGGTCTCAATCTGTCTGTAAGGATCCAGCGAATAAAATCCAGTAAAACAATTTAGTCCAAAACACGTGTTAGATCCATTACGACGTGTGATTCGGCAACATGCTTGTCGTTGTTTACCCAAAACCACGAGCCTTGCCGAAGGCGGAGCCCAAATGTTCTTCTGCGGCTCTCGTAGTTAAAATGGCTGCCTCTACATGGGGTCAATTCCCCTTTTATGTGACTATATCTAAGTCCAAAAGAATACTTTGATTTCATGATGGAAGTGAAAAGGCTTGGAAAACAATGTATTTTTGAATGGGTATCTTCAATTTTGGTAATTAACGGGTAAAAATCTTACACACTGTCCCTTTAAAGGAAAATGGGTCAAACCCTTTTGAGCTGAGAAAGTAATTTAGGATTATTTTCAATTAAAATGATATGGTAACAGGGTTGAAATTAGGGTAACAGGGTTGCATAAAGTAAGATGGATGACTAGCTACATTATTTTTTATTATAGATCATCATATAAAAGTGACAAATAAATACTCAAGACACCAAAGTGTTCTTGTGTTACCTTGTGTCACATCTTTCCTCTAATAACACCCAAAAAATAGAATAAACAATAATAATTAAATAAACGTTGCTGAAACTTGCCCTTTGGTTCAGAACATACTTTTAAACCTTTGATGGCTGACTGCCCTAACACTTAGCTGAAAACTTGTCATCTGCGTTAGAACATCGATCTTCTAGCATTCTAGTTTCATGGCTGATCACAGTGTTCCATTGTTTTTCTGCGATGGCCAGGTGACGTAAGGTAACATTATGTGGTGGTGGAATGATGGACAGCATGTCCTCAAAGGGATACCAATGCACATCCTCTATCAACGGCCAGAAAAAGCATTTTTTCCTCACTCTGTGCATACATTTCACCTGGCAGTGGGTCTCATTCACCTCTTGGATGATCCCTGGGTAGATGTGGCCCTCATACAGTAGGGCACACCATTTACCCACAACCTCTGGAGTATGCCACTGCTCTTCTTCTGGTGTGTTGTGTTTCAAGTTCCTCTAGAGTCATCTTTGTGCTTTTTGTCAACAGTTGCCCACTGAAGGTAGGAGACACGATCTGTAGCTTTGTAATGACCTGTGAGTGGATAGCTCTTATTGCTGCACTTGTCACATTCTCCATACATGCATTGCTTGCTTGTGATGTCACATGTGATGGTTTCTGTCAGGCACTCCAAATCAAATGTCAATGATGTGCATCTGATGAAGCCTTTTAGCAATAAAGCCAAGATTTTCATGTTGTTTGCACATAATATGTTTCACGATCTGCCAGTGTTGGGTGCACAACCCAATAGGAACAAAGTGTGCAAAACAGTGAGTATGACATCTTGATGTTGGTCTGCTCAGCGAGAAACTTCAAACGGAGGTTCTTCACTGAATCTAGGAACAGTCTTTTCTGCCTTTTCTTTTTTCCTTTTGTGACCATTTGCTTTTTTCCAGTAGTGATCCTGCTCACATCGTCACAAACAAAGAATGACATTACCTTTTCTTTTAGTCTCGCACCAATTCCTGTGTATTTCTTCTTCTTGTAGTAGCAAACATTTTCATTTCCCAGGTTCTTCCATCATCTCCTTGAAAATCCAAGTACCTCCTGTGCCAATTTCTGCAGCCTGTACTTCTTAAGGATTTTGCTGGTGATTACTGATGCAATGAGTTGTCTGTGACTCTCCTTTGATTTTTTGTACTTTGTATGCACTTCCTCAGCCACTGCTTTATGGAACAACAGGGTTCTTCTTAGGGATGTCTGCGAGTATTTTGTTGACTTTGGCTCTTGGAGACGGATGAGTCCTTTTCAATCATTGAAGCTGTTTCCTGTATTTTTCGGTTTTCTGTTCGGCTCTTCTCAACTTTTCTTCTAGTTCCTCTTGTATTCTTTTTCTTTTTTGGGGGGCAGCCCATTTTCTTCTTTTCCCAGTATCACTTTTCCTAAAAGAAACATAAGCTTTCATTTTGTTCCTTGACAGTTTAACCTGCAGCAAAACATGCATTAGCTGCCTTTACCATTTTGTGCTTACGCTAACTTACATTACTCAATAACCTTGTTGTATGCTTACCTTGAAGTCCCAGGTTGAGAGCTGGAGCTAGATTCTGGATATTCCGCACTAAGCGGGATTTCTGGTGTGACTGGAGATTGAGGGGTGGTTTGAGGGGTTATTGACCCTTCAAGTAACTTTTTCCTGGCTTTACTCCTCGTATGAGCCTCTCTCCACTTTTTTTGTTTGCCTCACTGTCCTCTCTCACTGTGGTCTTTTTGAAGCAACTTCTTTCCTGTTTCTACATCTTTTTTCCATTTCTTTTCAATTTCTCTCTTTCTTTGAGTAAGTACTTTTGTCTCCTTTGTACATCAGCATCACGCTTAGCTCGGTAGCGTCTCTGCTTTTCAGCAGCACTTAATGGAGGGCCACACTGTAAGAAAAACAATTCAATTTAATTTAGTGTCCCCTATTATGAATTGTAACTCATTGACTGAATACAGTTTTATGTAAAGTTGATCATCAAGGTAGTTGCTGCAACCATAATCCGTTTGGACTACCATGAGGAAATAAAAGGAACAAATTCTGAAATGTATTTACTATTTAATGTGTTTACAACATGTAGACTAACTAAATTATATCTAAAATAATGTAAATGTTTGAACTGAATTACAAATAATGTCTAAAAACCTGAGTAAACTGGAAGAGGTGCAACCCTGTTGATGTAGTGCAACCCTGTTACTCTAATCACAGTAACAGGGTTGCAGGTAACAGGGTTGCAAATCTGCACTAATGTTAGCTTTATCTCAGGAGTAGAAGCTAGCTGTTTAGCTAGCTGTTACTGCTAATCAAGAGGAAAAACTTATTTATGCAAATAAGGAAAGGAAAAAATATATTGTCTTATTCTGATAATATACATAACAGGGTTGCATGAGGTAGAGTGAGACATTCAATCAAGGCTAACTACATTATAAAAATATGAAAAATAGAAGAGAAGACAAACCTTTGCGCTACCCATTCTTTTGGAAAACTGTTTGATGATGCTAAGTCCAGGGTATCATGTGGTTCACTGCTTTCTTCTTCTTCTACCAGGCTAAAAATGTTCTGGTAACAGGGTTGGTGCATGTTGTGGGACACATGTTCCATGAATAATAATTATTATTTGAAATATTATGTCTATTAAAACAAATGTTCCCACAGTTATAAGACATGGCAATGAAACAAATAATACAAAAAATAAAAATACATTTAAATTTAATTTTAAGTGTTTTATTTGAGATTCAATTTGGCTATAAGAGGGGTGGGAGAAGAGGAAAATGGCATTTTTGGGGGTACTCCAGACTTATTTTGTATTTTAAAACAAATTTCAAGCATTCTTTTCTCTTTTTTTTTAAAGATTTGGTCTCAGGACAAGTAAATTCTCTCAAAAACTGTATGTTTTAGAATTTTGTATGTAGATTATTTAATACAGTGGTACCTCACCTTACGAAATTAATTCGTTCCAGAAGTGGTTTCGTAACGTGAAAAATTCGTAAGTTGAGTAGCTATTTCAATGGAAAAAGCCTGATTCATTCCAAGGCCCCGATCCAAGTTTTTTTTTTATAGTGTAACTTTTTTTTATAGTGTAACATTGTGTTCTGCGTGTTTCTCACATTTGTCTCTCGTTTAAACACTCAAACTTTCATAGATTTTCAACAAAATGTATTAACAGTGAAGTGGGGGGGGCACACGTGTGATAGCGCAGAATGACCCGGCGCAGGTCAAGACCATGGTCTAAACCTGGACTGGACCAGGTGGATTAAAGCAGCGAGGAGGGGACTGCACGCAGTCTGAGCGCATGAACGCATGAACGCATGAACGCATGAACGAGACCCATGCAAGAGTCACCGTGGCTCCTCCTGGTTTAGTCCAGGTTTACCCCTGGTTTAGTCCAGACCACCGCGGCTCCTCCTGGTTTAGTCCAGGTTTAGTCCTGGTTTAGTCCAGACCACCGCGGCTCCTCTAGACCTCCTCTAGACCTCCTCTAGACCTCCTCTAGACCTGGTCAGATCTAGAGGAGGTCTAGACCACCGCGGCTCTTGCATGGGTCTCGTTCATGCGTTCATTTTTTTTTTTTTTTTTTTTTTTTTAATTAATTAATTAATTATTATTATTATTTTTTTTTTAAACCTTTATTTAACCAGGGAAATCCCATTGAGATTAAAAACCTCTTTTTCAAGGGAGCCCTGACCTAGAGGCAGCAAAAAGACAATTAAAACACAATTAAAATGACATATAAATTAGTTAAAATTACATATAAATTAGTTAAAACAGGTACAATTTATGGAGGCTGTCACAAGAGCTCTCAGTCTGGATTTAAAGTCATTCAACGAGATAAATTCTGTTAATTTCCAGTCCTTTTGCAGCTTGTTCCATGTCGAGGGGGCAGAGAAGACAAAAGCCCTTTTTCCCAACTCTGTGCGAACAAACGGAACAGAGAGCAACAACTGATCATTTGAACGCAGCCCATAAGAGTCAACACTTCTCTGTGTGATTAAGTTACATATGTAGGAGGGAAGTAGTCCAAGCATGGCCTTGTAGATAAAGGTGTACAAATGAGTCAACCTCCTAGTGGACAAAGAAGGCCATCCCACTTGAGAGTACAGTTCACAGTGGTGGGTCAAGGCCCTACAGTTAGTAACAAACCTCAAAGCAGCATGATACACAGAGTCAATCTTACTCAGACATTGAGCTGAAGCGTTCATATACAGCAAGTCTCCATAATCTAAAATGGATAAAAAAGTTGCAGTGACAAGGCGCTTTTTAACCTTAAAGGGACAGTGTGTAGGATTCGTGGCGCATAGGTGGTTACTAGCTATTCCACTTCCTCTTTTGGCTATGGCAGACCTCGAGGGTCACCCGGACGCGACGTAGCTCCGACATCGCGCGTGCCCGCGCACGAACCGCGCACCGCTGTATACATAAACCGCGGTCCCCCGTTCACTTTTTTTTTTTCTTTTCGCATGAAAACACACAATCCCGATCATGATTCATGACAATCTACACATCAAATGAAACCTTACAGTCTCCTCTTTTTGACTATGCAATTCATTTCCCTGCAAAACAATCACTCCCCGAGCACATGGGGCTTTTATACAGAAAAGCACAAAACTTAGCTTACTTAGCTTACCTTTGAAGGCTTTGCACAGGTCAAACTCTGTATTTCATCATAAACTTGGTCTCAATCTGTCCATAAGGATCCAGCGAATAAAATCCAGTAAAACAATTTAGTCCAAAATACGTGTTATATCCATTACGATGTGTGATCCGGCAGCATGCTCCTCCCCCTCCCCTTCCCCTTTCTCTCCTTCGCTCCTGGCTGCATATGAGAGCAGAGGACCGAAGGAGAGAAGGGAAGGGGAGGGGGGAGAGGGGAGCCATACGCAGCGCGGCTGTGCAGGAGCCGAGGCGAAGGATGAGCCCAACTCACCTCCTGCGGCTCTCGTATTCAAAATGGCTGCCTCTATATGGGGAAGATCCCCCTTTTATGTGACTATATCTAAGTCCAAAAGAATACTTTGATTTCATGATGGAAGTGAAAAGGCTTGGAAAACAATGTATTTTTGAATGGGTATCTTCAATTTCAGTAATTAACAGGTAAAAATCTTACACACTGTCCCTTTAAAAGAAAAACACAATTTATTTCGGAATAAAAACCCCAATTTCAATTTGAGTTTCTTCACAAGATTGTCAATGTGGGGTTTAAAAGTCAGGGTGTCATCAAGCAAGATACCAAGATATTTGTACAAATGGACCACCTCAATTTCATTTCCCTCAAGAGTGGACACTGTGGGGACATCTTGTGGAGTCTTCTTAGAGTTTGAGAACAACATTAGTTTAGAGACTCACAAATTCAGAGCAGAAACCATCATATTTGATACATTGGGTCCTGTCACTCAAATAATTAGTGAACCAGGACACTACATGATCTGACAGACCAAAACTGATAAGCTTTTGCTTTATGACTGTGTGGTCCACAGTGTCAAACGCCTTTGACAGATCAATAAAGAGTGCAGCACAGTACTGCTTTTTATCAAGAGCAACAATTATATCATTGATCACTTTTGTAGCAGCAGTGATGGTACTGTGCTTTTTCCTAAAGCCTGACTGCAGTTTTGAAAGGAGGTCATTAGAGTATAGAAACTCTTTAAGTTGATCACAAACAAGGGCTTCAAGAATTTTTGATAAGACGCACAGATTTGATATTGGCCTGTAGTTAGTTAAAACTGCTGGATCACCTCCTTTTAGGAGGGGCACAACAAATGCTGACTTCCAGACTGAAGGAATTTCCTTGTTTTCGATCGACAGATTAAAAAGTATTGTAAGAGGCTGTGCAATAAAATCAGCAGCCATTTTCAAAAAGTAAGGCCCTATCAAATCTGGCCCAGGAGGTTTTCTCTGATTTAGAGTTTTCAGAGCCTTATGAACTTGCTGCACAGTAAAAGGTACAAATGTAAAAGGTTCTCCAGAAAACATTTGAGAGTTTGTACAATAAGGCACAGAGGGAGCTCCTGTAGAGTCAAACAAAAACCCAGATGACACAAAATGCTTATTAAAGCAATTTAAGACCTCAGTTTTGTCATAAACTGGAACTGAATCTTTTAAAACAAAAGTGGGAAGAACCTGGGGGCTTTTGTTCACAGATAAAGACTTGATCACACTCCAAAATTTCAATGGGTTATTTAGGTTCTCAGTTGTGACCGATAAGTAATATTCAGATTTTGCCTTTTTGATAAGAGATGTACATTTATTTCTTAATTGTCTGAAAATAGACCAATCACTGGCAGAATCACTCTTCCTGGCTCTGGCCCATGCCGCATTACGCTGATGGATGACATCAGACAATTCTGGAGAGAACCAGGGGTTTTCTCGCCCCTTCACTCTGACTTTCCTTAAAGGAGCATGTTTGTTTACAATTTTCTCAAAATTTTCCTTAAAGAAGGTCCAAGCGAGTTCAACATCTGGCAACAGGCCTATATGTTCCCATTTAACCAGGGACAAATCATGATGATAGGCTTGTTCATTAAATTTCTTCAAATTCCTCTTGAAAATAATGCGCGGTTTACATTTAGGGATTTTTGTGTCTCTGCAGGCTGCAACTACACAATGGTCACTCAAGTTCATGCGCTCAGACTGCGTGCAGTCCCCTCCTCGCTGCTCCCCTCAGCTGTGACTCGAAACGAAACCAGGAAATAGACCGCGCGCAGTGCTTTAATCCACCTGGTCTAGTCCTGGTTTAGTCCTGGTTTAGTCCTGGTTTAGTCCTGGTTTAGTCCTGGTCCAGTCCAGGTTTAGACCTTGGTCTAGACCTGCTGTCAGCTCCGCGCCAGGTCATGCTGCGCTATCACACGTGTCCGCGCAGTCTTCTCCCCCCTCCCGCTTCCCCCCACACTTCACTATTAATAATTTTGTTGAAAATCTATGAAAGTTTGAGTGAGTGAGTGTTTAAACGAGAGACAAATGTGAGAAAAGTTTAAATCCAGTCTGAGAAAAGCGTATAATGTGTGTGGCTGAGCGCGCATTATTTGAATTTTTGAGGTTTCGCGTTTCGTAACTTGAATTTTCTTTCGTATCTAGAGACCAAAATTTACCGTGAAGGCGTTTCGTAACTTGAAATTTTCGTTTGTTGGGTCATTCGTAAGGTGAGGTACCACTGTATTTCATGGGTAGGACGTAAAATGTCCTCCAATTGACCCAGATCTCAAAATCTGTGCAACATAATTTTACTTTTTACTCTTTTAACATTTTAAAACAAGTACTTTAATACTTTCACTTAAGTAAATGTGGGATACTATTACTGTTACTTGTTTGTTTTGGTTTGTTTTTTTACTCCAGTATCTCTACTTTTACTTCAGAAAATGGAGTACTTGTTCCACCTCTGTTGTTTAGTGAGTCTGAGATATTTGAAGTGATCGACCCGTGTCGGGGCCCGGGATGTGTGAGTGGGTGCAGATGAGCAGTTGAACTACAGACTACAACTGAGTCAGCACCCATTTTTTAAAATAACATATAATAGAAATAGGGCCTAATGGTGATTTGGAGTCCTGGTGAACATATCATGATACAAATGTGTTTAAAATCGTTGGAAGTCCAGTAGTGAACAAATACTATTTAGACTCTTAACTTGACATGTTTCCTTTTAGCAACTCTATATTTTTGTTTAGGTTTTTTTTTGCACTTGATAATGTTGACACTAGAGAAGATACCACCTTATTAGTTGTTTTATATACATATATATGTATATGTACACACATTCAATTTATAATTTATTTATAATTCAAATTTCAAGTTCAAAGTTCAAAGTCAGCTTTATCGTCAATTCTGCCACATGTGTTCAACATACAGTGAATCGAAATTTCTTTCTCTCTGGCCAAGCAGTACACAAAGACAATATAAAGACAAAACAAAAACTTCTAAGACAAAAATCTAAAAGCAGTGCAAAAGAATAAATAAATAAATACCTATTTACAGATGTCCAAAATGTGCAGTGAGCATCAAAAAATGTGCAATGGAAGATGCAGCAGTGAAATGTGCAGTAATGTGCATTGAAAGTAAAGATAAAAATAAATATGCAGCAGTAGTAATTCCAATGCAATAACAGTAGTAAACAACAGTACAACAGTAGTAAAATGTACGAAATTGTATGAAAAGCGCCTTATAAATATTTGATTGATTGATTGAAAATTCCAGTAGTAAATGTGCAACAGTGCAACAGTAGTCCTTAGCAGGAGTTTTTTATAGTGTCCAGAGTGATAGAGTGATAGTCTTTTATTGCAGTTGTCCCCAACCACCGGGCCGGGCCGCAGACCGGTACCAGTCCGTGGGCCATTTGGTACCGGGCCGCGGTGGCTCATTCCCCCAACCCTTCATTTTGAGTGGTCCGTCCGTGTTCCGAAAAGAGCACGTCAACTTCCATGTGCACGATGCTACGTTCAGACTGCGGTTCTTAATTTTTTGTAAAATCCGATTTTTTTGCATTTTTAAAAAATGTGACTTGTATGTGATCTCCATTGTGAACTTTAAACGCCCCTAAAGTGTCCCACATGCGTCCCGGAGGACACGACGAGGTCACGTGCAGCGAGCGTGTTCAATGTTTACGGAAGTAGCCTAAAGTTGCTGCGTACCAGAGCCAGAACATATACAGCTTATTTATTTTAAGGATGAGACGGAGAAAGAGAAGATTTTTGGCCACAGCGTTTTGTGGGGCAGTGGCAGCAACGTCCGTAGAAATGAACGTGTTGGTGCGGAGTCGCAGACGAATGGTGGGATTGCTGCGTGCTTCGCCGATTCACGGAGTTCATATACTATTTTCACATGACGAGAAGAACGTTTGTGAGCGCCTACTTGTACTACTCTCACTGGAGGAAACACGCCCAGGTCAGATGAACGCGACCTGGCCATTCAGACTGAAGTCGCATGCCAAAAGATCGGATATGTATCAGTTTTAGGACCACAAGTGGCCTGGATGGCATTAGAAATAAGCGGATCTGTGTCATTCAGACTGTCATTAGAAGATCAGATACAGGGGCGAAAAAAATCGAATTTGGGTCACTTCAGGGCCAAGCGCGACAAGCGCCGTTCCATTCGTTTTTTTCCCCCTGCACCGTTAAGATGAGCTCTGAACGGCGCCGTCGTTTCCATGGAAATCGGGGCGTGGACCAAGCGTGCAAACATGCATGCTTCGCACACTTAAAAGCCCCAGCATGCACAGCGCAGGAGGATATATGACTACAAAGACCGACTCGCCAACGACATCCACAAGTGAGAGTTGCGAAGTCACTATAAAATATACATACTGGTTCACCTCACCTACAACTATGCTACATGAAACTCTTCATAAACTACGCTAAACATGTGTGACGGTAGCCGTAACGGCATAGATCACGGCACCTGTTTTACCGTTCACATGCTTTTCCCCTTACATTTATATTTCCTTTGCTGTTGTAATGCTGGATATTCTACAGTGTAGCCATGTCCAACGTTTACTCTAAGCTGTGCACTGCTCGCACATTCTCAGCGCACAAGAAAACTGCGCGAGTGGGTGGGGGGGGTGTGAGTGAACATTTTTTCCGAGGAGCGGGGGGCGCTTGAATTGCGTGAGAAAATCCGTGAACACGTCAAATTGCGATTGCATTTACACAGAGCCCTGTGTAAATCTCTCAAGTCTCACGCATTGAGAGTGTGACACACGCAATTCAACGTGTTCACACGCTCACACGCCACACATGGTATTTCTCACGCTGAATTTGTTTTTGTTTTTGTTTTTTTTGTTTTTGTGCCCAGAAAATCGGTCTGTGTGGCTCAGTTTATGCAGGCACCGCGCGTTTCCCCCTTCCCCCCCTTCCTCCTCGCCCCGCTCCCTCCTCCCCGCGCCGCTCAGCGAGTGGGGGGGCTGTTGTAATGCTGGATATTACAACATGGATATAGCCATGTCCAACGTTTACTGTAAATCAGGGATGAAAGAGCTTTTAGCGGATCTCAGCTGCGGGGTCATTTTTTAAATATCTGCAAGGTGCGAGCCGCGCGGTGGGGGCGCGGGGGGGTCGGATGTCGCGCACAGGGATCCAAGGAGCGCTCAGGGAGTTAGTGTGTTTGCTCAGACACATTAAAAATTAGGGGGAACATTGGCCATGTCCCAATTCCAAGTATTACTAGTCGCAATAGTATAATATTTTTGTCTGTAGGGAACAAGGAGCAGACCACCCGGCTCACTGAGCTGAGGCGGGACCTGTTCCATTTCGCAGACGGACATGCGGTCCACGGACTGCACTCAGGGCTCAGCGAGTATGCACCGCCTCGACTGCAGACTGAGACCACACTCCGAACCGTGCATTCGCTGAATTGGGAAACGGCGAACATCGCAGAGTAGCAAGTGTAAATAATGGGTGGGGATTTATGACGATTTATGCAACGGTGGCCGACGAGGGTCCGAAAGGAGGACAAAATGTAAAAAAGGAGGACACGTGACAGACGGCCAGACAGACAGCTCTAAAACCGGACTGTCCGGACAAAATCCGAACGAATGGTCACCCTAACTGTCAGTGAACGACAAAACGGAGAACCATCAGGTAATAACTTCATTTATATAACTCTCATTAGTTGCTTTGTAGTGTAATTTTGCTCTTTAGACAAACATTTACAGCAGGGCTCTGTGTAAATGCAATCGCAATTCGACGTGAGAAATGCCTCACACGGCATTTCTCACGCACCCCCCCTGCTCTTCGGAAATTACAGTCTCACGCACGACCCCGCTCAAAACTTGAGTGTCATCCGGACAGTCCGGTTTTAGAGCTGTCTGTCCGGCCGTCTGTCACGTGTCCTCCTTTTTTACATTTTGTCCTCCTTTCGGACCCTCGTCGGCCACCGTTGCATAAATCATCATAAATCCCCACCCATTATTTACACTTGCTACTCTGCGATGTTCACCGTTTCCCAATTCAGCGAATGCACGGTTCGGAGTGTGGTTTCAGTCTGCAGTCGAGGCTGTGCATACTCGCTGAGCCCTGAGTGCAGTCCGGGGACCACATGGGCATCTGCGAAATGGAACAGATCCCGCCTCAGCTCAATGAGCCGGGTGCTCTGCTCCTTGTTCCCTACAGACAAAAATATTATTCTATTGCGACTAGTAATACTTGGAATTGGGACATGGCCAATGTTCCCCCTAATTTTTAATGTGTCTGAGCAAACACACTAACTCCCTGAGCGCTCCTTGGATCCATGTGCACGACATCCGAAATGCGCCCCCTTCCCCACCGCGCGGCTTGCACTTTGCAGATATAAAAAAAATGACCCCGCGGCGCGGCTGAATAAAAAGCGGAGATCCGCTAAAAGCTCTTTCATCCCTGATTTACAGTAAACGTTGGACATGGGTATATCCATGTTGTAATATCCAGCATTACAACAGCCCCCCCCCCCCAAGGGAAAAAAAACAAGGTGTCCTCACTTTAGGGCCTTTGTCCTCCTTTTTGGACACAAGTGTCCTCCTTTCCTGTTTCATACCGGTGGTCACCCTAGTTCCATGACTCTCGCTAACATTATTCCCCGCTGAGTTACTGGGGCAACATAGTCCTCTGTCGTCTGGTCTCGGGCAGGCTAATGATCAAGCTTGATCAGGCAGTGTTGCAAAGAATACGTACCTGAAGTAAACAGATTGTCGAACAAACAGTCATGAGGGAGGTGTGCGGACCCCTTTACAGTTAGTAACGTGACGTCACTGGCATGCGCGCGCAGTTCCGAGACAGAAAACCATGGCGGAACATAGCGGATTATCTAATTATTGCAAATCATTGAATATTAACGATAGGGAGAGCTACATTCAAAAGCTCACGTTGAGCAACGGGGTTCGATTACCAGATCCTTATGCGATCACGGAGTGGCAGTACGATTGTAGCCAGATATCCACTGTTATTTAGAGGAGAAGCCCAGTGTATATACGAGAGAAAGTGGAGGTAAAATACCACAATATCGATGGGGAGTTTCTCCATAGTATCTTCCTTCCTACTACCGGCTTTCTCAGTCGGCTTCTCCGCCGCGACCTGGGGCCCCGTGGGGGCTGACATTGCGCCGTTGTCCACCTGGGGGTGAGCAAAGCTCGCGGGGAAAAAAGAAAGCATCCCCCCCTCAGCCGGGATATTGGGAAGAGGTGAACTGACAACCCGAAAGGAGGGGGAAAGCCAAAATAATCTAAAAAGTTCAAAGAAAAAACAAAAAAACAAAAAAAAAACACCAAACAAAGACAGCCCTAGGGAGTTCACCACACATATGACCGTGTACAATGCTTGGGCTATCATCAACAAGCTACGTCCTGACCGCCAACTGCACTTGGTTGCGGGGTAAGTAACATACTATGACTTAATTCACGGGTCACAGATGTGATTTCAGTCATGTCAAATGCCATTTATGATGGTCATGCGAAAACTTATCATGCATTTTAACAAAGTTATTCCTGTTCGTTTACATGTGTCTGTCGTAGAGGTTACCTGGTTAATGTCTTTGCGGTGTCCTGTGCTTGCTAGTTAATCAGCATGATTAAACACCATTGAACACCTGGGCAAATTACCCTAAACAAGCAGCAGGTGTTCACTTGTGTATATGTCACTTGAACGGTATGAACTATCGTTTATTCCATCTGTTTCTCTTTATTTGAGTTCTTCTCTTCTATATCGTCGCTGGGGTTTTATGGCAGCAGTGGCTTTTTTTGAGTCGGAACTGCGTGCGCATTCAGTGATGACGTAGCTTTGAAACTGGTCTATATGTGTTGTCCGAAAACAAGGGTGACAATATCAGCAAAAAAAAACAAAAAAAAAAACCTTACGTTCTTGGTCAGGTTTGAGAAATTTCCAGTAATTTAAAATATTCTTTGAACCACTGTCTTTACAATATTATCAGATAAAACAATTCCATAGCTGTCATGGAGAATGCCTTTGGCCTCGTGGTTAAGTGCTGCATCTATCACATGGGAGTCCCGGGTTCCATTCTTATTACTGATGGTATTCATGCTCAAGTCAATTATGTGTTATATTTTCACCAATTTATATTTGCCACACATTCCACAAATGTGAATGAATTTAACCTACAATTATTCATTTCGTCATAGAAATTATATCAGCTCTCACTTGATGACATTGACATTTTATATTTTATGTGACATCTCTATCAAAGAATACAGTTAAAGGTAAACCTTTACTTTTAAGACAAAATATAGCCAAATAACAAGCACACTCCATGATGCAACATTTTAATGATTCAACAAATTTGCTTCAGAGATGCTATGCAAGCCTCTTTAATGAAATCCTATTTATCAATTTCCATCAATAGGCATAAAACAATAAAAGACATCGGGAGGTCCGGAAAATATTAATTGACTGAGCAAAATCCCCGCAAGTTCGAAGAGCCGAACTGCGCTCCAGCTTCCAATCATGTTGCAGCATAATTACCCACCGATCTCGCTCCTGCCAATCATGATGATTAGTGCTGTTGTGTTTGCGCCTGTTCGCCGATCAGCTGTGAGCGAGCCTGAAGAAACTGAAGAAAATCCTTAACTTGCTACGTTAATGCTACGTAAGAAGGAACTCGCCTCGGTACACGGGATACGTTCGGAATATGTCCGTTTCTCTGGAACTCCGGATAATTAAAGTCTGTGGAGATACGTGAAACGCGCATACATGTGAATACGCAAATTAACACGGAAAACTGTTACAATGGAGTGACCGTGTTTTTATGGGGTGAATCATATTATTGTATTATTTCTGCATCAAAGGGACAGATTAGCTGAGAGCAGGGGCCTAAACCAGGACTAAACCAGGTTTAGGGTTAGGGTTAGCGCACCCTTCTCACCTTTTTCACTCCTGACCCGTTTTTATGCCTGGCTGAGTGTCAGGCAAGGCACTGCTGGAGGACTGCTGAGAAGGGTCCAGCAAGTGTATGCCATCTTCAGTAACTAGAACACAAGCATATTATTAAAAAATACAAATGCTTGGATCACAGCTGAGGCAATCATTAGCCTAGAGAATACCTTGAATATTCTCCTCACGAGAACTCGCAGTAAGGATCTTTGATGGGGTCCCTCCTTCAATTACCTCCACCAGTGGGCGACCCCCGTTTAGGGCCAGTGCCAGCTCCTCTGCAGGTGAAAGGTTTTGAGGGGGGCTCCAACCTCCTGTGGCTTGGTAGCTACTGTTCATTTTAAATTAAATTCAGGTAACATGTCAACAGTATTACTATTTTCACTGAATAATAATATTAATATTAGACTACTTACCACTCTGCAAAATGTTTTTATGCTTTGTCTTTACCTGCAAAACAGTCCTCTTTACATTATTCCTGCTCAAAGACAAGATAACACAATTTAACATATTAGTTCATGCAAATACTTTTTCACAGTAAAAAGAAATTACAACTGACAAGACTTCTCTACAAATATGAATATAAACATTTTATAACATCAACTGCTCTCCTTGTGTATCGAACTCGGGTTTCCCACATGACAAACCGTAGCGAGTCCTCTCCCCCACAGACTTGTCTTGATACCGATGGTAAAAAACTTAAAAAACTCGGCATTCAGCACTGTTATAGGACTTAACTTAAGAGGTTGGCGATCTTCTGCCACGCCATGTCTCTCGCCTTGGTTATTGCAAGTGTGTTGCAGAGTTCCAAAAGCTTTTGTTCTGATGCGCTGAAATAATGGGCTTGAATCTTCGACATGATCACGTTTTCGACAGTCACTTGTTCTGGGCTTCTTACGTCCCCCGTGCACGCGCCTAGGCCAGGACTGAATAGGCCTGGCTGAAGTTAGCGCCGCTGAGGCGCAGCTAAACTGTGTTAGTGGAACGACTTCAGGTTTTAGTTTAAAGCCTGAAGTGTTACAGTTCTCTGTTGAGTGTTTTGTGTTCACTGGTGTTTACATTTTTGCACCACCCTCAGGCTGCATCAGGCCTATGCACGCCAAGATGTTTTGACATTTGTATCTGATGTACTGTTTCATTTGCAGATTCGACAAGAACAATGCCGACTCCAATGAAACTTGTATCCGGTATGACTGCGATTAATACGTTGGCTTCAGAATAAAGTAAATGAAGGCTTACAATTGCACATACGCCTAGAAGTTGTTTGGTGTCCTTTAAGGACAGTTTGTAAGAAAGTGTTGGCTGATAGTTTTTAATCTCAAAACACATATGAGGACTCACTCAGGGCGAAACCATTCAGGTGGACAGTTTGTAAGAAAACCTTTGCCCTAAAGGGTCAGCTTGAAATGCATAAGAGGACACACACAGGCGAGAAACCATTCAGGTGTTCAGTTTGTAAGAAAATGTTCACTTATCGTTATAATCTCAAAACACATATGAGGACACACACAGGGGAGAAACCATTCAGCTGTTCAGTTTGTAAGAAAATGTTCACTGATGGTTCTCTCAAAAAACATATGAGGACACACACAGGGGAGAAACCATTCAGGTGTTCAGTTTGTAAGAAAGTGTTTGCTTCTAGTTCTAATCTCACATCACATATGAGGACACACACAGGGGAGAAACCATTCAGCTGTTCAGTTTGTAAGAAAACTTTTGTCCAAAAAGTGTGCTTAAAACACATAAGAGGACACACACAGGGGAGAAACCATTCAGCTGTTCAGTTTGTAAGAAAATGTTCACTTATCGTTATAATCTCAAAACACATATGAGGACACACACAGGGGAGAAACCATTCAGCTGTTCAGTTTGTAAGAAAGTGTTCGCTGTAAGTTGTAATCTCAAAAGACATAAGAGGACACACACAGGGGAGAAACCATTCAGGTGCTCAGTTTGTAAGAAAGTGTTCGCTGTAAGTTGTCATCTCAAAACACATATGAGGACACACACAGGGGAGAAACCATTCACCTGTTCAGTTTGTAAGAAAGTGTTCGCTGTAAGTTGTCATCTCAAAACACATATGAGGACACACACAGGGGAGAAACCATTCAGCTGTGCAGTTTGTAAGAAAGTGTTCGCTGATGGTTCTCTCAAAAAACATATGAGGACACACACAGGGGAGAAACCATTCAGGTGTTCAGTTTGTAAGAAAGTGTTTGCTTCTTGTTCTAATCTCACGTCACATATGAGGACACACACAGGGGAGAAACCATTCAGCTGTTCAGTTTGTAAGAAAACTTTTGTCCAAAAAGTGTGCTTAAAACACATAAGAGGACACACACAGGGGAGAAACCATTCAGCTGTTCAGTTTGTAAGAAAGTGTTCACTGATAGTTCTACTCTCAAAAAACATATGAGGACACACACAGGGGAGAAACCATTCAGGTGTTCAGTTTGTAAGAAAGTGTTTGCCTCTAGTTCTAATCTCAGGAGACATGTGAGGACACACACACAGGGGAGAAACCATTTAGCTGTGCAGTTTGTAAGAAAGTGTTCGCTGATGGTTCTCTCAAAAAACATATGAGGACACACACAGGGGAGAAACCATTCAGGTGTTCAGTTTGTAAGAAAGTGTTTGCTTCTAGTTCTAATCTCACGTCACATATGAGGACACACACAGGGGAGAAACCATTCAGCTGTTCAGTTTGTAAGAAAGTGTTTGCCTCTAGTTCTAATCTTGCATCACATATGAGGACACACACAGGGGAGAAACCATTCAGCTGTTCAGTTTTGTAAGAAAGTGTTCGCTGATGGTTCTACTCTCAAAAAACATATGATGACACACACAGGGGAGAAACCATTCAGGTGTACTGTTTGTAAGAAAACATTTGCCCGAAAGGGTGTGCTTGAAACACATAACAGGACACACACAGGGGAGAAACCATTCAGCTGTACAGTTTGTAAGAAAGTGTTCGCTCAATGTTCTTATCTCAGAAAACATAAGAGGACACACCATAGACTGCATATATAAATGGATACATCATAGATGGATGTACATCACTAACGCGTTCTTCTGGCTCCTACTGACCCTGGCTCCCATTGATTTCCATTGGAACATCAGGGTCCCTCTTTCTGTAACTGCTGCTGTGAGCCTCGTCATTTTGGTGTTTGACATTTCTGGTGTTTTTTTCCCCCACTACTTTGTTTGTGAAAAAAAATAAAAAAGTTCAAAGTCAGATTTATTGTCAATTCTGCCATATGTGTTCAACATAGAGAGAATCGAAATTTTGTTTCTCTCTGGCCAAGCAGTATAAAAAGACAGTGTACAAAATACAATATAAAGACAATACAAAATCTATAAGCAGTGCAAAGAATAAATAAATACCTATTTATAGACATCCAAAATGTGCAGTGTGCATCAAAATGTGCAATGGAAGATGCAGCAGTGAAATGTGCAGTCATGTGCAATAGAATGCGCATTGAAAATAACGATAAAAGGGTCATTCCAGAATTGGAGGACATTTTACATCTCACCCAACAAATATTAAATAATCCACATACAAAATACTAAAACATACAGTTTCTGAGTGAATTTGCTTGTCCTGAGACCAAATCTAAAAAGAAAAAAAACTTAAGAAAAGAATGCTTGAAAATATTTTTCAAAATACCAAATAAGTCTGGAGTACCCCCCAAAATGCAATTTTCCTCTTGTCCCACCCCTCTAATGGCCAAATTGAATCTCAAATAAAACAATTAAATTTAAATTTCTTTTATTATTTTTTTTTTTTTGCAGTATTTGTTTCCTTGCCATCTTTTGTAACTGTGCGAACATTTGTTTTTAATCGACATAATATTTCAAATAATTATTATTCATGGAAAATGTTTCCCACAACATGCACACAGCCCTGTTACTGTAACATTTTTAGCCTGGTAGAAGAAGGAAGCAGTGAACCACATGATACCCTGGACTTGTTTTCCAAAAGAATAATAATAATAATAATAATAATAATAATAATAATAATAATAATAATAATAATAATAATAATAATAATAATAATACATTTTATTTATTAGGCGCCTTTCTGGACACTCAAGGTCGCCTTACAACAAGTATAAGTTAAAATACAAACAGTTAAAAACAAACAGTTAAACATTTAAGAAATAATTTTTTTTAAAACAGTAAAACATTTAAACATAAAAATAATGTGTAGAGCAAAGGTCTTCTCTTCTATTGTTCATATTTTATAACATAGTTAGGATTGATTGAATTTCTCACTCTACCTCATGCAACCCTGTTATGCAAATGATCAGAATAAGACAATTTATTTTTCCTTTACTTATTTGCATAAATAAGTTTTTCCCCTGGATTAGCACTAACAGCTAAACGGCGAGCTTCTACTCCTGAGATAAAGCGAACATTTTAGTGCGGATTTGCAACCCTGTTACTGTGATTAGAGTAAATAAATTAATGAACCAAATAAATCATGTAATAAAAATTTTACCATTGATCCGTAAGCTGAGCTAATCAAGCATTTGATAGTTGATTACCTCCTACAGTATGATGCTCCTTTAAAAAAGGATGGGTCAAATGCAAAGAAATAATTTCTCTACGGGGATACATACAGGATGTCTTCTTCTTCTATTTGGTATTGCAGTGTCCACCACCATGGCTTTGTTCTGTTGCTTATCCACCACCACTATGTCTGGTTGGTTCACCATCACCATTCTGTCAGTCTGTATCTGGAAGTCCCACAGGATCTTGGCTCGGTCGTTCTCTGCAACCTTCAGAGGTGGGGGCAGTTAAAATTAATATTGTCAAAATGCAAAAAGCTCTACACTCTCTGGACATACAGTATTTGCCATATTTGTTTTACCAGTGTGCGGCTCTGCTCTACCGTTACTGGTGGTGTTACCGTTATCGGTTGGAAAAAAGCGTTCTGTACAACGGTTAGTTCACATTTGTTGCTAAGTTGGTTCTGAACTGCTTTAAACATAAACAAACTGTAATTTTGACTGCCGCTTCAGTTCTTGTTTTATTTGGATCTTTTAGCCTGACAATTCAAGTTATAGTTCTTGTAATAGTCCCTAATATTTATGCATTTAATTTAGTGTTTGTCCTTTATATTTTACTTTTATGCCATCTAGTGGTGAAACACATCTATCATAAATACAGTTCCGCCCAACCCTATTTCCCTGTGCACTGCCTGGATCTATAAAAAGAACTTAGAATAAGAATAAGATTTTATTATAATTCTTTGCTCTGCATGGATATAGTTTCATAGTTTTATGTAATACCAATAAAGATATAAACATTTGTTCATTGTTATTTATTTAATATGAAAAGAAATATGAGGCCCTAAATGAGAAATGAGCCCCTCGTGGATGTCAGCTCACGAGGTTTGTGTACTTTTATTTTTGTGTCATTTAAAGGGACAGTGTGTAGGATTCGTGGCGCATAGGTGGTTAGTAGCTATTCCACTTCCTCTTTTGGCTATGGCAGACCACGAGGGTCACCCGGGTGCGCCGTAGCGCGTGCCCGCGCCGCTGTATACATAAAACGCGGTCCCCGTTCACTTTTTTTTTTTCTTTTCGCATGAAAACACACAATCCCGATCATGATTCATGACAATCTACACATCAAATGAAACCTTACAGTCTCCTCTTTTTGACTATGCAATTCATTTCCCTGCAAAACAATCACTCCCCGAGCACATGGGGCTTTTATACAGAAAAGCACAAAACGAGGTTTGTTAGCTTACCTTTGAAGGCTCTGCACAGGTCAAACTCTGTATTTCACCATAAACTTGGTCTCAATCTGTCCATAAGGATCCAGCGAATAAAATCCAGTAAAACAATTTAGTCCAAAATACGTGTTATATCCATTACGATGTGTGATACAGCAGCATGCTTGTTTACACGAGGCTCCCCCCCTCCCCTTCCCCTTCTCTCCTTCGCTCCTCTGC
Organism: Paratrypauchen microcephalus; assembly: GCA_036785185.1. Lineage (NCBI taxonomy): Eukaryota > Metazoa > Chordata > Actinopteri > Gobiiformes > Gobiidae > Paratrypauchen > Paratrypauchen microcephalus. Next base: position 7,634,922 of record JAVJIX010000017.1, read on the forward strand.
TCCCATATGCAGCGCGGCTGAGCAGCTGTTAGCAGGAGCCTCGGCGAAGGATGAGCCCAAATGTCCTTCTGCGGCTCTCGTATTCAAAATGGCTGCCTCTATATGGGGAAGATCCCCCTTTTATGTGACTATATCTAAGTCCAAAAGAATACTTTGATTTCATGATGGAAGTGAAAAGGCTTGGAAAACAATGTATTTTTGAATGGGTATCTTCAATTTCAGTAATTAACGGGTAAAAATCTTACACACTGTCCCTTTAAGTTTTTTCCATTATTTATGGAACAAAATCATTGTTTTTTTTTGTTCCATAAATAATTTCATGTCATTCCTTGCAATACATTATTGCATGTTATCAAATCTTATTTTATATTTTGTAATTGCAAATACTACATTTGTGTACATTTCAGTATTTTTTTGTAATTGTACTTACACCACCACCAAGTGTTGAGAGAATGAATAATGAACTGTAAAGCTCTTTGGGTGTCTTGAAAAACGCTAATATAAATGCAATGATTAATGATTAATTAATTAACTGTGCAGGACTGTAACACTTTTTGTAATTGTGTTTTTATATGTGTTTATTGTGTATAGTGTGGATGAATGAAATGGGAAATGTGAGACCAGCCTCTCAAATCTGCAAAACAACTTTACCTAGGGGTACGAATAAAGCGACCTCACCTAACCAGTAAATAAACAATAAAAACATTGGCCTAGTTTGACCTTAAACTGTGTATTTTTCAGTATTTTTTAAAGTAAACTGACAACCATGTATTGTGTTAGAATTGGGCCATGTACAGTGCTGCTTGAAAGGATGTGAACCCCTTGAGCAGTTCAGATATTTCTGTTGTTTACCATGATTTTTTCATTTTATCATCACCAGTTTTTATTTATGAATTGTCAGATATACGTTTTATCAATTGCATGTACTTGTTTAGTGGAACTTGTTCAAGTAGCCCAAAAACTACATGAAACATGGAATGAGTGTATAAACCTGACATTGTTTTGTTGTTCCCCTGTGTGTGTCACAAACCACACACACAGTAACAGACTCAGGTGAAACATGTGATTAATTAATCATTTCAGTAGACAAATGAAATGAAACATCCTTGGGAAAAGGAGTGGCCTGCAGTAATTAAAAGAGGGAGGAAACCAACCAAGCCAACTTGGTCCCATACACATCAGCAATGCCGAGAGGAAAGGCCATATCCGAGGACATCAAGAAGGGGGTAGTGACAACCCATCAGTCTGGGGAGGGATATAAGACCATCTCCAAAAGATTCCAGCTCCATCCATCAACTGTAAGAGAAATAATTTACAAATGGAGGGACTTCAACATGACAGCAACTCTGCCCAGAAGTGGGCTCTCATTAAAACTATCACCCAGAGCCACCAGAAAAATAATAAATCAGGTAAAGGCCGACCCCACACATCACCTCTACAGAGTTGCAGACCTCTCTGCAAGCATCTGGAACAAATGTGCATGCATCTACAATCAGATGAAAATTGAATAGCCATGACATTCATGGGAGGGTTGCTAGAACGAAGCCTCTGCTCTCAAAGAAGAACAAAACTGCCTGTTTCAACTTTGCCAGAGAGCACTTGGACAAACCAGAGGCCTTCTGGGAGTCTATTCTCTGGTAGAGTTGGTAGAGTTGGTAGAGCGTTTGTCCACTGATCCAAAGGTTGGCAGGTATGATTCCAGCTCTCACAGATGAATGCTGCCGTTGTGTCCTTAGGCAAGACACTTAACCCACCTCGCCCCCAATGTCTGCGTACACTGGTGTGTGAATGGGTAAGTGGTTCCTTGTTGTAAAGCCTTAAAGGTGGAAAAGCGTGAAATAAAGATGTGACCATTTACCATTTAAAATAGAGTTATTTGGTCACAATCAAAACCACCATGTTTGGAGAAAGCCCAACACTGCAAATGAAGAAAAAACCTCATCCCAACCTTGAAGCATGGTGATGGAAATGTGAAGGTCTGGGGTTGCTTCTCTGCTTCTGGAACTGGACGATTCCATATTATCCCAGGGACCATGAATTCTCAGGCATACCAACAAATTCTTGACCAGAATCTCCTGCCATCAGACAGACACTTGAAGCAGGGATGAAAATGGATTATGCAACAAGACAATGACCCAAAGCATTCCAGCAAAGCTGCAAAGGAATGGCTTCAGGGAAAGAGGATTCGTACTCTGGAGTGGCCCAGTCAAAGTCCAGATCTTAATCCTATTGAAATGTTGTGGCGAGACCTGAAGAAGATGGTACATGCCAGATGTCCCTCCATCCTCTCTGCACTGGCTGAGTTCTGCAAGGAGGAGTGGGCAAAAATCCCCATAAGCAGATGCGAGAAACTGGTGACAGGTTACAGAAGACGTTTGGTTGAAGTAATTTCTGCAAAAGGGGGAGCCACAAGCTAATAATAGAAGGGTTCACATACTTTTGCACATTATATTTTCAGTTTTTGTGAAATAAACCACATTTGTTGAATTACACTATGGAAAAATATCTCTTTTTGTGTCTGTCCAGTATGTCGAAAGTGTGCTTTACAAATTAGAATTTGGATGTCTGTTAAATAAGGTTCTTTAAATGTTTTTTTTTTTTTTACAAAAACAGTGACCATGTCTGGAGGGTTCACATACTTTCAAGCAGCACTGTATCTCTTCAAAGTTTGATTTAGTGCTTCAGTGCTTTGAAATGGTTGCTGGCTTTATCTCAGTAATTGTTTTAATAATTGTCTGGTCTCCTATAAATGTTGATTTATAATTTCTTATAACTCAACATAAAAAAATAGACTTTAATTTACAGGCAGGTATGTAGCCTGCACTCTTACTGTTTTAAAAAAGCACACTTTGGTTGGGAATAGGCTGCATATAGAGGACACACATAAGATTTTCCCATTCCCAGTTTAAGGACAGGCCATTTCTCATGTGAAGCTCAAAGCCTCTAGATTTTACTCACTGAGCTGCAGAGGCTGCACTAGCACTGACTCATGATTGGCTGCAGACGCGTGATATAATGTATGAATCTGTTAAATGTGATGCTATAGTCACATGCAGTGTCATATAGTTGTGAAATTTCCAACAAAGAATCCTGACATGATGAACAATATAACTCTTCAGGGGTTTATGGATTTCTCTTTATCGTTATCAGATCATTTATAGAAATAAATATCAATAAGAAAGTGTTTGCTGTTAGTTTGACTCAAAACACATATGAGGACACACACAGGGGAGAAACCATTCAGCTGTTTCAGAGAGGGAGGGAGGGTAGCACAGAGAGAGGAAAGGAAAGAGGGACACAGTGTTGTGGAGCCTAACCCAGTAACATTCACATGAGCAGAGTTCATATGGGACACATCCAGTGGGTGTCAAACTGTGGTACAGCACCCATAGGTGCTGACTCAGCTGTAGTCTGTAGTCCAACTGCTCATCTGCACCCACTCACACATCCCAGGCCCCGACATGTGTCGATCACTTCAAATATCTCAGACTCACTGAACAACAGAGGTGGAAGTACTCAATTTTCTGAAGTAAAAGTAGAGATACTGGAGTAAAAAAAAAACAACAACCCCAAAACAAACAAGTAACAGTAATAGTATCCCACATTTACTTAAGTGAAAGTATTAAAATACTTGTTTTAAAACCTTAAAAGAGTAAAAAGTAAAATTATGTTGCACAGATTTTGAGATCTAATAATTCTCATATTTTCACAGTCTCATATGTTCTAAAATATAGATACCTGCTCTCAAATGTAGTGAAGAAAAAGTAAAAATTACTCACTTTAAAATGGACAGTAAAGTACAGATACCTCAAATTTATACTTATGTATTTATACTAATGTATTTGTTTTGTTATTATCTAGCCATATTATGTTACACCAGTAATCTGAATTAACAATACTTTGGTATGAATCCCATTATTCAGATGAAATTCCCAGCAGAAGAAATGTGGATTTGTGTTGGGGCCGACTCGGGAATAGAATCCGGGTCGCCGGCTTGGTAGGTGGGTGTGCTAACCACTGTGCAACAGTCCAGATAGAGAGAGCAGACTCAAGTGCAGAGGTTCAAATTAAAAAGATATTCTCCATTTATTTTTCCAAAAACTCAGAAGGTCCTCAAGCAACACAGAAAATCCAAAATTTGCAAAAAGCTTGGCAACACAAAAACTCTCCAAAAACAAAGAATCCAAAAAACTAAGAGTATTAAAGTTCGAGAATGCAAAAGGCTTAATCTTTAACAAGACACAAATTCTAGACACTCACTAGGGACGTGGACAGGTAACAAAGACTCAGTGACAAACAACAGAAAACCAGGGCTTAAATACCCAGCCCAATTGATCACATGATTACAAAAACAATTGGAAACAGGTGGTAAAGAAACGAAATGGAGGGAAACAAAAGATCAAACACATGTCCCACAGTGTCCCCTAGTGTCCAGAAGAGTCATAACCCCTAACAGGACCCCCCCTCCTACGAACGTCTCCGGACGTTCCTCGGACAGTCAGGGTGCGCACGGTGGAAGTCCTTACAAAGGTCCTTGTCCACAATATCCCGGGCCGGAACCCAGGAGCGCTCCTCAGGGCCGTAGCCCTCCCAGTCGACCAAGTACTGCAGTCCGCCTCGGACACGGCGGGAATTGAGGAGTCGGCGGACCGTGAAAACAGGCCCACCATCGATGATACGGGGGGGAGGCGGGGCCTTGGGGGCAGGGGAATGGGGCGAGGACAGGACCGGGCATAGCAGGGAGACATGGAAGGTGGGGTGAATTCTAAGGGACCGGGGCAACTGGAGCTGGTAGGAGACAGGGTTGATTCTACGAATCACCGTAAAGGGACCAACAAAGCGGGGGGCCAGCTTGCGGGACTCGACACGAAGGGGAAGATCTTTGGAAGACAGCCAAACCCTTTGACCCGGGCGGAAATGCTGGGCTGGCCTCCTGCGACGGTTGGCTTGGGCCTGGGCGGACCTGGAGCTCCGCAGCAACGCCTTGCGCGTGCTCTTCCACACCCTCCGACAGCGCCTCATGTGGTGGTGGACAGAGGGAACCCCAGCGTCAACCTCCTGTTCTGGAAACAGAGGAGGCTGGAAGCCGAATTGACACTGGAATGGAGACACGCCGGTTGCTGAAGATTGGAGGGTGTTGTGAGCGTACTCCGCCCATGGCAGCCAGGAACACCAGGATGCCGGGTTGTCCCTCGCCAGACTCCTCATGGTAGTCTCCAGGTCCTGATTCAGCCTCTCCGTCTGTCCATTTGACTGGGGATGGAAGCCGGAGGTGAGGCTGGCCGTAGCACCCAGGAGTCCACAGAATGCCCGCCACACCCGAGACGTGAACTGTGGCCCACGGTCCAACACAATGTCCTGTGGGAGCCCGAAGACTCGGAAGACATGGGTGAATATTAGTGTGGCAGTCTCAAAAGCAGAGGGGAGTTTAGGTAATGGAATAAATCGACAGGCCTTGGAGAACCTGTCGACCACAACAAAAATAACTGTGTTACCTTCAGATTTCGGAAGGCCAGTGACGAAGTCTGCAGACACATGGGACCAGGGACGCCTCGGGATGGACAGAGGGCGAAGCAGACCTTGAGGAGGCTGGCGGGGATTCTTGCTCTGGGTGCAGATTGGGCAGGCCATCACAAAAGCCTTCACCTCCTTCTCCATGCCTGGCCACCAGAACCGTCTATGAAGGAACTCGAAGGTCCTCCGGGCCCCCGGATGTGCAGTGAGGCTGGACGAGTGGCCCCACTGGAGGACCTTGGCCCGTACCTGGCTAGGTACGAACAGGAGACCTGGAGGGCCTGTTCCAGGATCAGGTTCTTGACGTTGAGCCTGCCTGACAGTTGTCTCAATACCCCAACGTACCGGGGCAACTATGCGGGAGGCTGGGACCACAGTGTTGACCTCTCCTTCCTTGTCATGTGAGGAGAACTGCCTGGACAAAGCATCTGGCTTGGTGTTCTTTGAGCCTGGACGATAGGAGAGTGTAAAATCAAATCGGCTAAAGAACATGGCCCACCGGGCCTGGCGAGGGTTGAGACGCCTGGCTTGCTGGAGATATTCAAGGTTCTTGTGGTCCGTCCACACAAGAAAAGGATGCTGCGCTCCCTCCAGCCAGTGTCTCCATTCATCCAGCGCCATTTTCACTGCCAGCAGCTCACGATCCCCAACGTCATAGCGGGACTCAGTAGGGTTGAGGCGACGTGAGAAGTATGCACAAGGATGCAGCTTGCCATTGGATCGCTGGGAGAGGACAGCCCTGACCCCGATGTTGGATGCATCCACTTCCACAATAAAAGGCTGTGATGGGTCAGGGAGGACCAGCACAGGTGCTGAGGAAAAGCGGCGTTTGAGATCCTGAAATGCCTCCTCAGCCTTGGGTGTCCAGAGGAACGGTGCACCAGTCTTCTTGGTGAGAGCAGAGATTGGCGCCGCCACTGAGCTGAAGTTCCGGATAAACTTGCGGTAAAAGTTTGCGAAACCCAGGAACTGTTGCACCCCTTTCACTGACGTCGGAGTAGGCCAATCCCGTACAGCTGTCGTTTTGGCTGGATCCATCTGGACCTGTCCGTGCTCTAGGATGAAGCCAAGGAAAGAGACCACAGGGACATGGAACTCACATTTTTGAGCCTTCACGTAAAGGTGGTTCTTCAGTAGTCGCTGGAGGACGCTCCGCACATGATGGTAATGCTCCTGCAACGATTTAGAAAAAATCAAGATGTCATCTAAATAAACAAAGACAAAACGGTTGATCATGTCTCTAAGTACATCATTTATAAGGGCCTGGAAGACAGCTGGAGCGTTGGTTAGTCCGAAAGGCATAACTTGGTATTCGTAGTGTCCAGAGGGAGTGTTGAAGGCTGTCTTCCATTCATCACCTTGTCTAATACGAACAAGGTGGTAGGCGTTTCGCAAATCTAACTTGGTAAAAACAGAGGCACCCTGCAGCAGGTCAAAGGCAGAGGACATTAGAGGAAGCGGGTAGCGATTACGGATGGTGATCTTGTTAAGGCCCCGGTAATCGATGCACGGTCGCAGCCCACCGTCCTTCTTGCCAACAAAGAAGAAACCAGCACCAGCAGGTGATGTGGATGGCCTGATGAATCCCGACGCCAGAGCATCCTTGACGTACTCTTCCATGGCTTTATGCTCTGGCAGAGAGAGAGAGAAAAGTCGTCCCCGAGGAGGAGTTGTGCCTGGCAGAAGCTCGATGGCACAATCGTAGTGTCTATGAGGAGGAAGAGAAGCAGCTCTTTTCTTGCTGAAGACCTCTTTCAAATCCCAGTACTCGGAGGGAACTTGGGACAACTCGGTGGGATCCAGAGACTCGGAAGGCAACGCTGGAGGATTTGCAAAGAGGCATGTGGCGTGGCAGGTAGGCCCCCATTCAAGGATTCGGCCAGTTACCCAGTCAATGTGGGGGTTATGACGAGTAAGCCAAGGGAGGCCAAGGACCACAGGGAACTCGGGAGAGTGGATGAGATGCAGGGAGATATCTTCTCGGTGGGCTTCAAACTGGAGACGAAGAGTAGAAGTTGCTCGGGTGACCTTGCCATCTCCCAGCGGCTGGCCATCCAGAGCAGACACAGAGAGGGGCATCTTGAGGGAAACAACAGGAATCTTGAGTTTCAGGGCAAAGTTCGTGTCCATAAAATTCCCGGCAGCCCCAGAGTCAACAAGGGCCTGGCAAGTATAATTGCCTTCACCCCAAGATATGGTAACTGGGAGGAAGACTCCTTGGGCGGGAAACTCGGGAGACAAGGTGGCTCCCGTCACAACCCTCCCTCGGCTGGACGGGAAAGCTCTTTTCCCGAGAGCTCAGGGCAGGAGTCCCGAAAGTGTCCCCTCTTGCCGCAGTATAAGCAGCACCTCTCCCTTCTCCGTCGCTCCTTCTCAGCTGCAGACAGACGGGTACGCCCAACTTGCATAGGCTCGGTAGGTTCAGGGGTCGGTGGAGTGGAGAGCCTTGGTAGACCAGAAGCATCAGGGGTTCTTTGGAAGGACGCCACATCACGGCGACGTTCCCTGAGCCGGTTGTCCAGGCGTATGGCATGGGAGATCAGGGACTCTAGGTCAGAGGGGCACCCCACAGACGCCAGTCCATCTTTGACAGGGTCCGACAGGCCATGGTGGAAAGCCGACACCAGTGCTGGCTCGTTCCAATCACTTACAGCAGCCAGTGTCCGAAAGGTGATGGCATAATCTGCTACACTGGTCTCGCCCTGCTGGATGGTCATTAGCTGTTTGGCTGCATCTGCACTGGCAACTGACTGGTCAAAGACTCGCAGCATGTCTTCAGCAAACCTCTTGAAGTCTGAGCACTCTGGACCCTGTCGCTGCCAGATGGAGGTCGCCCACGCTCGGGCCTTGTTGACAAGTAGTGTAATCACATAGGCAATCCTGGCTCGATCAGTGGGATAAGTGGTTGGCTGTAGTTCAAATGTAAGCTGGCATTGTGTTAGGAAATCCCGGCACTCACCCGGTTTACCATCATATCGTTGTGGTGCTGGGAGATGAGGTTCCGAGTGTGAGGGTGGCCGATGTGGGTCCGAAGCCGAGGGGCGTATGGCTTGAGCTTGAGCAGGGGGAACAGCAGGCATGGCAGGAGGTTGGGCTGGAGGAACTGCAGGAGCTTGCGGAGGTGTTGCGGTTAATTGCTGAAGAGCCGTAGCAATCTGTTGCAGCATTTCATCATGTCGTGCCAAGGCTTGTTGCTGGGTGGTTAAAGCGTGGCCATGTGTATCCATGGTAGCTCCGAAGCTGGAAAGGGTAGCCATCAACTTTTCAAAGTCCGTCAATTGGCCAGGTGAAGGAGCCTCTGCTGGGTCTTTCATGACTGAGTCTTTCTGTTAGGGCCGACTCGGGAATAGAATCCGGGTCGCCGGCTTGGTAGGTGGGTGTGCTAACCACTGTGCAACAGTCCAGATAGAGAGAGCAGACTCAAGTGCAGAGGTTCAAATTAAAAAGATATTCTCCATTTATTTTTCAAAAAACTCAGAAGGTCCTCAAGCAACACAGAAAATCCAAAATTTGCAAAAAGCTTGGCAACACAAAAACTCTCCAAAAACATAAAGAATCCAAAAAACTAAGAGTATTAAAGTTCGAGAATGCAAAAGGCTTAATCTTTAACAAGACACAAATTCTAGACACTCACTAAGGACGTGGACAGGTAACAAAGACTCAGTGACAAACAACAGAAAACCAGGGCTTAAATACCCAGCCCAATTGATCACATGATTACAAAAACAATTGGAAACAGGTGGTAAAGAAACGAAATGGAGGGAAACAAAAGATCAAACACATGTCCCACAGTGTCCCCTAGTGTCCAGAAGAGTCATAACCCCTAACAGATTTGTCCAGTAAATGTAGGTGCTCACTGGATTTTAGTGGTAAGTGCCTTTCTTATATTTCCTTCAGACCTATTTCTGGCATGTATATATGGGAATTTCTGCTGACCTCATGCAACAGAGGTCAATTTTTATTAAGGGGTTTGCTCCATAAATATGTAACTGTGATGGAATAACATGAATGTGGTAAACATTTATAGATGTTTATGTTGTATAGATGTTTATAGATTTCTGTGTCTCATGTATGGCATATGCTTGTTATGCTTTTCACACAATGATAGGAACTTCTTGAGGATGGCAGGCCGTGAAGTCCCAAGACAGAAATGGACTCTTCAAACTGTTGTTCATGACAAGCAGCAAGATGGCAGTAGCTGTGGGATTTTGGTTTTAAAGGTAAAGGTTTCATTGTTTCCAGTAATTTCTTTCTTATATCTATCCAGTGCCGGAAATTGTATTTTGAAGTTTGCAGAAGATTCTGAAAAACGGCAACATCATATCGATCAAGACACACCCTGAAGAGGTCTTGGAGGTTGCATGTGCCCTCCTAGAGGCATCATAGTTGGGATAAATTTCCCTCCTTGGATGGACTGTATATATTTTTGTAAATAAATGTTTCTTCTGTTGTCCCTTTTCCTGTCCTCATACATCATGAATAAGAGACAAGCCCATTGTTTTAAATTGAATTGCATGAAATTGTCCCTTCTTCAGTGTCCCCTGTATCACAAAGGTGAGGTATACTACTTTTAGTGGATGCATTATTTGGGTGAAGATATATGTCTGTCAAGATTTAATGTCAGTTAATAAAAAATGTAGAAATATAAGTCGGCCTTGTGCTGAGTCTATTGTGCTGTTTTATTTGTGCAATTTGTATACAGTAGTTATTAATTATATGTTTACAGTAATCCCTCGTTTATCGCGGGGGTTAGGTTCCAGAAATAACCCGCAATAAGAGAAATCCGCGAAGTAGGACAACTTTATATTTTACAATTATTCTACATGTTTTAAGGCTGTAAATACCTCACCACACACATTATACGCTTTTCTCAGACTGGAATTAACCTTTTCTCACATTTGTTCTCATTTAAACACTCAAACTTTCATAGATTTTCAACAAAATGTATTAATAGTGACGCGTGGGGGGAGACACGGCCCCGGAAGCCCCGCCGGACGCACGAGGAGCACCGCCACGTCCCTGGACGCGAAGCAACGTGCACCAACCCCTCATCGTGGACAAATCCGTGACAGAGAAACGTGACCGGCGCGAGGCCGCACGTACACCGGGGCCGCGAGCACAAGATAGAACCACTGCGCCCGGACCGCGTGCTCTCAGGCCGAGCCACAAAACAGCCGCACGAAACCAGCAAAGAGCGGTTTAGACCTGGTTTAGATCCTGATCAAGTTCCGGTTTAGTTCTGGTCTAGTCCCGGTTTAGTCCAGTGCCAGTCCAGGTTTAGACCTGGTCTAGACCTGGTTTAGTTCTGGTCTAAACCTGGTTTAGTCCACATTTAGTCCTGGTCTAGTCTCTTAGCCAATCAGGACGCAGAACACAATGTTACTGACTGGGACTGAATTTAAGCTTGTTTTGAAATCGCCATATTCATACTTTATAGCCGATGTCAGTGGGCAGGGCTAACAGTTCAAAAGTTCTCAAACATTTTCTTCATTTATGGTCCAAATACGGACACAGGTGCTTTAAGGAAATATAAAACTTGGAGTTTGTGATAAAATGTACCTAGCTCATTCTCATAATCTTCCACCACTATCCCACTCATTAATGGTGTCATTATGATAATTTGTTGCCAGTAGTTATAATGTTATGCCTGGTTGTTGTTTATGTGTGTGTGCCTCTGTTCCAAAATACTATTTAATGAGCATAATGAATTATATGACTGTCAGCATTACAATGAAATGAACTTCATAAGCACAGGAGAGAGCACATACAGGGAGTCCTCGGGTTACGACGTAGATCCGTTCTTAAGACGCGTCGTAACCCGAATTTCGTCGTAAACCGGATTTTGCCTTTGATCTTCCAACCAAAGCACCAATAACCTTTCCATCTCAATAATTAGACCACTACGCTGCTTGGTTATCACTGCCGCTTTCATAGGAGCAGATCAGAGCCCACATCAGGTACTTCCGCCCACATTGGACACGCACACGAGGCTGTCTTCTTCTCCCTACAACCACAACAGAGCGTATTCTTGCGCCGTGCGCCGCGCGCCGTTCGTGTTTGTTTACATCTCTTACCACGCTAAACCGCGTAAGACGGAATGACGCGTAATATATACATATTTTTTTTAATGGGGGCGCGTTCGTAACCACGAAACGTCGTAACCCGAGACCGTCGTAACCCGAGGACCCCCTGTAGTTGTACAGTGGTACCTCACCTTACGAAATTAATTCGTTCCAGAAGTGGTTTCGTAACATGAATTTTTCGTAAGTTGAGTAACTATTTCAATGGAAAAGGCCTGATTCGTTCCAAGTTTTTTTTTAAATAGTGTAACATTTTTTTTATAGTGTAACACTGTGTCCTGCGTAGAGACTGTAGACCCAGGACTAAACTGGACTATACCAGATCTAGACCAAGGTCTAAACCTGGACTGGACCAGGTCTAGACCTGGACTAAACCAGGATTGGACCAGGACTAAACCTGGACTAAACCAGGTGGATTAAAGCGCCGCGTGCGGGTCTATTTCCTGGTTTCGTTTCGAGTCACAGCTGAGGCGAGCAGCGAGGACTCCCCTCGGGACCGCACGCAGTCTGAGTGCATGAACGAACGCATGCAAGGTGGTCTAATCCTGGTTCAGACCTGGTTCAGACCTGGTTCAGACCTGGTTCAGACCTGGTTTAGACCTGGCACGGTTTGAGCACGGTGCTCGCAGCCCCGCGCCGGGTCATTCTGCGCTATCACACACGTGTCCGCGCGCACACACCGCCCTCCCCCTTTACCCCCACACTTCACTATTAATACATTTTGTTGAAAATCTATGAAAGTTTGAGTGTTTAAATGAGAGACAAATGTGAGAAAAGTTTAAATCCAGTCTGAGAAAAGCCTATAATGTGTGTGGCTGAGCGCGCATTATTTGAATTTTTGAGATTTCGCGTTTCGTAACTTGAATTTTCTTTCGTATCTAGAGACCAAAATTTAACGTGAAGGCGTTTCGTAACTTGAAATTTTCGTTTGTTGGGTCTTTCGTAAGGTGAGGTACCACTGTACTTAAAAAACATATATGTATTCAAAAGATCTCATGCAAACGGTGAACTGAACAATGTATTTCTGTACATGTCTGGTAAGAGTTCACTGTGACAAGATGTTCCTGCAGTGGCATCTCACATTTTTTCGCACTTCAATTCAAAACTCTTTATTTATTTTTCCTCCAAAGACATGAGTACACACACAGCAACAAACCTATCACGATTTGGGCTTTCACCAAATCGTGATGCCAAGATTTTACAGAAGCACAGACAACACTGGCAAAGCATGCAGCAATCTTTTCTTTCTTTTCTCAAGCTAGACACCAATAAATATAAGAATGATCTCGGAAACCTGTCTATATACAAAAGTACAAAAGTGAAGTAGAGTCTGCTACAGTCAGTCTCTGTCAGTCTGTTCCACAATCATCAAATAAGCCTCTTGATAATTAGGAAATTAGGGAAGGCAAACATTATTGTTGCAGTTACTCAAAACCCAAAACACAATTTTTTTAAACACATTTTGAACGTTGCCCCAAATGACATCCAAAACTGTGGCATTTGTACTTCTCGTGACTAAGGCGTCACCAGCAAAAACTAAGAGGGCAAATCAATCGTGTTTCCACTTTACAGTCCAGCGGGTTGTTCAGGATGGCCTTTACTGTAACTTCGTTATACCGAATGACATTGATAAAACAGGCTTTTGGGGACAACTTTATTTAAGAGTAGTTATTTTGAAAATACTTTTATATGTTCATGCCAAGGCTTTTAAAATTTGTCACGCCACTGACACATATGACGTGTTTAATGAGCTCATGTGTTCTTGTTCCAGCTCAGTCAGTTCTTTCTGGTCAGATTGTGTTAAAATAAAGATCAGATTAAAGTCCAAAAAAGTATCAGACAGAGCAGAGCCTACAGTTAGCATCACACCCCCAGGGAATGTTGATGACAGCACCTGTAAAGTATGAATATGGCAATTTCAAAACATAAGCTTAAATTCAGTCCCCTAATATAAAGCTGCTTTGCTGTAAACATATAATTAATAACTACTGTATACAAATTGCACAAATAAAACAGCACAATAGACTCAACACAAGGTTACCAGATCCTTATGCGATCACGGAGCGGCAGTACGACTGCAGAAAGTGGCCAGATTTACAGTGGCCAGATATCCACTGTTATTTAGTCGAGAAGCCCAGCGTGTACACAAAGTGCGCGCATACAAATCCTTTCTTTCTTTTTCTTTATTAGTTTATTTGACAGGGACAATGTGCAAAAACATTAAAGATGCTTTACACCAGATTATAGCTGAAGCTAGTTTCCATCTGCAGTCCCTGAGCAGGTGAGAAATACAATATAAAACGTAAACAATATAATCAATACACACTCACACACTACAAATTACCAATTATTACACAATAAAATATTACAATAAAATCTCACTCAGATTATAACATACCAGTTATCATTCTTAATGCTGACACTGCTGATTCTCTAATAATAATTTCTTAACGTTAAATGAAAAGTTTTTCATGTCAGAGGAAAATTTCAAACTTTGTGGCAATTTATTCCATTCTTTGATGGCTTTGAAAGAAAAAGCTGTCTGTGCAAAGGCCATGGATGCCTACCAGTTTGCTGTGTGTGGCCATGTACAGGAGGTAAAATACCACAATATCGATGGGGAGTTTTGCATCTGATGTTCTCCCCAGTCAAAGACAAGGCCACAAGACTTGTCCTTGGTCAGCATGCGGCAGGCAAGTACAGTCCCACACATTTCCTGTGTGGTCTTCATCAAGGCCATAGGGGACAGGCCTGCTCCACCCTCCAGCTGCAAAAAGACCATCAGCTCTTTTTGGTATTCTACATTCTTGTTTCTCCTCGCGTCGCCATCATTAGTCTCCGTAGTATCTTCCTTCCTACTACCGGCTTTCCCAGTCGGCTTCTCCGCTGCGGCCTGGGGCCCCGTGGGGGCTGACATCGCGCTGTCCACCCAGGGGTGAGCAAAGCTCGCGGGGAAAAGAGAAAGCGCCCCACCCTCAGCCGGGATGCCGGGAGGAGGTGAACTAACAACCAAAAGGAGGGGAAAAGCCAAAATAATCTAAAAAGTTCAAAGAAAAAACGAAAAAAAAGCACCAAACAAAGGCAGCCCTAGCGGAGCTCACCACACATACGACCGTGTACAATGCTTGGGCTATCATCAACAAGCTACTTTCTGACCGCCAACTGCATTTGCGTTGGGGGTAAGTAACATACTACGACTTAATTCACAAGTCACAGATGTGATCTCAGTCATGTCAAATGCCATTTATGATGGTCATGCGAAAACTTATCATGCATTTTAACAAAGTTATTCGTGTTCGTTTACATGTGTCTGTCGTAGAAGTTACCCGGTTGTCTGTGAGCTTTGCGGTGTCCTGTGCTTGCTAGTTAATCAGCATGATTAAACACCATTCAACTCCTGGGCAAATTACCCTAAACAAGCAGCAGGTGTTCACTTGTGTGTATGTCAGTTGAATGATATGAACTATCATTTATTCCATCTGTTTCTCTTTATTTGAGTTCTTCTCTTCTATATCTTCGCTGGGGGTTTATGGCAGCAGTGGCTTTGTTTTGAGTCAGCACTGCGCGCGCATTCAGTGATGACGTAGCTTTGAAACTGGTCTATTTGAGCAACACCCACTATAGCTTTATACTATATTAGGGATGCACGATATATTGGCTGTTATCACCATTTTTTTTTTTTTTTTAACATATCGGGATGTCAATACTATAAATACCTTTTTTCATTCATTCATTTTCTTCCGCTTTTCCATTTTCTGGGTCGTGGGGGCAGCAGTCCAAGCAATGCACCAGCCCCCATGAATCCTCCCACGGGTGGTGGGTCCACCTCACAACAGGGCCTTGATGTTTCTTCTGCCATGGGGGCTACCAGTGTCCACAGACACTGGGGGCAAGGTGGGGTTAAGTGTCTTGCCCAAGGACACAACAGCAGCGCTCATCTGTGGGAGCTGGGATCATATGCGGTCAACCCGTCAAGAGCGGGTTTCGAACCGCCAACCCCTGGATCATGAGACATATGCTCTACCAACTGCGCTAAGCCCTGCGCCCATATGTTGATGTTTGCGACCACAATATGCCACAATGGCGGGTTGGAATCCCGTCTGAACTCTGGCTAAAAAGAAATTTCTATTAATAATATAACATTTTTGGACTAGGTGGCTAACTTGAAAAGACGTGATATTGATAGGAAATATTCAAAATTATCTTAAAATACTAATATAGCAATGCATTAATGTATTAATACCATACTTTCATTACCATACCTACAATTTCTGTAATCATTGGGGTGGCTCCAGATTTGACAATTTTTCTTAAAATTCAGGAGTGGCTCCAGATTCTTTATGTTTTAAGACATTTAGCTTCCAATAAATGTATTCAATGGCCATATCAGAAAATGTGTAAAATTACTAATGAGATAATGTGTGCTCCTCACCTTCCACGGTGGTTGGTCTCTCACTCTCATCCAGCTCGGGTCCTCTACCAGAGGCCTGGGAGCTTGAGAGTTCTGCGCAGTATCTTTGCTGTTTCTAGTACTGCACTTTTCTGGACTGAGATGTCTGATGTTTTTCCTAGGATCTGTTGTAGCCACTCCTCCAGTTTGGGGGTTACAGCCCCGAGTGCTCCGATCACCACGGGCACCACTGATGCCTTTACCTTCCAGGCCTTCTCCAGCTCTTCCTTGAGCCCCTGGTATTTCTCTAGTTTCTTGTGTTCCTTTTTCCTGATGTTACCATCACTTGGTATTGCAATGTCCACCACCACGGCTCTGTTCTGTTGCTTATCCACCACCACTATGTCTGGTTGGTTCGCCATCACCAGTCTGTATCTGGAAGTCCCACAGGATCTTGGCTTGGTCATTCTCCGCAACCTTCGGAGATGTATCCCACCTTGACCTTGGGGTCTCCAGCCCGTACTCTGCACAGATGTTTCTGTACACTATGCCCGCCACTTGGTTGAGTCGCTCCATGTATGCTTTCCCTGCCAGCATCTTACACCCTGCAGTTATGTGCTGGACTGTCTGTATAAATATAGGCCTATAGATGAAATAATATGATATAAATGTCATCATCTCTAGAGTTTTGTATATTAGTGACCATTTTGTACAGATATTTCCTTTTTTAATTCATTGAAAGAAATATGGAATTGAATTGAATTATTTATTCACTAGCATAACCATTTTATATGTTTATGGTGTATAAATAACAGCCTTTGTAATATATAATTTCATTTTAATTTTGTTTTATTTATAGTATGTTCCATTTAAGGAATACAGCTTCACAATTTCAATTTTTGGAGATAATTTAACTGTATTTCATCCTTTTTGTTAACGCCAAATTTGGTTAGTAACATTCTGATTCCTACTGTGAAATGCATAGGCTTCTGGTAAAGCCTTACAATTCCTGTTTTTAGCTTTATTTAGTTTGTCTTGTTTGCATGTGTACACGAGGGGACGAGGATTGTGTTTTCAGAAAGGATTTTAAAGGTTGTTCATTTTGCTCATACAATAACGTCAAGACAGTGAAACTACATAGATTAAACCCCTTCTTTTTATAACATGATTTAGTATGTAAATGAAGTTTTTACATGAATGTGTGGGTGTATCAAACTCTTCAAAACTATAGTAAAACCACAAATTGACTAAATGTAAATAGGCCAAGCTGCTTCTTAGCAACAAATTGTTCAAAAATAATATGTTTTGTCACTAAACTCAGCAATGGTTACAGCGGTATATAATACAAAATAATGTATGTTTAGTATCAAGCAAACGCACGGTACAGTCGATAAAATTGTTGTCTTCATGCTTTTCCCAAAAGAAGGATTTTACGTTGGAAGTTTTACAAATGGAAGTTGCAAATTTTTGGTATCTGTTAAAGACATGTTGTCTTACTGTGATGTTGTGATGACAGATGAGAAGGATACTAGCAGAGACGCTCCTATCCATAAAGTGATGCCTATTTGTAGGGTAGTGTGAAATAAGAAATATTACAAGAAAATAGATCTATTATAATATGATATATGAGAAAATGGTAGGGGGGTGGTCCTGCCTCCTTTTGTACATAATTGCTTTGATTGTGTGTCCAATAAAGTGCAGCTCTCCTGTACACTGTCTCTTGTCCAACCCTAATTTAATTAGCTGACTCAATGCAGTGTTTATTTTGAAGTAGTGAATGTCACAACAATGCAACACCTTTGTTGACTTTTTGTAATTAATATGGTAATTATTGTGTCCATTTAAACTTGTTAAAGGACCCATATTACAGTCATTTGTGTTGTTTTGTTTCATTCATGCATTTAACACACAAATCCTCAATATTTAGGTTCCTCTCTCAAACTGAAAACACTCTGTTCCACCTTGTGATGCCGTGTCAGGTGGGAAAAGAGTGCTCCATTCTGTTTTTAAACCCCATACACCTTCATCTGGAATTGCCAGTCTCTACTGAACCAATATGGAATATGGAACATTCTAAGCAATAACATGTACACCAAAAAGTATATATCTTTAATGAAGTGTTTGAATTATAAGAAAAAATTAATAATTCAGAATGGCATACAAAACATGTTTTATTATATAATGAAAAGTTTATGTGTATCGTATTCATAGCAAATATATACTGTAATTGTTTAGGCAGTGATATGAAGTTCAAGTGGTATTACAAATATCAAATAATTCCAATTAAAAACTATTTACAAGACAAATTCACGCTTAATGTTAATACACGCTGCCATTT
Organism: Paratrypauchen microcephalus; assembly: GCA_036785185.1. Classification (NCBI taxonomy): domain Eukaryota; kingdom Metazoa; phylum Chordata; class Actinopteri; order Gobiiformes; family Gobiidae; genus Paratrypauchen; species Paratrypauchen microcephalus. Next base: position 7,653,244 of record JAVJIX010000017.1, read on the forward strand.
GGGTTATATAGTAAATAATCGTATTAGGGATGCACGATATATCGACATTAACATTGGTATCGGCCGATATTGCAAATTTTTTAACATATCGGTATCGACCCGATGTGTAAAAGTGGGCCGATATTAACGACCGATATTTGTCAGTACAGTAATCCCTCGAATGAACGTTTTCTCACATTTCTCTTTAAACACTCAAACATTCGTAGATTTTCAACAAAATGTATTAATAGTGAAGCGTGGGGGGAAGGGGGAGGGCGGAGAAGTGTGCACGCCGACACGTGCGCTCATCATGATCAAATCCGTGATAGCGCAGCATGACCAGCGCGAGACCGCGTGTCCCATCCGGGGCTGTGAGAATGAGACCCGTGCCCAAACCGTGCCTCCTCTAGACCAGGTCTAAACCAGGATTAAACCACCGCGTGCGGCTCTTTGCCTTTGCTCTTTTCGGACTGCGTGCCTCATCCTCGGGACACGCAGTCCGAAAAGAGCAAAGGCAAAGAGCCGCACGCGGTGGTTTAATCCTGGTTTAGACCTGGTCTAGTCCTGGTTTAGTCCAGGTCTAGACCTGGTCCAGTCCTGGTTTAGTCCAGGTTTAGTCCTGGTCCAGTCCAGGTTTAGACCTTATTTAGACCTGGTCTAGACCTGGTCTAGTCCGCGTTTAGTCCTGGTCTAATCCCGGTGGGATCCTGGTCTGGTCCTGGTTTGGTTCCAGTTTGGTTCCAGTTTGGTCCCAGTCCCCCCCCGCGTCCCCCATCTATAACATCAATTGGCAAAGGTCCCTTAGCCAATCAGGACGCAGAACACAATGTTACACTATTTAAAAAAATAAAATGTTACACTATAAAAAAAAATAAAAAAAAATCTGGAGTCAAAACATGTTTTGAAAATAAAAGAAGACATTCAAAAATTAATTTTGCATGATTTTCAGTCTGTACAAAATGTTATCTCAGAATTAAAAATAAATAAATATCGGTATTGGTTAATATCGGTATCAGCCGATAACAGCAACATTAATATCGAATATCGGTATCGGCTAAAATTTTCACATCGGTGCATCCCTAAATCGTATTGTACATAGATAAAACTGTGTGTTTTCTATATATATGTGATTACAGTTACATTTGTCACAACAGCAGAGGCTTAAATTTCTTGGCACTGTGCTGGCTGCCGTCCATCTCCTCTTCTGAATGGAGAGTTTCTCAAATCTAATGAACAGAAAATCAATTTTAATGTAGATAACAAATTTGCATAAACTGTGGCCATTTACTGCAATGGGTTTCAAAATGTTTAACTAAACATTCCAATGTATCGTCTTAAAGGAGCATTGTGCAACTTTTCTGGTGGAGGGTCTGTCAAACGCTTTTCTCCATGGAGATGTTATTGCTTTGTCTGGAATCATTCACAGTATGGCATTAAACCTTTCTATCTTTATGGAGACCAAACCAGACCAAGTTACAGGTCAGATCTGTGGAGATGAAACCCTGTTCACAGTCAGAATGCCTGTTTTTCTAGGTATTTTTGAGCTATAAATCCACCTGTATTTTAATAAATCTAAAGTTTTATGTCTAAAGCTGTTTAATGTCATACTGTGGAACATTTCAGACAGAGGAATCAGAATCAGAAAGGTTTTATTGCCATATGTTTGAACATGTTCACAACATTAGGAAATTGCTTCGGTACTTGGAGCGGAATAAAATAGAATAAAATAAAATAGAAAACTTTATTTAACAAATTTACAAGAATACAACAATATAACAGTGCAGGTGCAGGTAATGGTCAGGTGCAAAAAAAAAAAAAAACAGCACAGGGTCATGTGACTGACACAGAGCGAGGGGTGGGGTCCTGTGACTGACACAGAGCGGGGGGTGGGAACAGTCCTAGTGTTATTATTGTTCAAAAGTCCAACAGCAGAGGGGAAGAAGCTGTTTTTATGGCGATGATCTCCACTGTCTTCTGGGCATTCAGCACCAGGTTGTTCTGGCTGCACCAGGACACCAGACGGTCAACCTCCGTCCTATAGGCAGACTCGTCCAATGAGATGAGTCCAATGACCGTGGTGTCATCTGCAAACTTGATGAGCTTGACAGACTGGTGGGAGGAGGTGCAGCAGTTGGTGTACAGGGAGAAGAGCAAAGGGGAAAGAACACAGCCATGGGGAGAGCCAGTGCTGATGGTCCGGGAGTCCGAGACATTCTTCCCCCGCCTCACGTGCTGCTTCCTGTCCGTCAGGAAGTCAGTGATCCACCTGCAGAGAGGATCAGGCACCTTCAACTGGGAAAGCTTGCCTTGGAGGAGGTCTGGGCGGATGGTGTTGAAGGCAGAACTGAAGTCCACAAACAGGATCCTGGCGTAGGTTCCCGGGCAGTCCAGATGCTGCAGGGTGAAGTGTAGAGCCATGTTGATGGCATCATCTACAGATCTGTTGGCTCTGTAGGCGAACTGCAGGGGGTCTAGGAGGGGGGCCATGAGGGTCTTGAGGTGGGGCAGAACCAGGCACTCAAATGACTTCATGACCACAGATGTCAGAGCCACAGGTCTGTAGTAATTAATTCTAGTGATCCTTGGCTTCTTGGGGACAGGAACAATGGTGGAGGTTTTCAAGCAGGCAGGCACATCACAAGCCTGCAGTGAAGAGTTGAAGATGCCCGTAACCATAAGTAGAGCAATGACAAGCAAGTGAGAGACCCCGAACCAAAAAGTTACATAGTGCACCTTTAGCTGGACTAAAATGAGCCTGGGGGTAAGATAAAGCAAGGGTTAATTTATTTCTCCTCTATGAAAATGTGTTCTCTGTATTTGAGCCATACCTCCATGGCACTGTTGCTAATTGTCAGAAGCACTGGGTAACGATAGTGATGCCTGGGGACCCATTTCCAGATTTTAAGATATTGATGGCTTTCAGCTTTCTGTTATATGTAACATTTTGAAGATATTTTTCTCTTTCAAAACATAATATTTTGTTTGATTTGTTCATTGCTATGCCAACGGTCCTACATTCTCATCATTTTGAAACCAATGAAAAGATTTGGTCATAGTATCTAGCTGGACGATTAGCCTACCTTGCATATTTTAGTATGTAAATTAAAAGTGGAACTTAACAGAACTCCATTGCAGAACTCCATTGCAGTCTAAACAGGTGTAAACCAGAGTGAAAATTGAGCTAATCGAGGACTGTGTGTGTGTCCACACTTATGCAAACACTGCATCAAAATTAAGACTAAACTGAGACTAATACCAGAATAAAACCTGGACTAAACCAGAACTAGAACAGGACCAAACTAAGTTCTACATCATGACCAAACCTTGAGTAGTAAATTCAGCTAGATTTGAAAATCATAAAAAACTTGAATAACCCTACACTACCCCTATTCACACTTACACTGGATCAAAAGTAGAACTAAACTGAGACTAATAATGAAAAAAAAATAAAAATAAAAATAAAAACTGGGCTAAACCAACACTAGAACAGGACGAAACCAAGTCTACATCAGGACTAAACCATAAGTAGTAAATTGACTCAACTAACCCTATACTTCTCTCATGTACAATCAGACCCACCTGTCATGATGTCTTCCAGCGTTCCATCCTTCCCCTCTCTGACCAGGGGCTTCTGTCTCTTCTTCAGTTCAGCGATCAAATCCATCTGAGGCATCTTTGGCATCATAGGACCTTGGGGCTGTCAATGTAATATTTTTATTCACAATAACCGGAGGGTAAAAACAAGTAATCGTAGTATATTTGCTTAGGTTGATTAGAAAGTACTGGTAGTGCTGGTATCACTACAGCCTCTATAGCCTGTGATATGTGATTCGGTACAATTTCTACTTTTAATGTCTCTACTACAATGATTTCTGGTAAGTTTAAATACTTAATTGATCCAAAAGAGCATACTGAACAATGCACTGCTCTTCTGCGTATTACTACTGTATTGTACTACTATTGGCATAATGTTCAGCAATTACGATGGTGAAACAATGCACACATTAGCAAACACAGGCAAAAAGTTTCAAGATAGTGTGAAAACTCAAGAAAAAAATACAAAACATTTAAATAACAAATTTTCTGGAGCCTGTGATCAATACGAGTGTTCAGGGTCCAGTTTACGTGTTTGATTTTTAACCAAAAGGTGAGAGCGATTAATTGAAAAACTGTTGGCTAATGCTGTCTAGCTTTTGATGGGAATGTTATTTGAGGGGGACTTGTTTAACAGCACAAATCAGCTCACCTGTTGTAGTTCCAACAGTTCATTCTAGTCAGATTGTGTTAAAATAAAGCTCAGTCTAACTTTAGTAAGAGAGCTTCTGACAGAGTAGTACTTTCAGTTAGCATCACACCCCCAGAGAATGTTGATGACATCAGCTGCAAAGTATCAGTATAATAATACATTACAATTTAACCTTTTGTCCTGGAGATTTTGCTGAAGATGATGATGCTTCCTTTACTTCACTCATCTTCTCCATTTTCTTTTTCTGTTCAATGTCTTTCTGCACCGCCTATGTTTACAAAAGAACAAAAGTATGAATTTAAAGATACGTTTTACAACACAAATCATACACTTGGATAGATTCTCACTTTGTAGGCATTTAGGAAGCGTCCAAAAATGGGGAAGAACATGGAAGGCTGTGTAGTTTTGGGATTTTCTCCAAAGTACTCCACCACTGAGCTGTAGGATTCCTGGAAAGGGACAGAGCTCACTAAATACAAAGTAGGCCTAAGTCTGGCTCAACTATATAATAAATAAGAGATTGATATAAAGGTTTAAATTTGGTTGTTACACACATTTTCAATTCATAATTTGTTTATATAATCATTGTATAGATATAGAATAGCATTACAGCGTATTAACTTATTTATATAATTATTTTATGAAATTATATATGAAATGCAAAAACATTTAGGGCCTAACCTAACATGTGCACTTTAAATCACCTCTGTTTTCAACATTTCAAATTGTACTATTAAAAATAAGTGTTGAATATTGTTTGGTTTGATAAATTCTAGTGTTTATATGTGATACAGTATACATTTTTGCACTGTAATCTATAGCAGTCCTTTTGTTTTGTACAGTTCAAACACGTCGATTATATTATATTATAATATAAGCGAGTTAAAATGAAAACAACTGGACTTCAGTTGTAACTAGCTTATAATGTGTTATTCCTGGATGTCTCAAAATTTGCATCAATTAATTCCATTACATTGTACCTGTGCTGTTTTGCTGTCTTTAATCAATGACTCCAGTATCGTGCAGTTGGTTTTGATAAACTCCTTCAAAACCAGGCAGTCATCCTGCACCAGAAACTCCTTCTTGGTCATCTTCATTCCCCTCTCCAGAGCACGGATTTCAGAAAGTATGCCATCCAAGGACACTGACAAGAGAGATACACTTTTTAAAATATATTCTCACAACTTAAACAGTATATTTAGTCTTAACTTTTATATACCCAGTTCTGCCTTGTCCACAAAATGTAAATCAGAGTGGAAGTTCTCCAAGTCTGGGTATTTTTCCTGGATGATGTTAGCGATGAAGTGCAGTAGCGTCTGTGAGCGGTCAGTGGACTTGGTTTCCAGTAGCTAAAGTTAAAAAATATAGCATATTATGAAATTCTTTATCTATATAACAGTATACAAAAATAATACATATCCTGTTTCATTAAAGGTGCTGTACCTGATTCTTACTGTTTTATAAACGTGAAACACAATAGTCCAATGTATATGGTACTTTGCTTATGCATTCTATTTATTCACCGTGATGAGTTTATAGGTGCTTTTCACAACTTTCAGAGGCCAGAGAGGAGTTCAGTCATTACGGTAAAGCTAACAATAATTAGTATGCTAACCACATACTTGATAATTGGACAATAAAATGCTTTATAATTAGACATAGCAGTCTATAGAAAACAGTCTTATTTTGACCTAAAGAGCTCCGTATTATAACTGTGTTGTATCTGTAATGCTTGAAGAAAGAAAAATTTTGCTCATATGCATGGAAAAAAACAGGTACCGGTAATTTAGTTGTTACTTACAAGGTCCAAGCTCTGGATCTTAAAGCCGTATGCAGCACCTCTTTTACTGCTGTTCATGTAGTTACCAAAAGCCAAAATGATCTAAAAGAAAACAGAATTTATATACAGTATATATATATGTATGGCTTTTTCTCATCTAATATATATATATATATATATATATATATATTCCTCAAAACTCACTTCAAGGACTTTTTTCAGCTTGTCCGAGGATTTGATTGACATGGACGCAGAAATGAGCAAGTCTACTTGCTGCAGAAAAAGTACAAAATTTATATGAATGTTTCAGAAGTGTTTTTCATGTTTGACTTTTGTTAAACTTTTAAGACGGACCGACTGGAGGCGTGTGACCGAGTCTAGAAAGTTTCCCATAAAAGTGAGAGTGCTGATGCGCTGATTCAGACGAGGAATCTTTCCAAAACGCCAAACAAAGCGGTCCTCATCTGCCAGCTCCTCCATAGGCCGGCCATCTTTCTCATAATTATTCAACAGCTTCATCTCAAAATCTGATGGTATGAAGGGCTCCAATAGCTCCAAGAGGTCAATGGACAGAGAACTCTGGTCATATCTAAAGTTAAATACATAAAAATGTGTATATAAATCAATGGTCAGAGTAGATACATATGTGCATTGTGTAACTTTCCTGGTAGAGGTTCTGTCATCAGATTTTTTTTTTTTCGTGGAGATTTTATTGCTTTTCTTGAAATGTTCCACAGTACACCATTAAACGTGTTTTTATTGCAAGGTCGCATTTCACAGATCTGACGTGTAACTTGGCTTGGTGGTGTCACTTTTTTGTTCCCATGGCGATAGATAGGCTTAATGCAATACTTCGGAGCATTGTGGACAAAGCAACAACATCTCCACAGAGACGAGGAAGTAACAGACCCTCCACCAGAAAAGTTACATTAACGCAGCACTGTGTATCTTTTTCTGGTGGGGGTACTTGTCACCATGGAGATATATGTATAATGTTCCTCAGTGTGGCTTTAAACTTATCTATCTTGCCTTTATTTATTTAGGGGTGTATGTTGCTAAAATATCTTGAAAAACGTGCTTTCTTACTGTGAGTCACTTCTGCACAAATCTGACCTGACTTTACCTGGTTACGTCATGTGCTTGTCGCCATGTAGAGATAAATTAATGCCACTGTGGAACATTGCAAGCCATGAAAACAAGCAGGTAGCAAAACCTATGCCAAAATAGCTACATTGTACACCTTTTATTACTGAAATAAAGTGGAAAAACAAACAACTAATATGGTAATTGGATCTTTTCTAATTATAATTTCTATATTATCCATTGTGATTAATTACAGATTATAATATAAATGTTACTGATATACATACATCTCAATGGCTGTGCAGATCTCGTCCGGGGTCATTGCTCTTCTGCACAGTGTGATGGCCAGATTCTTGGACTTATTTGGGTCGATCAGTGAAGTTTTGGCTGGTACCTTCTTCAGCTTACTGACCAGTTCTTTAGCGGGCCCCTGTGCCTTGGTTTTAAACTGTTCTTCAAAAATATCCATGTTCAACTCCTAAAGGACAAGAGGTAATGTTATAAAAGAGAAAAATTAGATTTGTTTTGTAGTATGAAAAGTTATCTTGTCTAACTCTCTCGTTCTTACCCCAAGGATTTGTTCATCGTCCAGCTCGCTGAACACTGTGCCGGTCACCTGGTTAGATCTGAGGGCCTGCCAGTTCAACACGGGCATCTTAAACTTGGTCTGAATGGTTTTCTTGGCTTTAACTGTGGAGGAAAACAAAAACACAAGGAAGATCAAGCCAACTAGAGGTGTATGTTAAAGGGATATGCCACCCCCAGGTCAAACTTGGGCATCTCCCCACAGTCCAGAGACTAAAATAAGTGGTGGAAAGCGTTTTCCTGGTCACCCAGCCATTGTCCGAGTCTGTCAGCTCTGACCGCCGCGGTATCTGCAGCTACTCCGCCTTAGACTGGAGTCTAACGGCGCCAGAGAAAGATTTCGGCCAAAAGGAATTAATTTGCTCGATGCGTTTCCCAATTACTTTCTGTGTAGTGCGCATTCATATCGAGTGCAAATAAATGTACAAATCAACACGGAGAGCTTGCCTTGGTCATTTTGGGTGGGAACTATTTTTCAGTGCGGAAAAAGAAAGCCGAAGCACGCACCACGCTGCGCAACAGGGGAACTCCCTTCCTGGTGCGTAACAGGGATTCCCCTGGCAGCGTGCTGTGTGCTTCGGCTTCTAACTCCAGTCTAACGCGGAGTAGCTGCAGATACCGCGGCGGTCAGTGCTGACAGACTCGGACAATGGCTGGGTGACCAGGAAAACGCTTTCCACCACTTATTTTAGTCTCTGGACTGTGGGGAGATGCCCAAGTTTGACCTGGGGGTGGCATATCCCTTTAAAAGGCGTATATTACTCAAGTCTTTAAGCCATGCTATAATGTTGTGACCTCATCAAAAACATGCTTAGAGTTGTGTTTTGTTAAATTCACACATGTTTATGTTTGAGTAATCCTTTATTAGTCTTCAAAGCTCAAAATGCTCTGTTCCACCTGGTGATGTAGTGGTAGTTTTCAAGTTAACAGTTACTTTTTACCTTTGTTCGCTTGAGATTGGCAATTCCAGGTCTGAAATTATGCAAAGGATCCTAGTGAAGGTGTTTGGAGTTTAAAAACACAGTGGAGCACTTCCTGTATTACCACATTACATCATAAAAGAGTATTTTCTGTTTGAGAGAAGAACTCAGCTTAAATATTTAGGGATGGGTGCTAGACATGTGTAAATGAAACAAAGCACAACTTCAAGTATGTTTGGGATGAGGAAACATTATAACAGACCACAAAATAGTGTAATATTGGTAAGTATTAGTGTTACAAGTATGATTTCAATGAACAAAAACATCTGGTAGTATATCATCTGCACAGCAGCTAGTACTAAAGTTACTGAAGTTTACTTTTTACTATAATTATTACTGAAACTGTTATTGCTACTACTGCTGTTACTTAACCTTAAGATGACAAAAGAAGTGATAGATCACAAAGAAATGGTGTTTCAAACTTGAGCGTCAGCCAGGACAAAACCAGTATTAAAGAAAGAATTAAACATGTTTAAAGAGGAAAATTAGCTGTCAGCTTTGAACTAAACATAACCTTATATTATAAAACTAATTGAGTTTTAAATACAACATATCAGAGTGCCTCAGATCTCTTCTGTTATCTAGTAAGTTATTCTGCCCACTCTGGATCTCTGAAAAGCATCTGATTTCACTTAGCTGTGATCCAGCGAGCACTCCAGTTCCATCTATTTCTTTGCACAACTAAATTAGACTTTGAACTGTAAATTAGGTCCATTAGAAAAATAACCCTGTCTTTCTGGTACTTTTCACAGTTTGCGATGTCAGTGCTACCATGCTGTTCTTGTTCTTACCTGACTCAACCATTGGCGCTCCTGGTGGCGGAGGTGGTCCCATCCCGGGTGGAGGAGGAGGAGGAGGTGGTGGTCCTGCCCCAGGGGGAGGAGGTGGAGCAGGTGGACCCATCCCAGGAGGAGGAGGAGGAGGGGGGGGTGGTGGTCCTGCCCCAGGGGGAGGAGGAGGAGCATGAACAGAGTCTCCCCCAAATGGAGGTGGTGAGGGTGGAGGAGGGGGAGGAGATGGCCCTGGCATACCCTCAGGACCTCCAGGAGCGAGTGGAGGTGGAGGTGCAGTCTCATTCTGACTTGGCAAGGCTGGACTAGGCACCTGGACATATTCGATCTTTATGACGGGCACCACCTGGATGTCCACCTCCCCGGATGCCCCCCTGGTCACTGTGATGAGACCCTTATCCTTCAGTTCCTGTATCTTCTGCTCCAGCTGAAGGTTTGTTTGTGAGGCAATGGAGCCACGACGTTCTCGATCCTCCTCTCTCTCCCTCTGCTGAAGAGTACTGACCTGGGCACATGACTCACGCAGGCTCTCCTGTAGTTACAAGGAGATTACACAAAAAAAGTATCATTTGTAGAACATTGCATTTTCATTTTCAGGTTCAAATGGCAAATGCAAAACACAAAATCTACATCTATAGACAACTCACTTAAATATTGTACTTTATTTAGCTTTTTAAGAATACAACACAAAATAAAATGTTGACCCTAAATAAATATGTTGTATCAAATTTAATTAGTTCATATTTATTGAAAGCAAACAATTTAACAAGCAACTCTACTTTAATATATATTTTCATTTCACAGAAAATATTTAGATGGGAAAAACTGTGATGATTTATTATTTTAGGATCAACATTTGAATTTTTTATACACACATTTTTATATAAAATAGACAGATACATAGGGGATAAAAAAGCACTTCAAAATAATGGTTTTCTACTATTTTCAAAGAATTTGTATTTAATGCATTTATGAAATATGGACTGCACTTGCAAACTATGCATGTTTAGACTACCCGTACCAATAATAATAATAATAATAATAATAATAATAATAATAATAATAATAATAATAATAATAATAATAATAATAATAATAATAATACATTTTATTTATAAAGCGCTTTTCAAGACACTCAGACGCTACAAGAGGTAAAATCAGTAATAAAACAAGTAATAAAACAATAAACAATCAGAAAAACATTAAACATTAAGAAACATTAAAAGCAGTTTTAAAAAGGTGAGTCTTGAGCAGTTTTTTAAAGGTGGGGAAGTCAGAGCAGTCACGGATAGGTTGTGGGAGTGAGTTCCAGAGGGTGGGGGCAGCAATGGAGGAGGCTCTGTCACCCCAGGATCGGAGCTTGGTCCTGTAGGGCCTCCCCTACAGGGCAGGAGGTTGGTGTCGGAGGAACGGAGGGAGCGGGATGGGGTGTGGTGGTGCAGGAGATCAGAGAGTTATGATGGGGCCAGGTTATGGAGGGCTTTGTGGGTCGGGAGGAGGACTTTGAATTGGATGCGCTGAGGGATGGGGAGCCAGTGGAGGTTTTGGAGGACAGGAGTGATGTGGTCTTGGGAGCGGGTGTGGGTGAGGAGGCGGGCAGTAGAGTTTTGGATGTATTGGAGTTTGTTGAGAGTTTTGGAGGGTAGACCATAGAAAAGGCTATTGCAGTAGTCGATTCCAGAGGTGATGAATGCATGAATGAGAGTTTCGGCAGCAGAGAAAGAAAGGGATGGGCGGAGTCATGCAATGTTTTTGAGATGAAAGAAAGCAGTCCGGGTTATGTAGTTTATGTGTTGTTGGTATGAGAGTGTGGTGTCAAAAAGAATACCAAAAAACCTGTAATGAACTGTATTGTTTAATGGTCTCTTAATTGTGCCTAATCTTAATGAATGTTTGTCAGGACTCACTTTGAGCAGCTCCGTCTCTTTCGTGGCCTGCAGGAGTTTTGTCTCCAGTTCAGAAATCTTTTCATTCACCTGCTCCTCCACTTCCCGAAGCCGAGTGTGCAACTGCAAAACAACATACAGTCAATTAAAGATGGGCCATAATGACAAATTAAATATTTCAATATGTTTCCTTCAATAACAATAATCTGATCATATTTTTGCTATCTATCAAAATGGTTAAGGTTCAGTTTCTGCACTAGAAGTGCAAAAATGCATATCTCATATGCACCTTAAAAATGAACCTTTAGTCTTTTTAGGAAGATTACACTCAGGTTTGCAGGTCTGCAATTCTTTTAAATATTGTTTTATCAATTCAACTTGTCTATTTACTGTGGATTGATTGATGGGCTGAAAAACGTATATAATTAAAGCCACCCATGCCTGCTTGTAGTCATTTATACAGTTTAATCCTCAAATTTGGTACAAATCCGATAATGTTGCCTTTTCATGTCTATGGGAGAGGGTGCCACAGTGTACACTTGTCATACGCTTTATAGTATATTATATTCAGGCCAAGATCACGCATTCATGATTCAAATTTCAGCACAATCAGACTAAGCATGTGCATGTAAGATTTTTTTTATATTTTGGGGGAAGTCTTTGTGCCCCTGCTGGCCAATAATGAAAAATTGTGTCAACTGGTGTCTCCCAACATCCAGGAGTCCTCAAACCCAGAGGACAGAAGTCTGATCCAAGTACATCTACCCCTGGTCCAGGACCTTCCACCTCTGGAGGAGAGCACTCTGGTCAAGGCGCTCCGTGAAGAGTTCGAGCGAGCAAAGGACAAACTTGCTGATCAGGTCCAAAAAAGCAATTCTATGGACCTCAAACTCAGGAGAGAATCAACCAAAAAAAAAAGACTTGGAGTTGATTCTCAACTCAATGATTCTCTCCAGAAGAAACACAGGTAACTGCAAGAGCAGATTAATGCATATAAGGAGATCCGGTACCTGTACATCTCCAAAGTGAAGGAAAATGTGCAATTGAAGTAAAAGGTTGCAAACTCTAAAAAAGTCAGGAATAAGACTGATGACTTGGAGATGCAAGAACTCAAAGCTTTTCTCCAGAAGAAAGACAAAGAGCTGGAGACCCAAATTAATGTATACAAAGGGAGAGAGAGTGTCTAGCTCAAACAAGAGCTATCCAGCACCAGTAAAGTTGTTGAAAAGATGAAAGAACAACTTAAAACACAGGACAATACAATCGATGAGATGAAAAACACAAACAGGTCAGATCCAGAGGCCTGCGGAGACTCTCCAACCACTGGTACTGGAGTTGGTGGAGATGCAACCCACAGAGAAAAAATGGAAAATTGTTAAGGAAGGTGCAGGAGCTGTCTGCTGACCTCTTCTCAGCACAAGAGGAGATATGTCTCCTGAGGTTTTGTGGTGAAAGTTAACCCTCTGAGACCCAAGCATTCATTTCCTGGATGAATTTTTTTTTTAAGCCTCTAACATGTTTTTCCTAAGCCTATAATGCAGAAAATAATTTGTTTTATCTTTTTTTTTCTTTTTTGTGAGGAATCTGTGGAAAATTGCAACACTGGGCTTTAGTGGTTACCAACATTACAACTTCACATTTAATAAAAGCCAAATTTGTATTAGTTTTTATAAAATCAAAACATATTTTATGATGATTTTTGATGATGATTTTTTTAAACAGAACAGCACTAAGTGAACATGAGAATGTTTTGAACTTTTTTTTTTTTTTTTTTTAAACTCAAAACTTATATTTAATACAACAATCCTGTATATGAACAAGAACATTAAATGATGTGCTGCAGGACTCTTCTCTTTATCATGTCACTCATCAAATATGAAACTTAAGAAAGCAGTTTTTGTCATCTCTGATGCACAAGCAGACATCGCACTCCATGCAAGAGGTGGATGTGTATCTGCTCTTACCTGCACCGACCTCCTTTTATTAATCTTTATGAGGAAAGTGTCCCATGGTGTCCTTCGGACATCAGGAGGTGGAGTGTTGTACACTCCATTAGCACTTAGCTGGGCAGCAGATCTGCTTGGACTCCTGCCCCGGCGACCCAGACATGGAAAAATGCGGAAGAAGATGGATGGTGATCTTTCCTTATCCATTGAAGGTCTACGTCTCTTTTCGGTGTTACTTTGAATGAGAGAGGCAGAGAGCTGTACCTGGAGCCATCTCCTGTTCAGCACTTCTTTCACATAGGGATCAAAAAGGGATCAAAGATCAAAGGTCAAAATCAGCTTTATTGTCAATTCTGCCATATGTGTTCAACATACAGTGAATCGTGAATCGAAATTTTGTTTCTCTCTGGCCAGGTAGTGCAAAAAGACAGTGTACAAAATACAATATAAAGAAGAAACAAAACAAAAACTAAGACAAAAATCTAAAATCTAGAATCTAAAATCCAAAATCTGAAAGCAGTGCAACAGAATAAATAAATACCTATTTACAGATGTCCAAAAATGTGCAGTGTGCATCAAAAATGTGCAGTGGAAAATACAGCAGTGAAATGGTAATGTGCAATAGAATGTGCATTGAAAGTAAAGATAAAAATAAATGTGCAGCAGTAGGGGATCTGCAGGGTCTTGCAGTCACGCTTGTATTGCAGCCAAGCATTTACCACGGCAATGATGATGGTGTGCCAAAAGAAGTACACAGGGCTCTCAAGGGGGTGCGAGTGAGATTTTTTTCTTTAAAGCCGGGGGGGCGAGTGACTTTTCTTTCGCTGAAAATGGCACGGTGCCTGCATAAATAACCGATTTTCTAGGCACAGAAGGGCTATGAAGAGTGGCTACAGTTTTGAATTGCTTAACAAAATTTCAGCGTGAGAAATACCATGTGTGGCGTGTGAACACGTTGAATTGCGTGTGTCACACTCTCAAAGCGTGAGACTTGAGAGCGCTGGATGTACATGTACCACCGTTTGCACCTCATGTGTAACTTGTACTTGGCTGTGAAGGAATCCAGCAAGTCAATTCCACCCATGAATTTATTGTACATCTTCACAATTGATGGTCTTCTCACTTCAGTGAAGGACTTGGTGGATTTGTTCCACCGTGCAACCTTGTCGACTGGGTTTGGGCCATCAAAAATGGTTGTCTCGTTTCGGAGCTCTCTCGTCTCTCCAGGCAAAAGCAGCTAGCAGCTAGTAGCTCGTTTGCGCAAGGGCCAGTCCAAATTCTCTGGGCATGATTTCCAGAGAGAGGGAGTGGACAGTCATAAAAGGAGCTTGTTGAAACTCGCCCGTTTGGTCTGTCTTTTTTTCAAACGCGGAAAAGGATCGCAATTGCTCGGTTTACACCAGGGCTCTCAAGTTTTGAAGATTGCTAGGAGTGAGATTTCTGAGGAGCGGGGTGGGGGGTGGGGGGTGACATTTTTCCTGAGGAGCGGGAGAGGGGGGGTGTGTGAGCAGTAGTCGAGTTATAAAATGAAACCGGGGGGATGGTGGAAGGGCAGGGCAGAATTAGAAGGTACTTTGTTAATATGGAAATGCTTTTATAACTAAAAGTCCATATTATCATTCAATAATGCACAGGATAATATGTTATCACACACAGTCTTGGTTTAGTCTTGGTTTAGACCTGGTTTAGTCCTAGTTTAGACCTGGTTTAGTCCTGGTTTAGTGCTGGTTTAGACCTGGTTTAGATCTGGTTTAGTCTTGGCTTAGTCCTGGTTTAGACCTGGTTTAGTCCTGGCTTAGTCTTGGTTTAGACCTGGTTTAGTTTTGGTTAAGTCCTGGTTTAGTCCCGGTTTAGTCCTGGTTTAGACCCGGTTTAGATCTGGTTTAGTCTTGGTTTAGTCCTGGTTTAGACCTGGTTTAGTCCTGGTTTAGACCTGGTTTAGTCCTGGTTTAGTGCCGGGCTAGTCCCGGTTTAGTCCTGGTTTAGACCTGGTTTAGTCTTGGTTTAGTCCTGGTTTAGTCCCAGTTGAATCCTGGTTTAGACCCGGTTTAGACCTGGTTTAGTCTTGGTTTAGTCCTGGTTTAGTTCTGGTTTAGTCATGGCTAGGTCCTGGTTTAGTCCTGGTCTAGTCCTGGTTTAGTTCTGGTTTAGTCCTGGTTTAGACCTGGTTTAGTCTTGGTTTAGTCCTGGTTTAGTTCTGGTTTAGTCCTGGTTTAGTCCCAGTTGAATCCCGGTTTAGTCCTGGTTTAGACCCGGTTTAGATCTGGTTTAGTCTTGGCTTAGTCCTGGTTTAGACCTGGTGTAGTCCTGGTTTAGACCTGGTTTAGTCCTGGTTTAGTGCCGAGTTAGTCCCGGTTTAGTCCTGGTTTAGACCTGGTTTAGTCTTGGTTTAGTCCTGGTTTAGTCCCAGTTGAATCCTGGTTTAGACCCGGTTTAGACCTGGTTTAGTCTTGGTTTAGTCTTGGTTTAGTTCTGGTTTAGTCATGGCTAGGTCCTGGTTTAGTTCTGGTCTAGTCCTGGTTTAGTTCTGGTTTAGTCCTGGTTTAGACCTGGTTTAGTCTTGGTTTAGTCCTGGTTTAGTTCTGGTTTAGTCCTGGTTTAGTCTCAGTTGAATCCTGGTTTAGACCTGGTTTAGGCCTGGTTTAGTCTTGGTTTAATCCTGGTTTGGTTCTGGTTTAGTCCTGGTTTAGTTCTGGTTTAGTCCTGGCTAGGTCCTGGTTTAGTCCTGGTCTAGTCCTGGTTTAGACCTGGTTTAGTCCTGGTTTAGTGCCGGGTTAGTCCCGGTTTAGTCCTGGTTTAAACCTGGTTTAGTCCTGGTTTAGTCCCAGTTGAATCCTGGTTTAGACCCGGTTTAGACCTGGTTTAGTTCTGGTTTAGTCTTGGTTTAGTCCTGGTTTAGTTCTGGTTTAGTCCTGGTTTAGTCCTGGTTTAGTCCTGGCTAGGTCCTGGTTTAGTCTTGGTCTAGTCCTGGTTTAGTTCTGGTTTAGTCCTGGTTTAGACCTGGTTTAGTCTTGGTTTAGTCCTGGTTTAGTTCTGGTTTAGTCCTGGTTTAGTCCCAGTTGAATCCTGGTTTAGACCCGGTTTAGACCTGGTTTAGTCTTGGTTTAGTCCTGGTTTAGTTCTGGTTTAGTCCTGGTTTAGTTCTGGTTTAGTCCTGGCTAGGTCCTGGTTTAGTTCTGGTTTAGTCCTGGTTTAGTCCCAGTTGAATCCTGGTTTAGACCCGGTTTAGACCTGGTTTAGTCTTTGTTTAGTCCTGGTTTAGTTCTGGTTTAGTCCTGGTTTAGTCCTGGTCTAGTCCTGGTTTAGTTCTGGTTTAGTCCTGGTTTAGACCTGGTTTAGTCTTGGTTTAGTCCTGGTTTAGTTCTGGTTTAGTCCTGGTTTAGTCCCAGTTGAATCCTGGTTTAGACCCGGTTTAGACCTGGTTTAGTCTTGGTTTAGTCCTGGTTTAGTTCTGGTTTAGTCCTGGTTTAGACCTGGTTTAGTCTTGGTTTAGTTCTGGTTTAGTCCTGGTCTAGTTCTGGTTTAGTCCTGGTTTAGACCTGGTTTAGTCTTGGTTTAGTCCTGGTTTAGTTCTGGTTTAGTCCTGGTTTAGACCTGGTTTAGTCTCGGTTTAGTTCTGGTTTAGTCCTGGTCTAGTTCTGGTTTAGTCCTGGTTTAGACCTGGTTTAGTCTTGGTTTAGTCCTGTTTTAGTTCTGGTTTAGTCCTGGTTTAGACCTGGTTTAGTCCTGGGGGGGGGGGGGGGGCTGTTTGTCTAAAGAGCAAACTTAAACTACAAAGCAACTAATGAGAGTTGTATAAATGAAGTTATTACCTGATGGTTCTCAGTTTGTTTTATCATTGCCGCACTTTGTCAGTGCGCGCTGAGAGGGGCAGGGAGGAGGGACCGGGGCGGGGGGGGAGTCGGGGGATTCATGTAAGAGTCTGGTTAATGCACCGGGCCCGCGGCTCACCGCGGCTCACCATGGGCAGTTCGGCCACGCCCATTCCGCGCGTATTCTGCGCGTAAGCCATCGGGGGGACACGTTACGCACAGACGGAGACACCGGGACCGGAGTCGGTGCGTCTCAGGAGACGTGGCACCGGGACTGAGGCTCAGGACGTGCCCGGGGGACGGCGCGTCTGCTCCGGCCTCCGCTCGGACCGTGCGCCTGGAGCAGGGGGAGTTTTTTTCGTTGAAAACGCACGGAGCCTGCATAAACTAAGCCACACAGACCAATTTTCTGGGCACAAAAAAAAAAAAAGAAATCAGCGTGAGAAATGCCATGTGTGGCGTGTGAGCGTGAGCCTCTCAATGCGTGAGACTTGAGAGCCCTGGTTTACACATTTCGCAACTTTTAGCCATGGGGGAGGGGGCCCTTAACAGGGTAGGGGAGCTCATATTAACGTTCAAAAACCTCAGAAAGTGAAAATTTCATGTCATGGGACCTTTAATACTCGGCATCATGTCCATGCGCCTGGTAAATCCGCTGCAGCGCTGGAGACGAGGAGGTGGACCGGGGAACCAGGCACCAGGTGAACGAGGAGGAATCCAGCGACGGTAGCAGTGATGGGGAGGAGCTGAAGATGATGATTATTATTAGCCTGTTCACTTGTAAACATCGCCACTTACAAGTGGACAGGCTAATAATAATAACAGGCGTGCAGTGATAAGAATCGACAGAAAATAGCACCAAGCGATTATGACTTCTGACTTTTTCGTGTGCATCTGTTTTGTGATGCAAATATATCACTTTTTGGACAAATATTGTTTTGAGAAGAAAAACAAGCTTTATTTAATGTCCCGGCTAACTTGCTGGACCTACTTTCGTCAGCTCCAGAACCGGGGCAGAACTCTGCTCCAAGGACACTGTCAGGGGTAAGTCAGTGTTAATGCACACTGTTGGCCACCTTGTTCTCCAAATCCCCCTCTCAAATGTTAGTTTCATTATTTACGCCTCTGTCTCCAAACACAGGCCTAAATAAACTGCACTCCCGCTATTTTATTAACCACCAGGGGGATTCAACAAAGTGACCCCCGACCCTAACCCCCCCACACTGCACCCCATAACATGCCCTCACCCATGACACCCCGTTTCCCCTTGAACTCCGCTTGTGTAAATTCTTAGTCCACCGCGTCACTGTGGAAACAGCTGGCACGTCTGAACCAGGAGAGAACCCGTTGGAAGCAGTTCTTCTTTGGGGAGCCAGAGGAACCTAAAAAAGAAAACACATATTATGAGCAAACCCAAGTTGATGTTTACAGGCACCAAAAATATGACTGTGATCTAAATTCTGGAGGTACAGATTATGTAAGCATCATGTTAACCGTATTACAAGTAGAATTATGAGTATTATCTGATTTTTGGTAGTGCTGTCAGGCCATTAAAAAAAAAAAAAAAATCAGAGAGAGAGAGAGAGAGAGAGAGAGAGAGAGAGAGAGAGAGAGAGAGAGAGAGAGAGAGAGAGCAAACTCATAGTTTGGATGTCCTTGAAGTAATTTAATGTTTCTAAAAATCGAATTAATCAGATAACTACAGCCAGTAAATACATTTACATGGCCAGTAAAAGTCAGATAAGTAGTATAATCAGATAACCCAATAATTAGATTTTTGGTTGAAAACACCTTCTGACGTGGCAGTTAATGATTTTTAGGCTACACTAGAGTTGTATATGGAAGACAAAGTGCAATGAATTTTAAAATAACTCTTATAATTTTGTCTTTGCCACATTAGTTTTCTCTTTCTGGTTAATTGTTCACACGTGCAGGTTTTGGCAAGAAACAATCACAAAGAAATCAGATTACTCACATCAGACATCAACTGTTTACGTGACATAATCTGATAACTCCACAAATCAGATGTTTGGTGTGCATGTGAACCAGAGCTAAAGCAAAGTCTTACCTTCTGTGGGCTGTTCTGTGGGCATCTGAGCGACTCTTTTCCACCATTGATGTTTCTTCTGTTTTTAGGGCTGTAAGAAAAGAAATGTTTAGGTGTCAAGTTCATGCAAATCACCAATTGTAACAATAATTATGATTATGTAGCAGGTTCTAACATGATCATAACTGGTATCATAACATTGTCTTCGGCTGTTTTCACCCATCTTTCAGAATCGCTGGGACAACTTATCTGGATTGTGGGCTGTACTTTTAAACTTAAGGAGGAGTAGAGCCCGGGTAAAGATCGCTAGATTATTCAAACATGCATGGGTGACATATAAAACTTCAGGCATGTTTTTGATGAGGGAACAACGTTATAACATTCAATAAAGCTTGAAAAGTCGAGTTTGCATAACACCCTCTTTATGAATATGCTAGCCCAGATAACGACCAACGTGGTGCTCACCTGCCACTCTGCAGCTCCTGCTCCAGAACCTGAGCAGCTCCAGATGAAGCTCGTATAGGGTTAGGGTTCTGGAGCTCGTCCTGCTCCAGAACCTGAGCAGCTCCAGATGAAGCTGATCTAACTGTGATCCTCCCGGACTGTCTCAGTGTCCATTGTCCTCGCTGCTGCTGGGCTCACCACACTTTTCATACAAAACAAAAAACAAGACCCGTATTAGACTTAATTACTTAAAAAGTATAAGATTAAAATTTGGCTAAAAATCTTGCCTATTTTATAATTGTAGCTACTTCCTGGTTGGACATGGGCAGCATATATGACATACTATGAGGAGGTAATTCTATAACTGTTACTTTATGTTAACTACTGTGTAATTTAGACAGCTTTTGCCCATGTTATGATTAAACTTCTACAAATTGATGATAATGTCTATTTTGTATTGTGTGTTAACTGTCTCTCGATTTTGGATGGAGTTTTGATTATACAGGTGGACACATTCCTTTTTAAGAACTCACTGCTACTTCCTGTATTTTTTTGCACTTTTCTTATGAACTTTTTTTTTTTTTTTTTTCCATAAACTGACCCTTAACTGGTGTAAAACTATGATACATATTTGCCTCAGGTACTGTCCCACCAAACCAAGTCATCATTGGAAAACATGAAAACCTGTCCTGCACTATAACGGTCATCCAGA
Organism: Paratrypauchen microcephalus; assembly: GCA_036785185.1. Taxonomy (NCBI): domain Eukaryota; kingdom Metazoa; phylum Chordata; class Actinopteri; order Gobiiformes; family Gobiidae; genus Paratrypauchen; species Paratrypauchen microcephalus. Next base: position 7,673,535 of record JAVJIX010000017.1, read on the forward strand.
AAACGATGGAACTCACCTCTCGCTCACTTGATCTTCATCTACAAAGGGTGTGGTGTTTTCAGGTGAGGCTGGTTGGACCATGAGGGTCACAGGTGACTTCGGTTCACAGATAAACGGATGCTGGAGGATTTCAGTCGGTGTAATTCAAAACAAATTATGGGGATGGTCCCCGGGTCAAATATAGAAACAACTTCTCCGGTGCGAGATCAATAAAGGTCAATCTTTTAATCCTTGACCACTGTAAGGCGCTTTGTGCTACAATTTTGTATGAAAAGCGCTTTATAAATATTCTTTGATTGATTGATTGATTGAATTCTCTTCTCTGGGTCAATTTCCAGCATCCTCTCAAGCAACGATGTGGCTGCTTCAGTGTCTCCGTCTCTGTCCTCTTCCAGGCTAGAGCATTTAGACTAGAAACAAGTCATCAATAGATTAGTATTTGCATTTTCAGGTTTAACATCCATGTTTCATTTTTACTCTTTTGTAGTAGAGTCTCCGGAGATATTCTCGAAGTCTTGGGGAGTCTAAACAAGATTTTGAAACGTGAAAAGTCCCTCAGTCGTCCAGGTAGAATCCATGATAAAAGGAGAAGTTCAATTTGTCAACTGGACAAAGTTTGTTTGGTTGATGAGCGGCGAAACGTTTTCAACCAAACAAACTTTGTCCAGTTGACAAATTGAACTTCTCCTTTTATCAAGATTTTGAAAGTTAAAATGACATGTTTTAATAAATACCAGTCAAACGTTTAGACATTTATGTATTATTATTATTATTATTATTATTATTATTATTATTATTATTATTATTATTATATTCATTTATTTTGTTTTTTAAATAGCCACCGTTTGCTTTGAACCCTGGTTTGCACTTTGGGCATTTCCTGCCCCTGACCACACCTGTGAAGTGAAAACCATTTCAAGAGACTTCATTATGGAGCTCACTGAGGGAAGACCAAGGTTTTTTTTGCTCCATAACCCCAAACACTGTGCTTCATATAATGTTTGTTAAAACGCCGAAAGTAGTAAACATAAAGAGAAAAAACACTGAATGAGATGTAGGTCCAAACGTGGGACTGGTAGTGTATTTGGTATATAAGATGATGTAATTATATTTTTGAATCCAACAAGAAAAAAGAATACTTACCATGAATTTCCATTTTTTACCACAGCGTTTAAAGTACTTTTCTGTCCTCGCCCCTTTGTCGAGGAAGGATCTAGATGGTGTGCCGAGGAGTTTCAGTATAACCTTCAACTGTATAAGAGAAACACATGTTAGATCAGGCTTATTGATCTGATTTACTGTTTCCATAGAGGTGGGACGCAGATATAAACAAAATTAGATCAGCAAAATTCATTAAAAAGGGGGTATTATGCAACATCGACTTTTTGGAGCTTTTTACCATGTTATAACATTCCCTCATCAAAAACATGCCCAAAGAGGTTTTAGATGTCATCCATGCATGTTTGATTAATTTATTGATCTCTCTTCCAGGCACTATTTGAACCCTTCTTACAGTTCGCTGTAAAATTCTGTCCAATGCTCAGCTCACGTCGTCATCCATGCCCCCACACGACAATTTTCCATGAATATATAAAAGATACAAAACACTACAACTTCACAAACCTGAGCATATTCAAAACAATAAAGGGTAACATGGTGATCTAAATGTGATACGTGTTAGCAGTTAATACCCCATATTAGTGGAATACCCCCTCTTTAAAATACCGTCTGAATATTGTTATCAGGATAATGCAAAAATCAAGTTATTGATTTTTGTCAGTATCTCCCACCTCTGTGTCGACTTATGGCGAGTGACTTACTGTTTCATATTCAGAGCGTCTAGGGAATAAGTCAGAATCCAACATTAAATCAAACATCATGGTTCCCAGGGCCCACACATCCACAGCTTCATTGAACGGCAAACCCAGAATCACTTCAGGAGGCCTAAGGGAGGAACAAACACACGACATGAACATAAGATTGACTAGATCGAGGTTTTTAAGGCAAGACCCTGCAGGCGATCAGGAAAAGATATCATTTGGAAATTGATATTCTGTAGTATAATTATATTAAAAAGACATTTATAAATAAGGCATTTGATGTGTAAAAATTGCCAATGTTGCACATATTTTAGACATGTGAATCTGAAAATGGACAGAGTCAGGTTTAAATTTCTTTCTCATTTTTCAGTTTTGTTGTCAAATTAAATTCATGACTGATGTTGTAATGTCTTGGTTAAATGAAATAATAAACCCTGTGTATTTGTATTGGCCTGTAGTGTCTCCCCTTCATCACAAAAACAAGTCAATGGCTCACCTGAAGGACTCATGATGGATCACCATGCTCGGTTCGGCCTCGGCTGTGGGTATGGACGCACCAATGTCAATGAGTTTGACTTGTAAACGCCTCTGGGTGTGACAAATATAGTCTTATATATTTAATTATGTATCTTTTTTTCTTTGCTACATAATTCCATTTGTCTCATGTTTTTTTTTTTTTTTTTTTTTTTTAGCAAATATTATTTTTAACATATGTATAATTTTTCACTCTCAAGTTCAGGTTGGGGTCAGAATTGGGGTTAGAACAGTTCATTTTGGTAAGTGTAGGGCTTTGGGACATGGAACCCTCGTCTCACGAAATGCTAAGGGAGTCCCGAACGAGAGTACGTCTAACAAAGTTTTGACGGGTCGTGTATTACATCAGAACATATAGAACTTAAATCGTTATAAATCCTATAAAGTCATTTGAACATTTTGTGTGCACTTTGACAATAAACACTGCATTCCATTGCACTGTACCTGTTTGATGATGGTGCGGATGTCGGAAAGGGGCAATGGGGAATACTTTATCGAATAATCAAGCAGATCCATGTCCAGCCTTTCAAAGATCATGCCTTTGCCAAAACGTCAAACTCCCCGAAAAACTTCACAATGTATCTCTGGTCACCCCCCTGGTCCATCAGGCGGCACAGCAGATCAATCTGAATAGAGAAGAATAGTAGTTACAATTTCTTCACATTTTTACTAACATTCTTGACTAATTTTCTTCAAATATTCTCTTTTTTAATATTTCTATTTTCATTTTGGTGAAGTTTCTCATCAACATGTCAGAACGATTGAAACTGGGGCTTACCTCCTCTTCAGTGTCTTGATGGAAGTAGGGAAGTTTAACTGCCAACACTTCCTCAGTGTCTTTCTTTTGACACTCCACCACATGATTGAAGGGTCCACTGCATAGATTTTTGATGAACTCGTAGTTCCGTGGGATGGCCTCCTCCACCTTGTCACTACTCAGTGGAAAGGACCTCATCTCCGGATTCTGAGCGAGGCTGTTTAACTAGAATTGACAAAACAGTAAATGAGTTTTTCCACACAGAAAGTGCACCACAGACAGGTGAAAGTCTGGTTCTGATGTGGACTGGAGTCAGTTTATGTTTCAGACTTATCTACTGCATCTTTCACAAAGTCAAACTACTGCAAATGACATTTGTTTAGTCAAAACTCGTGGAAATCTTGGTAATACCTTGCGGCACGGTGGCTGAGTGGTTAGCGATCATGCTTCACAGCAAGAAGGTTCGGGGTTCGATCTCCGGGTCGCCCGAGCCTTTCTGTGTGGAGTTTGCATATTCTCCCCGTGTCTGGGTGGGTTTCCTCCGGGCACTCCAGTTTCCCCCATCAACCCAAAAACATGCTCCAAAAAATCCTCCAGCTGAGGTCCTGACCAAACCAAGAAGCAAGAAGATCATGGAGATGGTTCCCGGGTGCAGTAATGTGCTGCTCACTGCTCCTAATAACAGGATGTGTTAAATGCAGAGAAGAATTTCTCCTGTGTGAGATCAATAAAAAGTCACTTCTTCTTCTGTGTGACTGTAGAAGGTTTTAAGGTTTGTTAGTTGAGTTGTGTCTCTGTCCTGTGCGGTTGTCAAAGTAGAAATTACCTGTCAGAGTGCACGCGTTCAAGAAACAACCAGGGTGGGCAGTAGTGATGTTACGAGATGGGCCGAGGCTGCGAAGCGCGTGCTGAGTAATGAAGGGGGCATGTCCGCGAAGCGCAATTCGAGGCTCGCTTCATTTGGGGGAGGAGCCAAAATGATGACATTCGAAGCCTCGCTGCCCGGCTGTACCACGTGACTACTTCGGGAAGCGGTACAGATTTTGCCGCAAGATTTTCCAGCTGTATAAACCCCTCAGGCTCCATTCAAATGTGGGGATTTGAAGGAGAGCTGCATCAGTTGAGTTTGGAGAGAGTTTGGAGAGTCTAGATACTAGAGTTTCATAGCGTTTATATAGTTTGGAGATAGTTTGGAGATATTTTGGAGAGAGTTTGGAAAGTTTAGGAAGAGAGATATAGGAGAGTGAGGAGAGTAGGATAGGTGATAGGATGGAGCCAGTGAGGAAGAGGAGGTCTTCCCCTGTGTGGGAACACTGTTCTGACCCTGAGAGCGAGCAGACGTCTCTCTTTTTCCTCTCTTATCTATTGCTCCGGTTGTCTGCGTGCCTCTCTTGTTTTCGTCATTTTCTCGCTTTTTGGAGCAGATTTTCCAAATTCCAAAAAGATGGATGTGATCAGCTGGACCCTCAGCGCTATTGATACTCTTTTTTCACGGAGGAGTGCTGCTCCGGGAGAAGCGGCGTGTCCAGATGGTACTTTTGCTGCTGAATATGCGAGGGACTCGTATCGTGCGTGGCAAGTCGTATGTTTGGCACCAATGTACTTGGAGGATGTGGAGGATATTTACGTATTTGGATTTCTGATAGCTGGACATCTGTTAATTGGCCTGGGATTGTCCATGATCTATCGCATAAATTGTAAGCTGGCAGCTAGTAAAGAGTCCCCTAAGCTGTCTGCAGAAATTTCGAGCCATTGTGAAGCCGTTGGAGATCTCGTGAAAGGATTACATCAGAAAGTGGGACAGGTTGAGGTCCTTTTGGAACCGAAGGAACCGAAGGAAACATCTCGACGTTTGGATATCATCACGGGGATGGTGACAGAACTGTGTAAAGCCAACGCAGCGCAGTCTGTGCGCCAAGAGGAACTAATGAGATCTCTCATGAATCTTCATGGCGATATGAAGATGGGGGACTGGCACAACTCGAGCCCAGTCTAAATTATTTACCTGGGTCTCTAAAAATGTATTTCATCATGCTAAATTAACCCCCCTGGAAAATTCTCTCCTGTGAAAATCTGTGGCTCCAATGGTTATCTGTGTTTTGACTTCGCCTCCCTGCATAAACACTTCCAAGGCCACGAACTGTGGTTTGTTATCTGGACTCTACATAAACATGGCACCCACTCTTACACTGTCACTGAAAATAGAAATAATAGTAGAAATTCCCTGTCTTTAGAAAGGTCTGACCTCTGCTCTCGGTTCAATCAATTTCATCGATTTCCAATCTGACCCCCCCCACATCCTTCCTTATGTTACCAACAAAAAAGATCACCTAATGTTATATCTCCAATTGTTTTTCTGTCATTACATGTTGTTAAATTGTCACTGATTGTACTGCATCTTTTTCTACTCTACAACCAAGTTGGCGCCGCGAATGGCAGCCCTGGTGCTCGGAGTGTCTGTCCGCTCTAGGTATCGAAGCAAGTTCCTAATGTTGTGAACCTGTTCACTCATATGGCAATAAAAACCTTCCTGATTCCCGATCTGAAACCAAACCAAAACCTGTTGAGAAACTCTTGTTTCTGAATAAAAATGAATAAAAAAATTCCCCTGTCCTGTACATCATTGTCCAAGTTACACAAGCATAATCTGTGTCCTTTTCTTAGTTCCACAAGCACTTTCACTGTCCTCTGCCTGATTACGCCCTTGCCATTTTCAGAAAAACAGCTTAACATTTCATTTCATTTTATTTATTTAACAGGACAATATACAGCCACATAATGCCAAAGGCAGAGATGCTTGTATCAGATTATACCTTGAAATCTAATTTACATCTGTAGTCCTTTAACCTGTCATATATGATCATTTTGGGAAAATTTACACACACAGAATACATCCAAAATTTATTATACACATATGAGATAATATATGTATAGAAATTATTTGGTCATACATGTTTTGTAATTAATAGTCATTCCCAGCAGACACAAAAATTCAATGCCTCAGACATTGTGGTTCAAATACAGCTGCCAGTGATTACACACTTGGCCAATAGGTGGTTTCGTGCGCACATGAAGCTTCGAGAAATGAACCTTTTCTCGAACCAATTGGCTCAAGTGGTTCAATGCCTCATGAGGCTTCATCTCACCATCACTAGTGGGCAGCAAAGAATTTCACTGTACAGGGAAACATGTTTCTTTACTGTGTATATGAATACTTTTGACTCTTTGAAGCTTTGAATCTTTGAAGCTTTGAATCTCTGACTCTTTGAACATCCATCGCCATGGAGACGCTCATTTGCATATTCCTTATATGCAAATTAGCTAGAGAGGTTATTATGTTTTCAAATATGTAATATGTTCAATACCAGTTTAGTCCTAGTTTAGAGCTGGTTTAGTTCTGTTTTAGTCCTGGTTTAATCCCGTTTTAGTCCAGTCTTATTTCTAGATGTTTAACCGGGTTTAACCAGGACCGCGCGGCTAGCTGCTAGCTAGCTAGCTTTTAGTCCCGGTTTTAGTCCTGGTTTAGTCCCGGTTTAGTCATGGTTTTAGCCCTGGTTTAGTCCTGGTTTAGTCCTTCTTTAGTCTTGTTTTAGTCCTGCTTTAGTCCTGGTTTAGTCCCGGTTTAGTCCTTGCAGAAATAGACTGGGCTGCAATGAGCAGCTGCACAGTGCGGTCCCGCACATCGCAGATACTGAAATATTATCGGCACACGAAAGCTGAATTAGTCTTTAAACATATCCTAAAGTCTATAACTTAAATGTGTTCCTGCAAATGAAGGTGCAGGTTGTGCACTCGGGAAGCCTACTCTTACTCAGGGCTCTCAAGTCTCACGTATTGAGAGTGTTCACACGCTCACACGCCACACATGGCATTTCTCACGCTGATTTTTTTTTTTTTTGTGCCCAGAAAATCGGTCTGTGTGGCTCAGTTTATGCAGGCACCGCGCGTTTTCAGCGGTGATGATAAAACAAACTGAGAACCATCAGGTAATAACTTCATTTATATAACTCTCATTAGTTGCTTTGTAGTTTAAGTTTGCTCTTTAGACAAACATTTACAGCAGGGCTCTCAAGTCTCACGCATTGAGAGAGACAATTCGACGCGTTCACACGCTCACACGGCATTTCTCACGCAATTCAAGCCCCCCCCCCCCCCTCTGGGGGAAAAATTGTTCACTCGCCCCGTCTCACGCACGACCCCGCTCAAAACTTGAGAGCCCTGCACTTTATAAATCAAGGCAGGGCTGGACTGGGACAAAAAAACGGCCCTGGCATTTTTGGCTCAGAACGGCCCCTCATAATTAGCGAAGCACAACAGACTAATTTTATGTTTGTGTTCCCCAAAGTAATGTATTTTACTATTGTTACGTCTTGGCCAAGGGGAAACACCTTCTTCACTACAGGGTTTGTAGCATCTTGCTTCGGGTGGTGATTTAAAAATTCTTACATTCTAGCAGGCTCTGGACGGGAAAAGTAGTCTAGTCTCTCTTCTCTCTCCTCAACAGCTTGGCTTGACTAGACAGGAAGAGGGACAGATTATTACAGTTTATTAAGTGATAAATAGAAAACCTAAATTAAAAATAAAAATATTGGGAACTACCTGGAAAAACTGTGAAACCATCAAAACATTTAGTATTTTTAGGTTACATTTTTATTTTTGATAATGATCAGATAAATTTCATACTAAGGCAGCACGAGGCAAGGCAAGATGGCTGAGCGGAAGTAATGATGCTCTTAAATCGGCCTATTCAATGTATTATGTGTATGGAATTTGTTGTTTATCAAAAAAAATCTGACCAATATGGATGTCACCAGTGGAGTCAGTAGTGTGGAAACATTTACATGATTAAAAGGTTTCTTGTTAACCTAAAGTGTATTCTTAGACTTAGACTTAGACAAACTTTATTGATCCACAAGGGAAATTGTTTTGGGTACAGTAGCTCACTCATCACATATGATATAAGATATACAGTATAACAGAGGGTAAAAGAACAAAAAGAAAAATAGATGGAAAAGCAACCAAAGAGCAATAGACCTGTGTCAGATGAGACACAATTATATACATAAGAAAATGATAATTATATATATATATATATATATATATATATATATATATATATATATATATATACAATCAGATTTAAATAGTACTCAAATATAAAATACAGTATCAAATATGATGTACAGTACCAGCTGTATACAGTTGTAGGGAGTATTATCTATTCAATCAACATGGTTTGTTGTTTAGACGCGATGTAAATATAATCAAGCAAATACACCACTGTAGATTGCCATCTATACATTTATTTTTTTTAGTTGGCTGCCCACTAGCTAGTGAACTACGTTTCCAATCCATTTACTGTATGCTGAAGTGGGCTAATATCATGAGGGAAACAATAAATGATTACATGATTTACAGTGACCTTGTTGTAACCATGAACATGGATTATTGTTAATATGAATTATGTTCTTAGTAGAAGCAAATAATCACTAGTCCGGGCTAGTACACCACTTATTCATACCGTTTTTTCGACCACACCCCCAGGTGAAATTCACCTAGCACTTGGATTTCGCCCTGCGGAAACGAAGCGTTTTTCTCATTGAATCTACATTCACGTAGGTCACCTATTTTGGCTTCAAAACAGCGAACTTTGCCGAAACTTCGCCGTTTTCTATCCATGCGGTATGCCTGTCCATCACCTAAAAGTCCCAGTATTATCCTAACATTACTACGTGCTTACCTACTGTGATACACGTGGAGGCTCCAGCAGCTCCTCCAGGGTAAGGCTTTTTAATCTTTTCGCCCGCTAATTCTCCGCACCTCGTTTCTTGCGCGTTTCCACATTTCCTCGCTCATTTGCTCAACAGTGTCATTATGAAACTGGCGGGGATCAGTGCAGGGAAAGGGGTGGGACCGCTCTCTATATCCTGATTGGTTTAGTCCACTATCTATATTGAAGATGGACCAATGGGCCGCCTCCTTTAAATTATGGGCCGGTGACCGGGCTCGAAGTTAAAAAAAAAAAAAAAACAGCACCGGTACCGGCTCCCGTGGACTGTCGGCCCACCGGTATGCCAGATGGCCAGTCTAGGCCTGGCGCAAGGAAATGTGCAAGGGACAGCATTTAACCATGGCTCGTATCACATATGTGCACGATCAACTGCTCAGTCTACGGGGGCCTACTCTACGCCGGGAAACCTGAAGTACCAGCGGAGATACAGAGGAGGAAGAGAGGATGCAGAGGGGGATGCAAGAAACGGAGCCCGGGTTTACCAAATTTACCTGGGGTAATCACGGAGAATTTGCGCTCCATCTGCAACAAGACGGAGGACCTGATCGCGTTAACTCAGCAGCGGAGGGAATATCGGAGCTGCAGCATTATGTGTTTCACAGAGACGTGGTTGAATTAACATATTCCGGACAATATCATTTCCCTGGACGGATTTACTACAAAGCATGCGGACGTTGGGAAGTGGAAAAACAAAAGGAGGTGGACTGCTTGTATTCACTAATGAACGCTGGTGTCATCCAAGGAATGTGCATGTGAAACATCAGCTGTGCTCCCGGGACATTGAACTTCTCGCTGTGAGTATGCGCCCATTCTATCTGCCACGGGAATTCTCACATATTATTTTATTTTGTGTTTATATCCCTCCATCGGCCGATGGAGTGGGAGCATGCGAGCAGCTCCATAGCGTAGTGACGAGAATGCAGACAGACCACCCGCGCGCTCTCGTTCTAATCACAGGGGACTTTAACCACTCTTCTCTATCCGCTACTCTTCCCACATTCACGCAATACGTCACGTGCCCCATGAGAGAAAATAAGACTGTGGACTTGTTTTATGCAAATGTCAAAGACGCTTACACCTCGGCCCCCCTCCCCCCGCTTGGACGCTCGGATCACTGGCTGGTTTACCTGCTCCCGGAATACACACCCAGGGTGAGAAGAGGACCTGTGCAGAAGCGGTCTGTGAAGCTTTGGGCTCAGGAGGCCTGGGAGAGTCTGAGGGACTGTTTCCAGAACACAGACTGGGACATGTTCACCGGCTCTTATGGAGACGACATCAACGGCCTGACCCATTGCATCACGGACTACATCAACTTCTGCGTCGAGAACACTGTGCCAACCAGGAGGGTATGGTGTTTCTCCAACAACCACTCCTGGGTCACCCCTGAGCTTAAAGATCCCATGACATAGTACTTCTTGATGCTTTTATATGGCTCCTTAATGGTTCCCTAATATTGTAAATGAATCCTTCTTCAAAATCAACACTCAGTGCATGAGAAACAGAGATAAGATGAGAAAGAGTATTTTTTCTCCCTCAGAACAGGTCATAATGGGCGTTGTTGCTTGAATGCAAATGAGGAGAAAAGAGCTGGCCAATAGTAGAGGGTGGGGGGCGTGGCCAAACGCTCCGCTCTCCGCTGTAGCTCTCAGCTGATCCATTTCCGTGTTTTTGCACGGGGGGAGAGATTTGAAGCGTTTCATTGAAAAATAAACACATTTCCACAGAAAATAAAATTAAACCACTGCTGTTCAAAGGTCCAGAGGCTCAGATAAAGGACTTCCGAGCCTAGAAACACTCAGACGTGCCTCCAGGCAAATTAAAAAAACGCATTTCGCATTGCCTAGCGCATTCGCAGTCCAAACTCTCTGGGCGTGATTTACAGAGACGCAGTTCAGACAGACGGGGGTGGAACTGCATTTGCATTTCTTTTTTCGATCTGACGTCAATCAGGTGCCTTGTTCAAAATCGCCCGTTTGAGGTCCGATTTTTTGTAACGCAGAAAAGGATCGCAAATGCTCAGTTTAGACATTTCGCAACTTTTAACCATGGGGGGGATGGGGGGCCTAAACAGGGTAGGGGAGCTCACATTAACGTTCAAAAACCTCAGAAAGTGAAAATTTCATGCCATGGGACCTTTAAAGCCCTCCTAAACCAGAAGAAAAGGGCTTTCAACTCAGGGGACAGAGAGGAGCAGAAAAGGGTCCAGAGTGAGCTCCAGTGGAGGATCCGACGGGCCAAAAAGGACTATGGGAGGAAGATGGAGGAGCAGCTGGCCCAGAACAATGTATGGGGCGTGTGGAGAGGACTGAGGAACATGTCTGGATTTGGACAGAGTGGCAGAGGGACAGCTGATGGTGATCAGCGCTGGGCGGACGAATTAAACTGTTACAGTTTAACAGGTCTGTTAAACTTTAACAGGTTTGATTCGCCCCCCACCCCCTTTGCTGACTCCCCCCTCCTCCTCCTCACACCTCCCCGGGCCAGTACCTTCACACGGACCCAACCCAGCACCATTGGAGTGTGCAGGCCTCTGCTTAAGACTTTTAATGACTCTGTGGTGGCCTCTGCTGTCCTCTACGCTGTCGTCTGCTGGGCCCCGAGCAGCACAGAACGGGACAGAAAAAGAGTCAATAAGCTGGTCAGGAGGGCTAGCTCTGTCCTGGGCTGTCCTCTGTAGAGGTGGCTGAGAGGAGGGTGCTGGCCAAATTCACGTCCATCATAGACGACACCTCTCACCCTCTGCACCGGACTGTAGAGGAGCTGAGCAGCTCCTTCAGCAGCCGACTGAGGCACCCTCAGTGCAAGAAGGAGCGCTACCGCAGATCCTTCATCCCAACCACCATCAGACTGTATAACTCCACTATATAGTCCAAACATGCAATAGTGTTTTTTCCAACGTGCAATATCGTTTTTCAATACTCTCCTCGTTACTGTTTTATTATTATTACTTATTTTATTATTACTTATTTTTATTCCATTATTGCCTGCATGCGCTTTTCTTTCTTGTTCCAACTGTCCCTACCTGGAGCTACTGTGGCAAGTAAATTTCTCCTGCGTGAGATCAATAAAGTCTTATCTTATCTTAAACATCATCAGGTACACTTACTTGCCTGTTGTTTGCCTCGTTGTCCGATTATTTGCATATCCACGCTCTTTCGCCAGTAAAGTATCCGATCGCATTCTGTAAGCTTCGGAGAAACGTGTCCTGTGTCCTGAGGAGAAACTCCTTCCTTCTTATGTAGCATTTACAGTCAAAGTTAAGGATTTTTTAAGTTATGGATGCAAATGCACCCTATGAAATGTAGCTACATATTCACGAGCTGCTCACAGCTGATAGGCGGAAAAAGAAAACAAAAGAACACTAATGTCACGTGATTGGTCCGCAGCGGATGGTAATTTAAACATGCCTCAATTCTTTCCAAAAAACAAGCCAATTTCACAGACAAAATGTATGCTTTTTAAGCAGCCAATGCTGTTATCTGAAACATGGAGTGGCTTCTTCATGATCTCAACTAGCACATTCTGCAAAAAAACGAAAATCACAAATTTTGAAAAGAAATACTGAAAACTCGGTTATCTGCATTTCACTTAACCTGGGAAATCCCAGGCTACTTTCGTTCATTCCAATCTGAAAGACAGCAACGAGCTCTCCCGATTCTGGGAGCCAATCAGAGAGCGGGGAGGGGTGGAAAGACAGTGACGCGTACTACGTGACAAACGGAAGCTTGTAGTTTAAACTGACAACTGACATGATTGGCTATGGGCTACGTATACGCCAAATGATAGACATTTGTAACGCCCAATAAACGGCCATTGGCGATCGTAAATCACACCTACGAGATATTTCGAGGGTGGCTTCCAGACCATATCTCACTTGTGATATGGTCAGGTGTAAACAAGGCAACGTTTCACTAATCCCGAGTTGCGGACTCTTTCTGGGTGCTCAGTCACATATGTGTTTTGAGATGAGAACGATCAGCGAACACTTTCTTACAGACTGAACACCTGAATTCCTCTCCTGTGTGAATTTTCTTGTGTCTGTCTTGTTTATATTTAGACCCAAATCTCTTTTGACGAACAGAGCACTTGTGTTTCCTGCTCTCAGCTCCTTCGCCAGTTCCTGACACGTCTCCATTCTCCACAGTGACTCTGGTCTCTGGTGCAGACTAGTATTTTGGGGACAGATGTGAGTTTTGTGCAGTGGAGCTTCTGGCTCCGATCTGGACTTGGTTGTGGTGGTCTCCATCAGCCCCTGTGTCCCTGTGTGCAGGTGAACAGCTGAGTGGACCTCTCCAGTCTTCATCACTGTCAGTGTCAGAAGAGTGCTCTGTGTCTCCCTCAGTCTCTGAGTGGACATGTGTCTCTGCTCTGATGTCCTCTCCCTGTGTGTCCTCTCTCTGCTCAGTCTCTTTGTTGAAGCGGTGAGGAATCTTCTGTCTTCACGCTCACAGCACTAAACTCTGGGACAGACCTGAAAAATATTAGAGACTTGTAGAGATTTGTATATTTCAAACCCAATCTGAATATTTGTAATAGAAATGAATAAGAATGAATGAATGACAAAATAAAGAATTGCAGTTTGAAGGTAGGGTTGCCAACCGTCCCTTGAAAAACGGAATCGTCCCGTATTCAGAAACAAAATTACGCGTCCCGTATTGAGCTGAAAAGGGACGCACTTTGTCCCGTATTACCGTGTGAATCAAAAATAGTGTCTAAAACACTACCAGTCGACTGGTGTCGAATACACCGATCTTGGTCTCGAGACGAGTGCAATCCTATTTCATTACAGCCGCTGCCGTTAGCAATAAACTTTTACCGGTGTGCGGACCACGCAGAGCTTCGCGCTGCAGCCTGCGCGCGCAGCTTGTTCGCTACAGAGGGTACCTTCGCCTCACGTCCTCCTTTTCACACTCTCACTCTTCCCCGCGTATAGCGTAAACAGGCTCCTCCTCAATGCCTTTGATTAGAAGAGCAAGACGAAATGCAAAGCAAAAACTAATCTAAATTTATGTTACAGTGTCCATAGAGAGCAGGCCTACAGCACAGAGCAGGTCTACTGTGACATGTGGTGGAATTTTGCCTAATAAAAGTGCACAAATGCATCTGTTTGTCACATGCATTTGGTAAATATGCAGAGGCTGGTAAATACCACTGCAAATCCAGTAAGAGAATGTGACTAGTTCTGTTCTGACCCTGAGAGCGAGCAGACGTCTCTCTTTTTCCACTCTTATCTATTGCTCCTGTTGTCTGCGTGCCTCTCTTGTTTTCGTCATTTTCTCGCTTTTTGGAGCAGATTTTCCAAATTCCAAAAAGATGGATGTGATCAGCTGGACCCTCAGCGCTATTGATACTTTTTTTTCACGGAGGAGTGCTGCTCCGGGAGAAGCGGCGTGTCCAGATGGTACTTTTGCTGCTGGATATGCGAGGGACTCGTATCGTGCGTGGCAAGTCGTATGTTTGGCACCAATGTACCTGGAGGATGTGGAGGATATTTACGTATTTGGATTTCTGATAGCTGGACATCTGTTAATTGGCCTGGGATTGTCCATGATCTATCGCATAAATTGTAAGCTGGCAGCTAGTAAAGAGTCCCCTAAGCTGTCTGCAGAAATTTCGAGCTATTGTGAAGCCGTTGGAGATCTCGTGAAAGGATTATATCAGAAAGTGGGACAGGTTGAGGTCCTTTTGGAAGGATTTCAACCGAAGGAAACATCTCGACGTTTGGATATCATCACGGGGATGGTGACAGAACTGTGTAAAGCCAACGCAGCGCAGTCTGTGCGCCAAGAGGAACTAATGAGATCTCTCATGAATCTTCATGGCGATATGAAGATGGGGGTCTGGCACAACTCGAGCCCAGTCTAAATTATTTACCTGGGTCTCTAAAAATGTATTTCATCATGCTAAATTAACCCCCCTGGATAATTCTCTCCTGTGAAAATCTGTGGCTCCAATGGTTATCTGTGTTTTGACTTCGCCTCCCTGCATGAACACTTCCAAGGCCACAGATGTGGTTTGTTATCTGGACTCTACATAAACATGGCACCCACTCTTACACTGTCACTGAAAATAGAAATAATAGTAGAAATTCCCTGTCTTTAGAAAGGTCTGACCTCTGCTCTCGGTTCAATCAATTTCATCGATTTCCAATCTGACCCCCCCCACACACACACACACACATCCTTCCTTATGTTACCAACAAAAAAGATCACCTTATGTTATATCTCCAATTTCTGACCCCCCCACCCCCCCACACACACACACACACACATCCTTCCTTATGTTACCAACAAAAAAGATCACCTTATGTTATATCTCCAATTGTTTTTCTGTCATTACATGTTGTTAAATTGTCACTTATTGTACTTGTATTGCATCTTTTCTGCTCTGCATCTCCCAGTCGGTGGCGCGCGCAAGTGCAGCAGCCCCTCCCCTAGCCACTCTATCACTGTCCTGCCTGATTAGTGGGGAAACGAAATTTCGAATTCATTACATGATTGTTTTTTGACAATAAAGCAAACTATGACTATGACTATGACTCCAGGTAGGAAGATGAAAAAACAGGTAAAAAAAAAAAAAAAAAAAATCAAACTGTGGGTGAGCGTCCAAAAACGAGGCACAGAGTGTTTAAGTGCAGTACAGTTTGCTTGGTTTATTTCAAGATTAAAATTAATATTTATCAGATAAAATGGAGATAGATTTATGAAAACTTATTTATGTGAGTCAGCCTTTTCCCACATGAAGATCATTAAGTACTGTTCCACCATGACTGATGATCATTTAGAAATGTGCTTGAGTCTGGCTGTCAGCAGCTACTGTCCAGACTACACATCCCGAGCTGATTCCATCCAGGGCAAGTCAAATTTTGTGAGAAGGTCGTGCAAAGTGGGATCATCAAGAGGGAGAAAGGGAATTTTCCCCCCCAAAATGGGTGGTTGACATCTTAGTTTTTATTGGCTGGAATGACCCCAGATTGGATCTCAGAGCATTTAGCTTTTCAGTGACTTTCAGCTTTTTTCAGTACTGGTCACTTTCATCCCTGTTTATATTAATTTATACAGTTTTAAGTTAAGCACGAAAGATATTTCTTTTATTATGTTAATTTTGTTATTTTGTATTAAAAATAAATTGCTGATAATTATTTATTTTCCATGTGTTCATATCACTCAAATATGATAACAGGAGAAGTTCAATTTGTCAACTGGACAAAGTTTGTTTGGTTGAAAACGTTTCGCCGCTCATCCGAGAGGCTTCGTCAGCTCTGAAACTAGCTGCCAGCGGCGAAACGTTTTCAACCAAACAAACTTTGTCCAGTTGACAAATTGAACTTCTCCTGTTATCATGGATTCTACCTGGACGACTGAGGGACTTTTCACGCATCACTCAAATATGCATCTAATTCAATTCAGGTTTGAGTGAAATAGTTAAAAAATTGCTTCACACATACAAAAAAGGGCTAAAAAGATTCACTACACCATGAAGGGTGAAGGCAATCGGGCTGGCCGGTCCTGCCGATGAGGTGTGCCTATTTTTTTTTCAGGGAGTTGGCAACCCTATTTGAAGGTGTCTGAGACTCACACTTGCAGCTGCTCTTCCTCCTGTTTGACGCTGTGTTCTCCTTTAATATGTGGAGCAGGACTCAGAAAGGGGAGCTGGGCAGCAAAGGCATTCTCCACAACAGCAATGGAATTCTTTTATCTGAAAATATCGTAACAAAAGCACTTTAAAAGAATATTTTAAATTAGTGGAAATATGTCAGAACTGACCAAGAACGTAAGGTAAATTTTTTCCCCCCGATACTGTCACTCTGTTTTCGGACAACACACACAGTCAGGCAGGAAGTGTGCGGAACTGTTTGTTTGACACTGATTAAGCCTGATCATTAGCCTGATCATTAAGCCGTTGTACTGCAGAAATGGGCCGCTTCGTCGAAATAGTCCGCCTCGGCTCTACTGCGCATGCGCACCACCCCTTTAAGCGTTGTTTAAAGTTTAAATGCCGTTTAAATTAAGGACTATAATCATCTGACGTAGATATTTTGCTGCAAATCTAACATTCACATATCGTTTGTTACTTGCTTAATTGGTTAAAACATACAATAAAACCAATAGACTGTAAAATGTTACTTACTTGCGTTGTCACTGTTGAAAACAACTCAGTTTCTGCCTCAAGAACTCAGCTCGATGACATTTAAATGGCATTTAAACTTTAAACAACGCTTAAAGGGGTGGTGCGCATGCGCAGTAGACGAGGCGGCCCATTTTGACGAAGCGGCCCATTTCGACAGTACACCGTGTCCCAATTCAGAGTGCACGGCTCAGACTGCAGTCAAGGCGGTGCATACTTGCTCAGCCCTGACTGCAGTCCCTGGACTGCATGGCCATCTGCAAAATGGGACAGGTCTCGCAACTACGGGAAACAGCCGCCAACTCCGTTTTCTCCTGTAGAAGAAGTAGCGCATGGTGCATGCTGGGATATATGAGTGCGCGAAGCGTGCATTTTCGCACGCTTGGTCCACGCCCCGATTTCCATGGAAACAACTGCGGTCTTCAGACCGAGTGTTAACTGTGCATGGGACAAAAAAGAAATGGGACAGCATTCGTCGCACCGGATGTGACGCAGATGCCCTTCAAACCACGCTCCGAACCGTGCACTCTCTGAATTGGGACACGGCTTTAGCATGATCATTAGCCTGATTATTAGCCTGCACGGGACCAGGCGAGCTCAGAGGACTGTGTTACCCCAGTAACTCAGCGGGGACTAACGTTAGCGAGAGTCATGGAACCGAAATGTCGCTAAAACTAGCGCGGCTTATCGAAGTTAGATGGGCTTTGCGCTCAGCGACATTGATGGAACACCCCTCGGAACACCGGTTCTAAAAATTATGGCACTCTCAAAAAGCAGGCCAAGACATCTTAACTGACATTAAATGCATGAAGAAAACAAATTTGTAATTATCTGCATCATGCCATTTCTCCTCTTCTCCAGTCCAAACTGAGCCTGTAGCTCATGTCTTGCTAGACATGTAGCCAGGGGCGTTCTTTGACGGGGGCCACCTGGGCAATTGCCCCTAGCGACATCGCAGGGGGGGCGCTGCGCTGGCGCGAAGCAAACAAACAAACAAACAAAAAAAGCCGGTGCGGTGCGCGGGCGCAAGGATCTGCGCACGAAGGCGCGGATCCTTGCGCGGGGGGTTGGTGCTGGCTCGTGGTTACGTGAAGACAGAGTAGCACTCCCACCGCACGCACCCACCGCCCGCGCCTGTACAATCCCCTGTGTTGCTATGTTATTTTCATATACTTCAATTAAGGGGTCAAAATTTTCTACATTTCATTACGTTTCATTCCGTGTTGTTGTGTATGATCCGAAAGAATTCTAATATTGTGGTTGAAGTGGTGGTCAATTGGTCAAGTGAAATGGTTCAGGTATGACAGTCTGACTCTGACCTCTCACGCTAGGCAACGCTGCGAGCACAGTACAGAGTGTCAAGAGTGGCTTTCGCCCAGGGAGTAAATCACTCTAGGAACGCCACTGCATGTAGCTAATGCTTTCTGATATTGAAGGTCCCATGGCATGAAATTTTTACTTTCTGAGGTTTTTGAACGTTAATGTGAGCTCCCCTACCCTGTTTAGGTTGCGAAATGTCTAAACTGAGCATTTGCGATCCTTTTCTGCGTTACAAAAAAACAGTGTTCAAACGGGCGAGTTCGGACAAGGCACCTTATTGACGTCAAATCGGCAAATGCAGCTCCAGCCCCTCCCTCTGTCTCCGCTCAGGGTCACTGTATATCCCGCCCATAGAGTTTGGACTGTGAATGCGCTACGCAATGCGAAATGCGTTTTTTTATTTGCCTGGAGGCACGTCCGAGTGTTTCTAGGCTCGCAAGTCCCTTACCCGACCCTCTGGACCTCTGAAATACCAGTGGTTTAATTTTATTTTCTCTGTAAATATGCTTTTTTTCATTGCAAAGTCTCTCATCTGTCTTGGTGTGTAAAACACGGAAGAGAGCAGACAGCGGTGCCGAGCTGCGGGGGAAACCCGTCCCCCCCCGCTCCTTAGCCAATCTCTCTGTCCTTCTCATTTGGACTGAAGCAGCAACACTCAGAATAAAGCATTTTTAGACACATATCTAGCCTCATGAAGACTGTCAGAGTCATATCTCATGCAGTGAGTGTTGATTTTGAAGAAGGATTCATTTACAGTACAGTATTAGGGAACCATTAAGGAGCCATATAAAAGCATCAAGAAGTACCATGTCATGGGACCTTTAACTACCATCCATCCATTTTCTTCTGCTTATCTGGGGCCGGGTCGCGGGGGCAACAGTCTAAGCAGGGACACCCTCCTTCACATAAAAAACGAATCTCTAATCAGCTGCAGCTTACTAAGTCATATAATACAACCATCAAGTAAAAAAACACCTGCATAAATAAAAGGCTACTATATTTGTTTATTATGTGTGCTTACCTGTATGTTTTTAATCCTCCATTATCGCCATGCTTCTGACGTGTCGGTACCCGATGTGGGCGGAAGTACCTGATGTGGGCTCTGTGTTCGCACATGTGCAGTTTGTGTATTGTTGTACGGGTTTCACGACAGTGCCCGATTCGTTCCTTGCAGTTGGTTTACGGCTCTGTCTGCAGATTACCTCAGGGTGGTTGTCACGTGTGATTTATCTATCTTTTTTTATCTATCTTTTTGTATCTTTATCTATCTTTTTTAATACATTTTATTATTATTATTATTATTATTATTATTATTATTATTATTATTATTATTTTCTATTTGGAGGTAAATTAACACCTTAGCATTTGCATTTTGTTAATTTTATTTTTATTCCTCATGTTGTAACATGTCCTCTGTAATGGACGTCGAGGACATTTTGGTGTTAAATCCACGTGAAGTTAACAACCTAACAAAAACACTTTTTTTAAGGTTCTACAGTTGCCTCAAAAAGTTCTTGGACTCACTTTTAATTTCTTATTTATTTATTTTTTATATATTATGTATTTTTTAATGCATAATATATACATTAATTTATTTATTTGAGTATTTATTTACATACTTATTTTTATTTTTGATGTATAATTTATTTATTTATTATTTATTAAATTTTTTTATCTTTATCTATCTATCTATTTTATCTTTATCTATCTTTATCTATCTATCTGTATCTATCTATCTATCATGCCGAAAATTGCCTTCGTTGTCAAAATACGTGTCTGTCGTAAATAAAATAAATTTTAAAAAGCCCGAATCGGGCAGATAAACCCTCCTTCTTCCTGATACGTCATGATACGTCATTATACGTCATTGTGCGCGTGTGCAGAACACACAGAGCCCACATCGGGTACTTCCGCCCAAATCGGGCACCCACATGACGGCCGTTTCCCAATTCACCGACGGCACGCTTGTGAGCGTCCTTGGAACGGGATATGCGTCATATCCGGCGCGACAAGCGCCGTTCCATTCGTTTTTTTTCCCCCTGCACCGTCGAGACGAGCCCTGAACGGCGCCGTCGTTTCCATGGAAATCGGGGCGTGGACCAAGCGTGCAAACATGCACGCTTCGCACACTTAAAAGCCCCAGCATGCACAGCGCGGGACTACAAAGACCGACTCGCCAGCGACATCCACAAGTGAGAGTTGCGACGTCACTATAAAATATACGTACTGGTTCACCTCACCTACAACTATGCTACATGAAACTCTTCATAAACTACGCTAAACATGTGTGACGGTGGCCGTAACGGCATAGATCACGGCACCTGTATTACCGTTCACATGCTTTTCCCCTTACACTTCTATATTTCCTTTGCTGTTGTAATGCTGGATATTCTACAGTATCGCCATGTCCAGCGTTTACTCTAAGCTGCGCACTGTTCGCACATTCTCAGCGCACAAGAAAACTTGTGCAGCGCACTGTAAATCAGGGATGAAAGAGCTTTTAGCGGATCTCTGCTTTTTATTCAGCCGCGGGGTCTTTTTTTTTTTTTATATCTGCAAAGTGCAAGCCGCGCGGGGGGGTTCATTTCGGATGTGGAGTTAGTGTGTTTGCTCAGACACATTAAAAATTAGGGGGAACATTGGCCATGTCCCAATTCCAAGTATTACTAGTCGCAATAGTATAATATTTTTGTCTTTAGGGAACAAGGAGCAGACCACCCGGCTCATTGAGCTGAGGCGGGACTTGTTCCATTTCGCAGACGGCCATGTGAGAAACGTAGTGCACTAAGGACAGAGCGAGTGTGCGCCGTCTCGACGACAGACCGAGTGCACACTCACAAGCGTGCCGTCGCTGAATTGGGAAACGGCCGACGTCTTTAATAACTGTTGAAACTGCGCATGTGCAGACTGAGGTCCATCGCGCTCTAAGCCCCGCCCCCTATTCCGCCCCTCGAAAATCAACCAATCAGAATGAAGGCCGCAGTTTTCACAGCGCGTGTATCAGAAATGTGTATAAAACTGCAATACTGCTTCAGGATCTAGAGGGCGCTGTGTTATACACTGGAATACACTGAAAAAACAGGTTAGGGGTTCAACTGGACTTTCAAACAAAACACACACACACACAGTGCAGTACCTCCAAGTGTTCAGCAGATGGAGACAAACACCACAAACTGCACATCTAGGGTTAAAGATTTAAACAAACAAATAAATCAATGAATGACCAACTAAATACCTACATCCACTGCATAAGCAACAGTGTGGTTATTACAGCACAAGGGCTCAGACACCTGTTTGTCTCATGTCTCATCTTTACTACAATGTTCCACAGTATGGCATTAAACGCATATTACTTTATATTAGTTTATATTTCAATTGCAGGTGTTTTATTGCAAAGAAAATACATTGAAAAAACATGCATTCTTGCTCAGAGCAGGTCCACCTATCCACGGATCTGACCTGTAACTTAAGTGAATCAACTAAGCTTTATTTCAGACTCCAATGGGTGCATATATACTCAACAAAAATATAAACACAACACTTTTGTTTTTGCTCCCATTTTTCCTGAGATGGACCCAAAGATCCAAAATTCACTCCAGATACACAACACTACCATTTCTCTCAAACATTGTTCACAAATCTGTCCAAATGTGTGACAGCCAGCACCTCTGCCCCGCCGAGACAATCCACCTCACCTCACAGGTGCGCCACATCAAGATGCCGATCCGACATCATGACCAGTGCACAGGTGCGCCCCAGACTGCCCACAATAAAAGCCCACCCCGAAATGTGCATTTTTTTTTTTTTGCTTAATTGGGGGTCTGGGGACTCAGAACCAGTCAGTATCTGGTGTGACCACCATTTGCCTCATGTAGTGCAACACATCTTCTTCGCATAGAGTTTATCAGATTGTCAATTGTGGCCTGTGGAATGTTGGTCCACTCCTCTTCAATGGCTGTGCGAAGTTGCTGGATATTAGTGGGAGCTGGTACACGCTGTCGTATACGCCGGTCAAGCACATCCCAAACATGCTCAATGGGTGACATGTCCGGTGAGTATGCTGGCCATGCAAGAACTGGGATATTTTCAGCTTCCAAGAATTGTGTACAGATCCTTGCAACATGGGACCGTGCATTATCTTGCTGAAACATGAGGTGATGTTCATGGATGTATGGCACAACAATGGGCCTCAGGATCTCATCACGGTATCTCTGTGCATTCAAAATGCCATCAATAAAATGCACCTGTGTTCTTCGTCCATAACAGCCTTTGAAGAGGAGTGGACCAACATTCCACAGGCCACAATTGACAATCTGATAAACTCTATGAGAAGAAGATGTGTTGCACTGCATGAGGCAAATGGTGGTCACACCAGATACTGACTGGTTCTGAGTCCCCAGACCCCCAATAAAGCAAAAAAAAAAAAAAAAATGCACATTTCGGGGTGGCCTTTTATTGTGGGCAGTCTGGGGTGCACCTGTGCACTGGTCATGATGTCGGATCGGCATCTTGATGTGGCGCACCTGTGAGGTGGGGTGGATTGTCTCGGCGGGGCAGAGGTGCTCGCTGTCACACATTTGGACAGATTTGTGAACAATGTTTGAGAGAAATGGTAGTGTTGTGTATCTGGAGTGAATTTTGGATCTTTGGGTCCATCTCAGGAAAAATGGGAGCAAAAACAAAAGTGTTGCGTTTATATTTTTGTTGAGTGTAGAACATTTAAAAAACAGACAAAAAACACACAAAACAGTAATAATGGTTTATAATCCATATAAGCAGCTCCTCCAGTGCCTCCAGAGTTCAGAGGTGAACCTGACACTGCTCTGCTCAGGCGTCATTAAAACATTTATAATTTCATTTTGTGAATCCTCAAGGCGCTTCATAAATTTGTACACGTTTCTGATCACAGCATTCGATGTCAAGACGTTATTCTGCACAAACAGCAGACTGGCACTTGTCCATCGAGGGACTTTTATCAGGATATGAAGTGCATCATGACTGTATATGCAACCTGCAACTTCTTAAATTTAGTTTTACTGTAACTGCACCACAAGTGGGCGCTATAGACACACTGATAACTGATAAGAACTTGGTCTAATAGTGTCACCTTATAGTGTCATATTTTACCTCCATCCATGTTAAGTTTTTTTGTATTGTTTTAGAAAATCTCTTTCTTCAAGCTACACTATGTTTTGGTTTTTTTTGCCTAAAAATAGACTAAAATAATAGATCATGTTTTTTCATTCTGGATGTTTTTATTGCGTCCTTACTGTGAGTGGGCTTGTACTGGATTCACACACGCAGCAGAATAACCTGACAAAAGCCAGATTAGAATCGGGGCTGATGACCATTCGCTCTGTTATGGAGTTTACTACTATCACGATATTACTGTGGAACATTATTGTTGCTGTCAAATGTTTTCAAACTAAAATCTGCACCAACATTAGGAGAAGTAACAACAGCACATCCCACATGACTTCAGTGAGGCCTCATCGTGACCTCAGCCAGTCTGAACGAAGCAGCTCCAGACCTCCACCACCTCTGAGGAGCGAGAGGAGGAGGAGGGATTTGCAGGAGTGTTTTTGGATGTGGGTCTCATGTTGTTCAAAGGTAAATTTTCTGTTTGGCATGTGGAGAATCCCTCAGTCGTCCAGGCAGAATCCATGGCAAAAGGAGAAATTAAATTTGTCAACTGGACAAAAGTTTATTTGGTCGAAAACATTTCACAGCTCATCCAAGCGTTTCGTTTCGCTTGGATCAGCTGTGAAACGTATTCGACCAAATAAACTTTTGTCCAGTTTATAAATTGAGTTTCAGCTGTGGAATGTAACAAAGTAAAAGTAGTGAAGTACTTAAGTATAAATTTGAGTTATCTGTACTTTACTTAACAGTGCAAGATAATATAATGTATGAATAAAAAAACAGAATTAACCAGTCTTCGGACAGAAAGTAAAAAAAAGTAATTCAGTAATTCAGTAATTCAGTAAAAAAAGTAATTTTGTAATACAGATTATACACGTTAAAGCCTGTCTGGTTTACACATTTTAAAGTACAGTATATTTTTGAAGACAATAAACGATAAGACTGAAACTAATTTATGCCACTGACACAACAGCAGATTTATCCCGAAAACAAACTCAAAATGGACACTAAATGTACAAAAACACACACGGCAATAAATTTATATTATGAGTAGGATTTTTTTAACAAACAAAAAGGTGGAAAAACACCAGAAATGTCCAGTGTCAAACACCAAAATGATGAGGCTCACAGCAGCAGTTACAGAGAGAGGGGCCCCGTTATTCCAATGGAAATCAATGGGAGCCAGGGTCAGTAGGAGCTGGAAGAAAGCATTAGCGATGTCCTCATCCATCCACCTAGGACTTATCCATTTATACATGCAGTCTATGCTGTGTCCTCTTATGTCTTTTTAGATTAGAACTAAGAGCGAACGCTTTCTTACAAACAGCACAGCTGAATGGTTTGTCCCCTGTGTGTGTCATTTTGTGTGTTTTGAGATTACTCTTTTGGGCAAATGTTTTCTTACAAACTGTACACCTGAATGGTTTCTCCCCTGTGTGTGTCCTCATATGTGTTTTGAGATTATAATTATCAGCGAACACTTTCTTACAAACTGCACACCTGAATGGTTTCTCCCCTGTGTGTGTCCTCATATGTTTTTTGAGATTATAATTATCAATGAACACGTTCTTACAAACTGAACAGCTGTATGGTTTTTCCCCTGTGTGTCTCTTCTTATGTCTATCAAGATGACCCTTTTGGGCAAATGCCTTCTTACAAACTGAACAGTTGAATGGTTTCTCCCCTGTGTGTGTCCTCATATGTGTATTGAGAGTGCTGTCAGTTCTAAACACTTTCTTACAAACTGAACAGCTGAATGGTTTCTCTCCTGTGTGTGTACTCATATGTATTTTGAGAGAATACCTAACAGCGAACACTTTCTTACAGACTGAACAGCTGAATTCCTCTCCTGTGTGAACTCTGCTGTGTCTGTCTAGTTTATATTTAGACCCAAATCTCTCTTTACAAACAGAGCACTTGCGTTTCCTACTCTCAGTTCCTTTGCCAGTTCTTGACATGTCTCCATTCTCCACAGTGGCTCTGGTCTCTGGTGCAGACTGGTCTTTTGGTACAGACTTGTATTTGGAGGACAGATGCGAGTTTTGTGCAGTGGAGCTTCTGGCTCCGATCTGGACTTGGTTGTGGTGGTCTCCATCAGCCCCTCTGTCCCTGTGTGCAGGTGAACAGCTGAGTGGAGCTCTCCAGTCTTCATCACTGTCAGTGTCAGAAGAGTGCTCTGTGTCTCCCTCAGTGTCTGAGTGGACATGTGTCTCTGCTCTGATGACTTGCCCCTGTGTGTCCTCTCTCTGCTCAGTCTCTCTTTGTTGAAGCGGTGAAGACTCTTCTGTCTTCACGCTCACAGCACTAAACTCTGGGACAGACCTGAAAAATACAAGAGACATTTGTATATTTCAAACCCAATCTGAATATTTGTAATAGAATCAATAAGAATAAAGAATAAATGACAAAAATAAAGAATTGCAGTTTGAAAGTGTCTGAGACTCACACTTGCAGCTGATCTTCCTCCTGTTTGACGCTGTGTTCTTCTTTAATGTGTGGAGCAGGACTCAGAGAGGGGAGCTGGGCAGCTGCAGGAGATAAGAGTACACACTTACACATACACGTGCAGTCTTGTGACATGAACACTGTGAACTTGTCTGTAGTCTTCTACTGTAAGGCTGAGGGGATGTCTTTTCTGTCCATGAACTTGTAAATATGTTTGAGTGAATATCTGAAGTGATTTGGAGTCACAGGTTCTTCTGCCTTAAGCGCCATGGCGCATATTTCTAATGAGCTCTTTTCTACATCATCTGCAGTTTTCATACTTTTCAACACCCATAGGCTAAAAATAGGATCCATACCATCCAGAAGACTTACCCCCTCTGACGAGCACAACTCTCGGGCTCAGAGCCCTCAGAGCCGAGTCCAAGAGCCGTTGGATCCTCTGGTTCTCCTGTTTGGAGCAGCGCAGCTCCTCCTCGTAGTCGGCTATTGTGCGCTCCAACAGCGCACGGATGTCCCCAGCAGCCGCACCCAGCCGCTCCTCTACAAAACCACTAAACTCTCCGGACATAATTATTTGCCCTATTTGTTTTTCCAGTGTGCGGCTCTGCTGTTTCTGTTTCCGGCGTTCTGCCCAACGGTTTGTTCAAATGTGCGTTGATAAGTTGGTTCAGAAGTGTTTTGAACATAAACAAACTGTTGTTTTGACTGTTGTTTCAGTTCTTGTTTTGTTTGGATCTTTTAGCCTGAGACTTCAGGTTATAGTTCAAAACGTTCACATTGTCATAAATAAAATAAAAAAAAATCAGGTTTTAGAGCTCATACCAGATACAAATTTGATTGGAGTCGGCATTGTTCTTGTCGAATCTGCAAATGAAACGGTACATCAGATACAAATGACAAAACATGACTGCACCTTCACTTTTGCACATTTCATTCCACCTCAAACTTTCCTTCTTGTTGGAAGAGTATATGCTTGCCTGTATGTCTTATGTCTATTTAGGGCCCGAGCACTTAAAGGGATAGTGCAGGTTTTTTTTAAAAATGTTAATCTGTATGGGTTTCCTTCTAAAAAGTTACGTGTGTTGACACCGGCTTACCTCTGACAGTCTCAGCTGATCCCGGTTCCGCTCGCTTTCTGGAGCCCAGGTAGGGAGGTTCGGTAGCTTCTCTGGAACATTAAATATAGCTTGTTTTTCTTCTCAAAACAAAACATTTGTCCGAAAGGTGATATATTTGGGTCCCAAACAGTTGTCAACGAAACATGCAGCAGAGAACTTAGCAATCGCGTATTGTGTCTGCCGACTCATATCACGTTAGCATATTAGCCTTTTCACCTTTAGCGGAAGTGCACGGCAGATGCCGTCCGCCGCAAGGGGAAGTTTACAAGTGAACAGGCTGATACGCTAATGTGAGCGCAGTGATATGAGTCGGCAGACACAATATGCGATTGCTAAGTTCGCTGCTGGATGTTTCGTTGACAACTGTTTGGGACCCAAATATATCACCTTTCGGAGAAATGTTTTGTTTTGAGAAGAAGTAGTGAGATAAGAGATAAGTGCGATTTTGTGTGATATGACATACAATGGATTTTAAAACACTCCTCCTACACCGTACATCAGATGGGCGTAAATTTTGGTGTACATGAGCTCAAGACATTGGAGATGTTAAATTGCGAAGGGATTTTTGATATCTTGTAAGATGACAAAATGGCGGCCTGATGAATTTTGCTACCATTTGAAAGTGCCAAATGAAGTGTGTCACCACTTCATTTAACAGGGGTTTAAAAGCCTGGAACCCCATAGGCTTATGTATATTTTGACTATGAACATTTTCAAGGAAATTAAATAGTCGTTTGGCATAGCGCCACCATATGGTAGGCAAAGCTTAGCCACCTAAATGCAAAGTAGGTCACGGTGAGCATACCACTTAAGCCAACCACACGAAATTTGGTATAGCCTTGTATATGATAAAGAGAAACATTTTTATGCAAATGAACTGCCCGTATGTCATAGCGGCACCATGTGGTAGACAAGGGAACTGTTAAAAAAATGCACTGAAGCTGCTGCTTGTGCTTTAGATTTACATGACATCTTGTGCGGCTGAAAATACTTTGTATTGCTGGCATGGAGCACGTCCCTAGCACCGAAGGTTCATGTAGGCCTCAGCATGTAGGCCACATGCAGGGTCTGACAGGGTCTAAAAGGGTCTGACAGGGTCTAACAGGGTCTGACAGGGTCTGTTCTGACAGGGTCTAACCCAGTCAGAACAGACACATCAAAGACAGATCAAAGGTTGCTAGGTGCGTTGCTAGGCAATTGACAGCGTGTGCACAATTTTTGGAATAAATACACTTTCTTTTCACAATCCACTGCCTCCTCTTTATTTCTATCTTTTCAGCACACTCATTTCGGATGTCGCTCACAGGGATCCAAGGAGCGCTCAGGGAGTTAGTGTGTGTTTGCTCAGACACATTAAAAATTAGGGGGAATATTGGCCATGTCCCAATTCCAAGTATTACTAGTCGCAATAGAATCATATTTTTGTCTGTAGGGAACAAGGAGCAGACCACCCGGCTCATTGAGCTGAGGCGGGATCTGTTCCATTTCGCAGACGGACATGTGATCCCCGGACTGCACTCAGGGCTCAGCGAGTATGCACCGCCTCGACTGCAGACTGAGACCACACTCCGAACCGTGCATTCGCTGAATTGGGAAACGGCGAACATCGCAGAGTAGCAAGTGTAAATAATGGGTGGGGATTTGTGACGATTTATGCAGCGGTGGCTGACGAGGGTCCGAAAGGAGGACAAAATGTAAAAAAGGAGGACACGTGACAGACGGCCGGACAGACAGCTCTAAAACCGGACTGTCCGGACGAAAGGTCACCCTAACTGTCAGTGAACGACAAAATGGAGAACCATCAGGTAATAACTTCATTTATATAACTGTCATTAGTTGCTTTGTGGTTTAAGTTTGCTCTTTAGACAAACATTTACACAGGGCTCTGTGTAAATGCAATCGCAATTTGACGTGTTCACTCGCACCCCCCCCTTCGGAAATTACAGTCCGACGCACGACCCCGCTCAAAACTTGAGAGCCCTGCAAACGGCGATGTTTGGGCGAGGTCCCGACAAACGCCGCTTGCGGCTTTAATTATTGTTGATGTCTGTGTACACTTCATGAACATGAGTGTAGCTGTGTGTGTGTGTGTGTGTGCGTGAGTCCGTGTGTGTGTTTTTAGTTTAAATTGCACATTTGGTGTCTGGTGGAACGCAATTTCAGTCCTCTGTGTAATGTCTGTTACATAGTGAATTGACAATAAAGTACACTTTGAACTTTGATGCAGCCTGAGGGTGGCGCAAAAATGTAAACACCAGCGCACACAAAACACCCAACAGAGAACCGGAACACCGGTTATAAAAATTATGTCACTCTCAAAAAGCAGGCCAAGACATCTTAACTGACATTAAATGCATGAAGAAAACGAATTTGTAATTATCTGCATCATGCCGTTTCTCCTCTCCCCCAGTCCAAACTGAGCCTGTAGCTCTCACACTCTCCGACATGCTAAGTCATGTAGCTAATGCTAGCTGATATTAACTGCCATTACATAAAAAAACGAATCTCTAATCAGCTGCAGCTTACTAAGTCATATAATACAAGGTACAACCATGAAGTAAAAAAAAAAAACACCTGCACAAACAAAAGGCTACTATATTTGTTTCATCATGTGCGCTTACCTGTCTGTTTTTTAATCCTCCATTATGGCCATGCTTTTGTGTTGCTCCAGTGCGCATGCGCACTGATGTCGTAAACAACTGTTGAAACTGCGCATGTGCAGACTGATTTCCGGTCGCACTGTAAGCCCCGCCTCTTGTTCCGCCCCTCGAACATCAACCAATTAGAATGAAGGCCGCCGTTTTCACAGCGCGTGTATCAGAAATGTGTATAAAACTGCAATACTGCTTCAGGATCTAGAGGGCGCTGTGTTATACACTGGAATACACTGAAAAAACAGGTTTGGGTTCAACTGGACTTTCAAACAAAACACACATACACAGTGCAGCACCACCAAGTGTTCAGCAGATGGAGACAAACACCACAAACTGCACATCTAGGGTTAAAGATTTAAACAAATTAAGCCTTTTTTTTTATTGGTCGCACACACAATGACACACAGTGACACACGGGAGAAATTTGACTTCTGCATTTGACCCATCCTTTTTCAGGAGCAGTGAGCAGCAATCTTTTCGGCAGCTGGAGGGCAGTACCGTGAAGGGTCCAAGGACCCACACTGGCTTGCTCTATATTTATATATATGTATATGCACAATTGTGTTATGTCTTTGCGGTTTCTCCATTTTTGGGACAAATAAACACTGAAATTGCAGTAAATACAATACTCCACCTCCAAATAAATGACTGAACTCTTGTAAGCTCTTCTATTTTCCAGTATCACAATAGCCTAGACTGTAAACTCCATGCTATTTAACATCTAGAAGTCAAACTTTGGACTTTTTTGTTCTCAAAATGTACAGTAATGATATAGTCCTACGCATCTTATTCATCAAGTTCACCAACTGAAATAGGCTAAATTGGAAATTTAATTTGCTTCAGAACTTCCTTCCCCTTCAGATCTTCCTGACATCTTCCATCACTTGCCTTCTGCACAACCTCATATCTTAGGCCTGTAACTCGTGAACTTCCAGTGAGTAATGTGCTGCCTATAACAAGACATTGCTTAATGTGATAATGAGATTTACAGGCTGTCATTAGTGAGCTTTGGAAAAAGGTAAGCCATGATGTCAGCTATTTCCACTTATGCTCGAGCAGAAAAACTCAAATGATGAAGTCATGAAATAAGTCATAAAATAATCATTCACAGCAGTAGGTTTATTGTAGGACCAGTTACTTTTTTGTTTTACTGTTGCCCCATTATATCAGGTTTTATTCAGGGAAGTCTTAACTTGTTCCATATTAGATCCCAGTGATTCAAAGCACACAAAGCCTTTTTGGTAGCAAAGGGACAAGACACAATTTCCACGAGATGAAATCATTTATAACAATTAAACTGGACAGTTCCGTACACAATTTTGGCCTCACAATGTTTTCGCTCTTTTTGTAGTTCTGTCTTTACAGTGTGCTTATTTTAACCAAGCAGTCAACCCTTTTCATTGGGGGAGGGGGGGGGCTGCAGCGTCGTGCCCCAACCACTCATGTTACGAAGATCGCTAAACTAAAACATCTACGGAAATGCTCCATATGACACCAAAATGCTATGGGTGAGTAAAACAACTTGTTTTATTACCGAAATAAGGCTCAGATTGTAAAAAACGTTAATTATCTTTTAAATTTAGTTTTACTGTAACTGCACCACAAGTGGGCGCTATAGACACACTGATAACTGATAAGAACTTGGTCTAATAGTGTCACCTTATAGTGCCATATTTTACCTCCAACCTTGTCAAGAAAGATTTTTTTTTGTATTGGTTTTTAGAAAATCTCCTTCTTAAAGCCACTGTGAGTGGGCTTGTACTGGATTCACACATGCAGCAGAATAACCTGACAAAAGCCAGATTAGAATCGGGGCTGATGACCATTCGCTCTGTTATGGAGTTTACTACTATCACGATATTACTGTGGGACATTATTGTTGCGGTCAAATGTTTTCAAACTAAAATCTGCACCAACATTAGAAGTAACAACAGCACATCCCACATGACTTCAGTGAGGCCTCATCGTGACCTCAGCCAGTCTGAACGAAGCAGCTCCAGACCTCCACCACCTCTGAGGAGCGAGAGGAGGAGGAGGGATTTGCAGGAGTGTTTTTGGATGTGGGTCTCATGTTGTTCAAAGGTAAATTTTCTGTTTGGCATGTGGAGAATCCCTCAATCGTCCAGGTACAATCCATGGCAAAAGGAGAAATTAAATTTGTCAACTGGACAAAAGTTTATTTGGTCGAAAACATTTCACAGCTCATCCAAGCGAAACGAAACGCTTGGATGAGCGGTGAAATGTTTTCGACCAAATAAACTTTTGTCCAGTTTATAAATTGAGTTTCAGTTGTGGAATGTAACAAAGTAAAAGTAGTGAAGTACTTAAGTATAAATTTGAGGTATCTGTACTTTACTTAACAGTGCAAGATAATATAATGTATGAATAAAAAAACAGAATTAACCAGTCTTCGGACAGAAAGTAAAAAATAAAGTAATTCAGACATACGTGATTTTGTAATACAGATTATACACGTTAAAGCCTGTCTGGTTTACACATTTTAAAGTACAGTATATTTTTGAAGACAATAAACGATAAGACTGAAACTAATTTATGCCATTGACACAACAGCAGATTTATCCCGAAAACAAACTCAAAATGGACACTAAATGTACAAAAACACACACTGCAATAAATTTATATTATGAATAGGATTTTTTTTTAACAAACAAAAAGGTGGAAAAAACACCAGAAATGTCCAGTGTCAAACACCAAAATGACGAGGCTCACAGCAGCAGTTACAGAGGGGCCCCGATGTTCCAATGGAAATCAATGGGAGCCAGGGTCAGTAGGAGCTGGAAGAACGCATTAGCGATGTCCTCATCCATCCACCTAGGACTTATCCATTTATACATGCAGTCTATGCTGTGTCCTCTTATGTCTTTTTAGATTACAACTAAGAGCAAACGCTTTCTTACAAACAGCACAGCTGAATGGTTTGTCCCCTGTGTGTGTCATCTTATGTGTTTTGAGATTACTCTTTTAGTTTAGTTTAGTTTAGTCTTTATTTGAAGGGACAATGTACAGAGCCATTATGTACAAAGACAGAGATGTTCTGCACCAGAGTATAGCTACAAAGCTAATTTCCATCCACAGTCCCTGGTTACATGGATAAAAAACAACGGTCTATATCATTAAAAACAATCAAAGATTTTCTCTTAAAACACACACATACACACACACAGCATCACACATTTAACTTTGACACACATCTCAATACGCAGTAACACAGCAAAACATAATATACACCCACTAACATGAACCCAAAACACACAATCACACACATCCATGTACTATTTACACACCATATCATTCACAATAACCATAACACATTAAAAACATCATTCTTATTTTTGATTTCAATGCTGTATTAACGGATGAACGGATTCACTACTGTATAACCTTTTGGGCAAATGTTTTCTTACAAACTGCACAGCTGAATGGTTTCTCCCCTGTGTGTGTCCTCATATGTGTTTTGAGATTATAACTATCAATGAACACGTTCTTACAAACTGAACAGCTGTATGTTTTTTCCCCTGTGTGTGTCCTCATATGTGTTTTGAGATTATAATTACCAGCGAACGCTTTCTTACAAACTGCACAGCTGAATGGGTTTTCCCCTCTGTGCGTCCTCATTAATGTCATAAATAAAACAAATTCAGGTTTTAGAGCTTGCGCTGCTCCGCACTTATTTTCTTCAAGGGTGATGTGAGTTCAAGGCCCATGCACCCTCTTACTCAGATTTTTATAACCTGTTTATCGTAGTCCTTAAAGGACACCAAACAACTTATACGTGTATGTGCAATTGTAAGCCTTTGTTTACTTTATTCTGAAGCCAATGTATTAATCGCAGTCATACCAGATACAAGTTTGATTAGAGTCGGCATTGTTCTTGTCAAATCTGCAAATGAAACGGTACATCAGATACAAACAGTGTTGGGCAAGTTACTCAAAAAGTGTAATGCACTACTTATTACTTGTTACTGTCATTTTAAAGTAATGCAAAAGTAGTGTAATGCCTTACTTTTTATTTAGAGTAATATTGTAATGTAAGGCATTACACTACTTTTGCATTACTTTAGTTACTCTCACCAAAATGACTGGAAATAAGGATTTGGCAATCTACAGTGCAAACCTCTCATGTGTCATGACTTTCACCTGCCTCCAGGAGGTTTTGGGAGCTCTGGTCGAGTCAACATCAGTTTCGGCTGCTTTGTTGGGGTTGTATCGTTCCCTGTCCCATCCCCTCCTTTCCTGACTAATTTGGTGGTGCTATGGCACCTCTGCAAGTGCTTCGTCAAATTGCTTGTACTGCATTTCGACGTGGAAAGAGGTTTTGGATTCACACACAGTGTGCATTTAACTAAAATGTTCTTGGAGTCCTTATTTTGAACGAAGTGAAAGTAGTGGGCGTATGCCCATCTTGAAAAGGAGCTAGCACTATCCGATTCTTCTGGTTCTGTCATCCTTTGTCAGTCTGCCAGTTTGAGACGAAGTAAAAGGAAATGGAATGGTCTGCGCGGACTTTTATATCACTAGCTGATCTCGCGGAACTTTGTATGAAATGTAATGTTCTGTGCGGACTTATCAGATTCAGTAGCTGATCTCGCGGTGATCCGCGAACTTTGTATGAAGAAAACGCAAAACCCACAAAAACAAAGCAGGTTAAAAATGCATTGTAATGTGCGTTACTGGCATTGTAACGAGTAATATATTACCGATTTTCTTCCCTGTAATGCGTTACATTACTGCGTTACACCAAAAAGTAATGCATTACAGTAATAATTACTTTTGTAATGAGTTACTCCCAACACTGGATACAAATGATAAAACATGACTGCATCTTCACTTTTGCACATTTCATTCCACCTCAAACTTTTCTTCTTGTTGGAAGAGTATATGCTTTCCTGTATGTCTTATGTCTATTTATTGTTGATGTCTGTATACACTTCATGTCCATGAGTGTAGCTGTGTGTGTGCGTGAGTGCGCGTGTGTGTTTTTACTTTGAATTGCACATTTAGTGTCTGGTGGAACGCAATTTCAGTCCTCTGTGTAATGTCTGTTACATAGTGAGTTGACAATAAAGTACACTTTGAACTTTGATGCAGCCTGAGGGTGGCGCAAAAATGTAAACACCAGCGCACACAAAACACCCAACAGAGAACCAGAACACACCATGGCACTGACATTAAATGCATGAAGAAAACGAATTTGTAATTATCTGCATCATGCCGTTTCTCCTCTCCCCCCGTCCAAACTGAGCCTGTAGCTCTCACACTCTCCGACATGCTAAGTCATGTAGCTAATGCTAGCTGATATTAACTACCATTACATAAATACACGAATCTCTAATCAGCTGCAGCTTACTAAGTCATATAATACCACCATCAAGTAAAAAAACAAAACAAAAGGCTACTATATTTGTTTTATCATGTGCGCTTACCTGTTTTTAATCCTCCTCAAGTCTCACGCATTGAGAGTGTGACACACGCAATTCGACGTGTTCACACGCTCACACGCCACACATGGTATTTCTCACGCTGAAATTTTTTTAAGCAATTCAAAACTGTAGCCACTGTTCACAGCGCTTCTGTGCCCAGAAAATCACTAAGTTAATGCAGGCACCGCGCGTTTTCAGCGTAAAAAAGTCACTCGCACACCAGTACTGAGTTGAGCGATCAGCTGTGAGGCCGATCGCGCACAGCTGATCGGCCTGTTCACCCATCAGCTGTGAGCGAGCCGTGTGAATGTTTACGCGGCATTTCCAAGAGAATAAGGTCACAGGGCTCTCAAGGCTCACGCTTTGAGAGTGTGACACACGCAATTCGACGTATTCACACGCGCACACGCCACACATGGCATTTCTCACGCTGATTAGTGTTTTGTTTTTTGTTTTGTTTTTTTGTGCCCAGAAAATCGGTCTGTGTGGCTTAGTTTATGCAGGCTCCGCGCGTTTTCAGCGCCGCCCCCTCCCCCTGCTCCCCCGAGCAGGGGGAACAGGGGGAGGGGGGGGCGGCGCGTCTGCTCGCCGTCCCCCGGGCACGTCCTGAGCCTCAGTCCCGGTGCCACGTCTCCTCTGAGACGCACCGACTCCGGTCCCAGTGTCTCCGTCTGTGCGTAACGTGTCCCCCCGACGGCTTACGCGCGGAATACGCGCGGCCCAGAGCCGAACTGCCCATGGTGAGTCGCGGTGAGACGCGGTGAGACGCGGGCCCGGTGCATTGACCAGACTCTTACATGAATCCGTTAAAAATGTCCCGCTCCCCGCCCCTCTCAGCGCGCACTGACAAAGTGCGGTGATGATAAAACAAACTGAGAACCATCAGGTAATAACTTCATTTATATAACTCTCATTAGTTGCTTTGTAGTTTAAGTTTGCTCTTTAGACAAACAGGGCTCTCAACACGCAATTCGACGTGTTCACACGCTCACACGGCATTTCTCACGCAAATCAAGCGCCAAAAATTGTTCACACCCCCGTCCTCGGAAATTACAGTCACACGCACGACCCCGCTCAAAACTTGAGAGCCCTGATTAAGGATCCTTAACTTGCTATGTTAATGCTACGAAAGAAGGAACTCTCGTCTCGGGACACGGGATAAGTTCGGGATATGTCCTTTTCTCCGGAGCTCCGGATTATTAAAGACAGTGACACGTGCATACATGGATACGAGTGACCGCGTTTTTATGGGTGATGTCATATCAGATTATTTCTGCATCTATTTTGGCACTAAACCAGAACTAAACCAGGACTAAACCAGAACTAAACCAGAACTAAACCAGGACTAGACCAGGACTAAACCAGGACTAAACCAGAATTAAACCAGAACTAAACCAGGACTAAACCAGAACTAAACCAGGACTAAACCAAGACTAAACCAGGTCTAAACCAGGACTAAACCAGAACTAAACCAGGACTAGACTAGGACTAAACCAGAACTAAACCAGGACTAAACCAGAACTAAACCAGAACTAGACCAGGACTAAACCAGGACCTAGCCAGGACTAAACCAGAACTAAACCAGGACTAAACCAAGACTAAGCCAGGACTAAACCAGGTCTAAACCAGGACTAAGCCAAGACTAAACCAGATCTAAACCGGGTCTAAACCAGCACTAAACCAGGTCTAAACTAGGACTAAACCAGGACTAAGCCAAGACTAAACCAGATCTAAACCGGGTCTAAACCAGGACTAAACCGGGACTAAACCAAAACTAAACCAGAACTAAACCAGGACTAGACCAGGACTAAACCAGGACTAAACCAGGACTAGACCAGGACTAAACCAGAACTAAACCAGGACTAAACCAGAACTAAACCAGGACTAAACCAGGACTAAACCAGAACTAAACTAAGACTTGCTGTACCGGAAACAAATTCCACCAACTTGTTGTGTGGCCATTAATAAATGATTCTGATTCTGACTAAACCAGGTCTAAACCAAGACTAAACCAGGACTAAACCAGAACTAAACCAAGACTAAACCAGGACTAAACCAGGACTAAACCAGGACCTAGCCAGGACTAAACCAGAACTAAACCAGGACTAAACCAGAACTAAACCAGGACTAAACCAAGACTAAACCAGGTCTAAACCGGGACTAAACCAGGACTAAACCAGAACTAAACCAGGACTAAACCAAGACTAAACCAGGTCTAAACCAGGACTAAACCAGAACTAAAACAGGACTAGACCAGGACTAAACCAGGACCTAGCCAGGACTAAACCAGAACTAAACCAGGACTAAACCAAGACTAAGCCAGGACTAAACCAGGTCTAAACCAGGACTAAGCCAAGACTAAACCTGCGCATGTGCAGACTGATTTCTCGCTGTAAAGCGCCGCTTCTTGTTCCGCCCCTCGAAAATTAACCAATCAGAATAAAGGCCGTGTATCAGAAATGTGTATAAAACTGCAATCAGGGCTCTCAAGTCACACGCTTTGAGAGTGTGACACACACGCAATTACGTTATTTTTTAAACTTAATTAAATCACACGTTATTTTCTGTTATTTTTTGTATTGGTTTTACAGAATCTCTTTCTTAGCAGCTGG
This sequence comes from Paratrypauchen microcephalus, assembly GCA_036785185.1. Lineage (NCBI taxonomy): Eukaryota > Metazoa > Chordata > Actinopteri > Gobiiformes > Gobiidae > Paratrypauchen > Paratrypauchen microcephalus. The sequence goes on from JAVJIX010000017.1 coordinate 7,711,296, forward strand.
TTCATTTGTGCTGCCAGGCGCTCATGGAGAGCAGTGAGCTTCTTTAGCCAGTATGCGTGGATCATGTCCAACTTTTCAACTTTTCCAACTTTTCATTGCACCTTTCTGGGCCTGCTTGATTTTAGCCTCTAACTGTCTTTCCCCATGGTTGCTCTTATAGCCCAGCACCTCTAGGATCACTGGTGCTAGAGGTGCTAGAGGTGCTGCTGAAGTGTATATCAGCTCATTGGTTTCAGTGATAGTTATGGTAGGGATCGCTCTCAGTGCTGCATTCACATGGTCTAGGAGACTTTCAGATGGTACTCTGTAACTGGCATCGGGGTTGTGTTCATTCGGGCCATGATCTTATCTTTCAGGTGATACTTATCTCTGGTTGGGGAGTTGGTGTTAGCTCCCCTCTGACCTGGCGTCCTGGCTCCCCCTTGCCATAGCATTTGTGTTGTACCTCATCAATCTCTAGTTGTGATAGCAGTTGCCGTTTGTGGATGTTGGGCTATACCGTGAAGGGTCTTGCCCAAGGACCCACACTGGCAAAAGCCAGATTAGAATCGGGGCTGATGCTCTGTTATGGAGTTTACTATTATCACGATATTACTGCGGAGCATTATTGTTGCTGTCAAATGTTTTCAAAGTGAAATCTGCACCAACATTAGGAGAAGAAGAAGACTTCAGTGAGGCCTCATCGTGACCTCAGCCAGTCTGAACGAAGCAGCTCCAGACCTCCACTACCTCTGAGGAGCGAGAGGAGGAGGAGGGATTTGCAGGAGTGTTTTTGGATGTGGGTCTCATGTTGTTCAAAGGTAAATTTATTTTCTGGCAGTTGTGGAACGTAACAAAGTAAAAGTCAAGTACTTAATTATAAATTTGAGGTATCTGTACTTTACTGTGCATTTTAAAGTGAGTACTTTTCACTTTTACTTCACTACATTTGAGAGCAGGTATCTATATTTTAGAACATTTTAACACATTCATAGTTTGAGCAAACAGAAATATACAAAGAATAAAAAATGACAGATTCAACTGTGATAAAAGGAGAAATTCAATTTGTCAACTGGACAAAGTTTGTTTGGTCGGAAACGTTTCGCCACTCATCCGAGAGGCTTTGTCAGCTCTGGTTCTCATGCTGGTTAGACCCTGTTTATATCTAGCTGCAGGGAGGAGCTACCTACACTGAAAAAAGCTCTGAACCTATCCCAGCTACTCTGTGTCTTTTGTTTTACGAATTCCTCTGGCGTCTAGTATTAGCATATCTATAAGCCCTAGGAGGCGCTCACTACACTGAAATAGCTCTGAAACTATCAACTAATCTGTCTCTTTGTATTTCAAATTTCTCTGGCGTCCATTTTCGTCTCCCTATTCAAGACAAACGACCCTCTCCACCCCTCTGCAATGGCTTGTCTGTCCTAATGTTTCTTTGTCTGTTTTTGACTTGGTTTGAGAATCGAATTATAGATGGGAGACAAGTTGTGTCTAACTCCCCCATTTCTGTTTAACAACTGATTCTCTTTTTCGACAAAAATAAATGAAATACAAAGAGACAGATTAGTTGATAGTTTCAGAGCTATTTCAGTGTAGTGAGCGCCTCCTAGGGCTTATAGATATGCTAATACTAGATGCCAGAGGAATTCATAAAACAAAAGAGACAAGTAGCTGGGATAGGTTCAGAGCTTTTTTCAGTGTAGGTAGCTCCTCCCTGCAGCTAGATATAAACAGGGTTTAACCAGCATGAGAACCAGAGCTGACGAAGCCTCTCGGATGAGCGGCGAAACGTTTTTCAACCAAACAAACTTTGTCCAGTTGACAAATTGAATTTCTCCTTTTATCATGGATTCTACCTGGACGACTGAGGGACTCTTCACGCGACAGATTCAACTGTTTCAGTTGAACAAAATTCAGCACAAAGCTGTGTGAAAATATGAGACTTTATTAGATCTTAAAATCTGTGCAACATAATTTGACTTTTTATTCTTAACATTTTAAAACAAGTACTTTAATACTTTCACTTAAAGGGACAGTGTGTAAGATTTTTACCTGTTAATTACTGAAATTGAAGATACCCATTCAAAAATACATTGTTTTCCAAGCCTTTTCACTTCCATCATGAAATCAAAGTATTCTTTTGGACTTAGATATAGTCACATAAAAGGGGGATCTTCCCCATATAGAGGCAGCCATTTTGAATACGAGAGCCGCAGAAGGACATTTGGGCTCATCCTTTGCCTCGGCTCCTGCTAACAGCTGCTTAGCCGCGCTGCATATGGCTCCCCCCTTCCCCCCTCCCCTTCCCCTTCTCTCCTTCGTTCCTCTGCTCCCATATGCAGCCAGGAGCGAAGGAGAGAAGGGGAAGGGGAGGGGGGGAGGGGGAGCATGCTGCCGGATCACACATCGTAATGGATATAACACGTATTTTGGACTAAATTGTTTTACTGGATTTTATTCGCTGGATCCTTATGGACAGATTGAGACCAAGTTTATGATGAAATACAGAGTTTGACCTGTGCAAAGCCTTCAAAGGTAAGCTAAGTAAGCTAAGTTTTGTGCTTTTCTGTATAAAAGCCCCATGTGCTCGGGGAGTGATTGTTTTGCAGGGAAATGAATTGCATAGTCAAAAAGAGGAGACTGTAAGGTTTCATTTGATGTGTAGATTGTCATGAATCATGATCGGGATTGTGTGTTTTCATGCGAAAAGAAAAAAAAAAAGTGAACGGGGGACCGCGTTTTATGTATACAGCGGTGCGCGGTTCGTGCGCGGGCACGCGCGATGTCGGCGGTACGTCGCGTCCGGGTGACCCTCGAGGTCTGCCATAGCCAAAAGAGGAAGTGGAATAGCTAGTAACCACCTATGCGCCACGAATCCTACACACTGTCCCTTTAAGTAAATGTGGGATACTATTACTGTTACTTACTGTTTTGGTTTGTTTTTGTTTTTAACTCCAGTATCTCTTCTTTTACTTCAGAAAATGGAGTACTTGTTCCACCTCTGTTGTTTAGTGAGTCTGAGATATTTGAAGTGATCAACACATGTCGGGGCCCGGGATGTGTGAGTGGGTGCAGATGAGCAGTTGGACTACAGATTACAGCTGAGTCAGCACCCATGGGTGCTGTACCACAGTTTGACACCCACTGGATGTGTCCCATATGAACTCTGCTCATGTGAATGTTACTGGGTTAGGCTCCACAACACTGTGTCCCTCTTTCCTCTCCTCTCTCTGTGCTACCCTCCCTCCCTCTCTGAAACAGCTGAATGGTTTCTCCCCTGTGTGTGTCCTCATATGTGTTTTGAGTCAAACTAACAGCAAACACTTTCTTATTGATATTTATTTGTATAAATAGTCTGACAACGATAAAGAGAAATCCATAAACCCCTCTAGAGTTATATTGTTCATCATGTCAGGATTCTTTGTTGGAAATTTCACAAATATATGACACTGTATGTGACTATAGCACCACTTTTAACAGATTCATACATTATTTTACACATCTGCACCCAATCATGAGTCAGTGCTAGTGCAGCCTCTGCAGCTCAGTGAGTAAAGTCTGGAGGCTCTGAGGTTCACATGAGAAATGGCCTGTCCTTAAACTGGGAATGGCAAAATCTTGTGTGTGTCCTCTATATGCAGCCTATTCCCAACCAAAGTGTGCCTTTTTAAAACAGTAAGAGTGCAGGCTACATACCCGCCTTTAAACTAAAGTCTAGTTCTTTATGTTGAGTGATAAGAAATTATAAATTAAAAATTATAGGAGACCACACAATTATTAAAACAATTACTGAGATAAAGCCAGCAAGCCTTTCAAACACAATAAAATACAAACTGTCTCTTCCTGTCCCGCTCTGTGCTGCTTGGGGCCCAGCAGACAACAGTGTAGAGGAGAGCAGAGGCCACCACAGAGTCATAAAAAGTCTTGAGCAGAGGTCTGCACACTCCAAAGGATCTCAGTCTCCTCAGGAGGTGGAGGCGACTTTGGCCCTTCTTGTACCGGGCATCGGTGTTGTGGGACCAGTCCAGTTTATTGTTGAGGTGAACACCCAGGTACTTGAAACTGTCCACAGTCTCATTATCCTGCCCCTGGATGTTCACCGGTGAGTGAGGTAGTGGTCTCCTCCTGAAGTTGATCACCATCTCCTTGGTCTTAAAACACCATTATGATACCGTCTCTGTTTTCAGATTCTACAATGAGATGATGTCAAACTCCCACATGGGGGCCACATTTCCCTGTTGATTACATTTTATTTTGTCTTGAAATAGCCAAAAGGTAAAGTCACAAATATTGAACCTGGTATTTTCAAATGTTGACTAAACCTAAGAAATTACAGTATTACAAGATAATTTTCCCCCGTATTCATTAATATTGACAAATAAAAAGTTGGGATCTCATCTGAAACCCAGCACTACCAGACTAGTCTAAACTATTACTAGTGCTAGTACTGTTACTGTTACGATACTATAATATTCAATATCATACACTAAATTATTTCTGGTGAGTAATGTTGTGGAATTTCTGATCTACAAGAATAAAACTGGAAAGTTGTCTTGAGTCAAATGGTTGATTTATTAACATGATTGTGCACAATTACACCCTCAGTGTCCTGACAGAGGCATCTGTCCCTAGATTGGTAATCATAACAAAACATAACAAGATGCGTGAAGAATCCCTCAGTCGTCCAGGTAGAATCCATGAATCCATGAAACTTTGTCCAGTTGACAAATTGAATTTCTCCTTTTATCAAAACATAACATGCTCTTAGACCCCTCGGGGGGCATAAGCAAATACGTAATCAAGACATAACATTTCAACAACAACAGGTCAGCCCAAGGCTGGGTCATTCACAGCAGAATAACATTTGAAAAACAAGTTAAAACCCATTGGAAATTTACCATACATGTATTGTACGGCCTGAGAGGCCCTAACTAAATTTTGAACTTGATTGAACAACCTCATTTAATTAGGAATTCCAAAACCAACTTATACCCCCAAAAAATAATAATAATAAAGGTTTTCTGTATTGTTACTGTAGTGGAAATCTTTACAATACATTCATATAATCGAATATATATATATATATATATATATATATATATATATATATATATATATATATATATATATATATATATATATATATATATATATATATATATATAATATATGGGGTGAGCCCATCACACAGTCATGGATTTGCCTGTAGAAATTTCCTCTGAACTGGAAATATGTGGTATTTAAACAAGTTTCCAGCAGTTGGCAGATTTGGTCGGGGGAAAGTTTGGTTCTCTCTTCTAGCTTGGTATCCTGCAATAGTCTCTTTTTTGCTGCCTCCACCGCTACCGTTGTACGGATACAAGTGAAAAGAGAGGTTACATCAAAGGAAACCATTGTCTCATCCTGGTCAAACTGGATGACCACTTGGTTCACAAATTTACCTACGGGTAGTTATAAAGCGACTTCACCTAACCAGTAAATAATCAATAAAAGCATTGGCCTAGTTTGACCTTAAACTTCTGTATTTTTTAAGTAAACTGACAACCATGTATTGTGTTAGAATTGGGTCATGTATCTCTTCAGAGTTTTATGTAGTGCTTCAGTGCTTTCAAAGGGTTGCTGGCTTTATCTCAGTAATTGTTTTAACAATGGTGTGGTCTCCTATAATTGTTGATTTATAATTTCTTATAACTCAACATAAAAAACTAGACTTTAATTTAAAGGCGGGTATGTAGCCTGCACTCTTACTGTTTTAAAAAGGCACACTTTGGTTGGGAATAGGCTGCATATAGAGGACACACACAAGATTTTCCCATTCCCAGTTTAAGGACAGGCCATTTCTCATGTGAAGCTCAAAGCCTCCAGACTTTACTCACTGAGCTGCAGAGGCTGCACTAGCACTGACTCATGATTGGCTGCAGACACGTGAAATAATATATGAATCTGTTAAAAGTGGTGCTATATATGCATATATATATATGCATATATACTGTATATATATGCAGTGTCATATAATTGTAAAATTTCCAACAAAGAATCCTGACATGATGAACAATATAACTCTAGAGGGGTTTATGGATTTCTCTTTATCGTTATCAGACCATTTATAGAAATAAATATCAATAAGAAAGTGTTTGCTGTTAGTTTGACTCAAAACACATATGAGGACACACACAGGGGAGAAACCATTCAGCTGTTTCAGAGAGGGAGGGAGGGTAGCACAGAGAGAGGAGAGGAAAGAGGGACACAGTGTTGTGGAGCCTAACCCAGTAACATTCACATGAGCAGAGTTCATATGGGACACATCCAGTCGGTATCAAACTGTGGCACAGCACCCATGGGTGCTGACTCAGCTGTAGTCTGTAGTCTAACTGCTCATCTGCACCCACTCACACATCCCGGGCCCCGACACGTGTCGATCACTTCAAATATCTCAGACTCACTAAACAACAGAGGTGGAACAAGTACTCCATTTTCTGAAGTAAAAGTAGAGATACTGGAGTAAAAAAACAAACCAAAATAAACAAGTAACAGTAATAGTATCCCACATTTACTTAAGTGAAAGTATTAAAGTACTTGTTTTAACGTTTAAAGAGTAAAAAGAAAAATTATGTTGCAGATTTTGAGATCTAATAAAGTCTCATATTTTCACACAGATTTGTGCTGAATTTTGTTCAACTGAAACAGTTGAATCTGTTTTTTTTTTTTTAATTTCTGTTTGCTCAAACTATGAATGTGTTAAAAATGAAAATATAGAAAATATAGATACCTGCTCTCGAATGTAGTGAAGTAAAAGTAAAAAGTACTCACTTTAAAATGCACAGTAAAGTACAGATACCTCAAATTTATACTTAAGTACTTGACTTTTACTTTGTTACGTTTCACAACTGCCAGAAAACAAATTTACCTTTGAACAACATGAGACCCACATCCAAAAACACTCCAGCAAATCCCTCCTCCTCCTCTCGCTCCTCAGAGGTAGTGGAGGTCTGGAGCTGCTTCTTTCAGACTGGCTGAGGTCACGATGAGGCCTCACTATAAGGTGACACTATTAGACCAAGTTCTTATCAGTTATCAGTGTGTCTATAGCGCCCATAGTTACAGTAAATTTAAGAGGTTGCAGGTTGCATATACAGTCATGATGCACTTCATATCCTGATGAAAGTCCCTCGATGGACAAGTGCCAGTCTGCTGTTTGTGCAGAATAAGGTCCCAACATCGAATGCTGTGATCAGAAATGTTGTGTACAAATTTATGAAGCGCCTTGAGGATTCACAAAATGAAATTATAAATATTTTAATGACGCCTGAGAAGAGCAGTGTCAGGTTCACCTCTGAACTCTGGAGGCACTGGAGGAGCTGCTTATATGGATTATAAACCATTATTACTGTTTTGTGTGTTTTCTGTCTGTTTTTTAAATGTTCTATATGGACCCATTGGAGCATGAAATAAAGCTTAATTGATTCACTGAAGTTACAGGTCAGATATGTGGACAGGTGGACCTGCTCTGAGCAAGAATGCATGTTTTTTCTATCTATTTTCTTTGCAATAAAACACCTGCAATTGAAATATAAACTAATATAAAGTAATATAGGTTTAATGCCATACTGTGGAACATTGTATTAAAGATGAGACATGAGACAAACAGGTGTCTGAGCCCTCGTGGTGTAATAACCACACTGTTGCTTATGCAGTGGATGTAGGTATTTAGTAGGTCATTTATTGATGTATTTGTTTGTTTAAATCTTTAACCCTAGAATTGAAAGTCCAGTTGAACCCCTAACCTGTTTTATTGCAGTTTTATACACATTTCTGATACACGCGTTGTGAAAACGGCGGCCTTTATTCTGATTGGTTGATTTTCGAGAGGCGGTACAGGGGGCGGGGCTTAGAGCGCGACAGGAACTCAGTCTGCACATGCGCACTTTCAACAGTTGGTAAAGATCAGTGCGCATGCGCACTGGAGCAACACAGAAGCATGCGATAATGGAGGATTAAAAACATACAGGTAAGCACACATAATAAACAAATATAGTAGCCTTTTATTTTCACTTGATGGTTGTATTATATGACTTAGTAAGCTGCAGCTGATTAGAGATTCGTTTTTTTATGTAATGGTAGTTAATATCAGCTAGCATTAGCTACATGACTTAGCATGTCGGAGAGTGTGAGAGCTACAGGCTCAGTTTGGACTGGGGGAGAGGAGAAACGGCATGATGCAGATAATTACAAATTCGTTTTCTTCATGCATTTAATGTCAGTTAAGATGTCTTGGCCTGCTTTTTAAGAGTGACATATTTTTTTTTTTTAATAACCGGTGTTCTGGTTCTCTGTTGGGTGTTTTGTGTGCGCTGTTGTTTACATTTTTGCGCCACCCTCAGGCTGCATCAAAGTTCCTTATTGTCAATTTACTATGTAACAGACATTACACAGGACTGAAATTGCGTTCCATCAGACACCAAATGTACAATTTAAACTAAAAACACACACGTCCACTCACGCACACACACACACAGCTACACTCATGGACATGAAGTGTACACAGACATCAACAAGAAATAAACATAAGACATACAGGCAGGCATATACTCTTCAAACAAGAAGTAAAGTTTGAGGTGGAATAAAATGTGCAATATGTAAGGTGCAAAAGTGAAGGTGCAATCAGTCCTATGCACGCCAAGATGTTTTATCATTTGTATCTGATGTATTTCATTTTCAGATTCGACAAGAACAATGTCGACTCCAATCAAACTTGTATCTGGTATGACTGCGATTAATACGCTGGCGTCAGAATAAAGTAAATGAAGGCTTACAATTGCACATACGCCTATAAGTTGTTTGGTGTCCTTTACTGACTATGATAAACAGGTTATAAAAATCTGAGTAAGAGGGTGTGTGGGCCTCGAACTCACGTCACCTGTGAACAAAATAAGTGTGGAGCAGCGCAAGCTCTAAAACCTGAAAAAACTTAATTTATGATGTTAATGTGAACGTTTTGCTAGAACTATAACCTGAAGAGTCAGGCTAAAAGATCCAAACAAAACAAAACAAGACCTGAAACAACAGTCAAAACAAAAGTTTGTTTATGTTCAAACCCCTTCTGAACCAACTTAACAATTCACATTTGAACTAACCGTTGGGCAGAACGCCGGAAACAGAAACAGCAGAGCGGCACACTGGAAAAACAAATGGGACAAATATGTCCAGAGAGTTTAATGGTTTTGTAGAGGAGCGGCTGGGTGCGGCTGCTGGGGACAGCCGTGCGCTGTTGGAGCGCACAATAGCGGACTACGAGGAGGAGCTGCGCCGCTCCAAACAGGAGAACCAGAGGATCCAACGGCTCTTGGACTCGGCTCTGAGGGCTCTGAGCCCGAGAGTCGTGCTCGTCAGAGGGGGTAAGTCTTCTGGATGGTATGGATCCTATTTTTTAGCCTATAGGTGTTAAAAAAGTATAAAAACTGCAGATGATGTAGAAAAGAGCTCATTAGAAATATGCGCCATGGCGCTAACAGCAGAAGAACCTGTGACTCCAAATCACTTCAGATATTCACTCAAACATATTTACAACTTCATGGACAGAAAAGACACCCCCTCAGCCTAACAGTAGAAGACTACAAACAAGTTCACAGAGTGTTCATGTCACAAGATTGCACGTGTATGTGTAAGTGTGTACTCTCTTATCTCCTGCAGCTGCCCAGCTCCCCTCTCTGAGTCCTGCTCCACACATTAAAGAAGAACACACCGTCAAACAGGAGCAACATCAGCTGCAAGTGTAAGTCTCAGGCACTTTCAAACTGCAATTCTTAATTTTGTCATTCATTCATTCTTATTTCTATTACAAATATTCAGATTGGGTTTGAAATACAGTGGTCCCTCGCTGTATCGCAGTTCACTGTTCGCGGCCTCGCTGTTTCGCGGATTTTTTTTTTTCAATTTTATTTTTTCAATTTTTTTTATAGTGTATCATTGTGTTCTGCGTCCTCATTGGCTAAGAGACTGTAGACCTTTGCCGATTGATAGATGGGGGATGCGGGGGACCGGGACTTGCCCGGAACTAGACCGGGACTTGACCGGGACTAGACAGAGCAGGACTAGACCAGGACTAAACATGGACTAAACCAGGTCTAGACCAGAACTAAACCAGGTCTAGACCAGAACTAAACCAGGTCTAGACCAGGTCTAAACCTGGACTGGACCTGGACTAAACCAGGACTGGACCAGGTCTAGACCTGGACTAAACCGGGACTAGACCAGGTCTAAACCAGGATTAAACCACCACGGGCCGCTCTTTGCTGGTTTCGTGCGGCTGGTTTGTGGCTCGGGCTGAGAGGACGCGGTCCGGGCACTGCGGTTCGATCTCGTGCTCGCAGCCCCGGTGTACGTGCGGCCTCGCGCCGGTCGTGCTGCTCTGTCACAGATTTGACCACGATGAGGGGTGCACGTGTCGCGCACTTCTCCAAGGGATTGGTGCGCGTTGCGTCCCGGGATGTGGCAGTGCCGTTGGATGAGCGCGGTGCTTCCTGCGGATCCATTGACTCATGTCTCTTAATACATTTTGTTGAAAATCTATGAAAGTTTGAGTGTTTAAAGGTTAATTCCAGTCTGAGAAAAGCATATAATGTGTGTGGTGAGGCATTTACAGCCTTAAAACATGTATAATAATTGTAAAAGTGTCCTACTTCGCGGATATCTCTTATTGCGGGTTATTTCTGGACCCTAACCCCCGCGATAAATGAGGGATTACTGTATACAAATGTCTCTTATATTTTTCAGGTTTGTCCCAGAGTTTAGTGCTGTGAGCGTGACGACAGAAGAGTCCTCACCACTTCAACAAAGAGAGACTGAGCAGAGAGAGGACACAAAGGGAGAGGACATCAGAGCAGAGACACATGTCCACTCAGAGACTGAGGGAGACACGGAGCACTCTTCTGACCCTGACAGTGATGAAGACTGGAGAGCTCCACTCAGCTGTTCACCTGCACACAGGGACACAGGGGCTGATGGAGACCACCACAACCAAGTCCAGATCGGAGCCAGAAGCTCCACTGCACAAAACTCGCGTCTGTCCCCCAAATACAAGTCTGCACCAGAGACCAGAGCCACTGTGGAGAATGGAGACGTGTCTGGAACTGGCAAAGGAGCTGAGAGCAGGAAACCCGAGTGCTCTGTCCATAAAGAGAGATTTGGGTCTAAATATAAACTAGAAAGACAGAGAAGAGTTCATACAGGAGAGGAATTCAGGTGTTCAGTTTGTAAGGAAGAGTTTGCTGTTAGGTCTACTCTCAAAAGACATATGAGGACACACACAGGGGACAGATCATTCAGCTGTTCAGTTTGTAAGAAAGTGTTCGATGTTCGTTATAATCTCAAAACACATATGAGGACACACACAGGTGAGAAACCATTCAGCTGTTCAGTTTGTAAGAAAGTGTTCGCTGTTAGTTCTTCTCTCAAAAGGCATAAGAGGACACACACAGGGGAGAAACCATTCAGCTGTTCAGTTTGTAACAAAGTGTTCGCTGATAGTTCTCATCTCAGAAGACATATGGGGACACACAGAGGAGAGAAACCATTCAGCTGTTCATTTTGTAAGAAAGTGTTCGCTGTTAGTTATAATCTCAAAACACATATGAGGACACACACAGGGGAGAAGCCATTCAGCTGTACAGTTTGTAAGAAAGTGTTTGCTGTTAGTTATCATCTCAGAAGACATAAGAGGACACAGCATAGACAGCATATATAAATGGATAGATCATGGATTGATGAGGACATCGCTAACATGTTTTTCCTGCTCCTACTGACCCTGGCTCCCACTGATTTCCATTGGAATATCTGGGCCCCTCTCTCTGTACCTGCTGCTGTGAGCCTTGTCATTTTGGTGTTTGACATTGGACATTTCTGGTGTTTTTTTCCACTATTTTGTTAGTTTAAAAAATCCTATTCATAATATAAATTTATTGCAGTGTGTGTTTTTCTACCTTCAGTGGCAGCTGGTGAAAAAAAAAATCTTGGTGGGGCTGATGTGCCAATAGATTTCCCTGCCTATTATTGTGTTTGTTATGTGAGAGAGACTAACCTATTACGCATTTATACTAGTGTGGTTACACCTTTTACTACAGTATTATGGCTATTAAAATGCACGGTACACATGAAATGATTCTTATTAGTATAATGTGAGTAAACTCTTAAATGAACTACTTTTGTACTATATGTCTTGTGTTTAAAGGGTTTTAACCTCAAACAAACATGACACTCAATGACCACAACAAAGTTATAAGTAAATATGAACTATATTCGATCTAATGAAAAAAGTGGTTTCAAGCATTTAGATGAACATCTCAAGGGTAAAGCTCCACACAAAAAATGTTTAACAGTAAAAATATTCTAATGAGCCCAAATAAACAATTTATCCTATAGCCGGCAAAACACTCAAATTTAGTCTATTCTCTAACCCCCAGTTCTACCGTTGCAGGCCTGATTCGTATCCTGGGTACGGTGTAGCCTTAAAGGGACAGTGTGTAAGATTTTTACCCGTTAATTACTGAAATTGAAGATACCCATTCAAAAATACATTGTTTTCCAAGCCTTTTCACTTCCATCATGAAATCAAAGTATTCTTTTGGACTTAGATATAGTCACATAAAAGGGGGATCTTCCCCATGCAGAGGCAGCCATTTTGAATACGAGAGCCACAGAAGGACATTTGGGCTCCGCCTTCGCCTTTGGCAAGGCTCGTGGTTTTGGGTAAACGACAAGCATGCTGCCGGATCAGACGTCGTAATGGATCTAACACGTCTTTTGGACTAAATTGTTTTACTGGATTTTATTCCCTGGATCCTTACGGACAAATTGAGAGCACGTTTATGGTGAAATACAGAGTTTGACCTGTGCAAAGCATTCTAAGGTAAGCTAACCTCGTTTCGTGCTCGTATAAAAGCCCCATGTGCTCGGGGAGTGATTGTTGTGCCGGGAAATGAATTGGATAGTCAAAAAGAGGAGACTATAAGGTTTCATTTGATGTGTAGAGTGTCATGGTACATGATCGGGAATGTGTGTTTTCATGAGAAACGAAAAAACAAAACAAAAACGGGACCGCGTTTTATTTATACAGTAGCGGCGCGCGGCTCGTGCGCGTGTCCCTCGAGGTCTACCGTAGCTAAAACAGAAATTGCAATAGCACCATCCACCTATGCGCCACAAATCCTACACACTGGGGCTTTAAACGAACTGGCTCCTGCACCACAATGGTAAATAGCAAAAATGGTACCTCCGTGGCTCCTCCGCCATTCGCGAGTTGAGAAATCGTAGGCAGCGGCAGTGAAATCCAGTTGGCGTCGTTCCGCTCTCCCTCGGGCAACGTTACTAAATCCGGTGGGTGTCCTTCTTGCTCTTGTTGCGGTCTCTCGAATGGTCTTCTCCGGTGTAGTTGGCAGGTCGCTAGCTTACTCGCAAAGTCCATTAACAAGCCTACCTCGCGTTGAATTGTTCACTCAACAGGCAGCTAAGCATCACCATTTAAGTTACACCAAGTCTTCAGACTGAAAACTTAACTTATCTGGCAATAAAGCATCAAATTCACCTTCCGTGAATCAGTTTAATTACTAAGACTTGGGACAAGCTGAAAAGGTGACTTCTTCCAAAAGTGCATCTCCCGAATAAGACATCCCCTGCATTACTTCCTGACTGACCTTTCAACTTGCTCATGATTATCTTATCACAGATGGCACAGAAAATAAATAAATTCAAAACAATAATTCAGACGTCCTTTCACAATAATACATCTGCGTATTCCCTGCGGATTAATACGTGGATACGCCTATCACGTGACTAATCATTCTGGGACACGGCTAATCGCAATCCAAACTTTCTGTAGCAGGTGCGCAATTTATGGCGCCCCAAAACCATTTTATTCGGCGATGCTGATAGGCTGATAGGAATCATATTTTTTTTATTTTCCCCTAGCAACCACACACAATTGGCTATTTCGCTACACTTCGAGGGCGCTTTGATGCAAAGCCCTAAGGAGAGAAACAATACGACTATGTCGGTGGAAATTCACTGTTGAAGTGTCATTTGGTGGAAATGTTGTTTGAATAATTCAGATTACATGTAGAGAAACACAAATAATTAAAACTGACATTGATTAAAAAACAAACATATTTTTAATATTATACATTTTATATTTTTCCTCTCCTCTTTGGGAAGGGCGGCGCCCCCTATGGGCCAGCCGCCGGTGCCTACCTTTATTGTCCATTTACAGTTTGTTTTAGGGATAAACCTGCTGTTGTGTCAGTGACATAAATTAGTTTCAGTCTTATCGTTTATTGTCTGTATTTTCTCCAAAAATATACTGTATAATGATGTGTAATCCGGACAGGCTTTATTTTTATTTATTTTAATTAGGACAATGCATATCAATCACCATGACAACAAACAGCATCAATGTACTTAGCACAAACTGGCTAGTTAGCTCAACTGGTAAGTCACTGACTTTCCCCCCGGGGGTTGTGGGTTCAAATCCCCCCCGGGCAATGAGCTAACCAGTGTGGGTCCTTGAGCAAGATCCTTCACGGTATTGCCCCCGGGCGCCGAAAAAGATGGCTGCTCACTGCTCCTGAAAAAGGATGGGTCAAATGCAGAAGTCAAGTTTTTTTTTAGCTGATATTGTCACCCTTGTTTTCAGACAACACAGATAGTCATGCGGGAGGTGTGCGGAACTGCTTTTTCGACACTCTGTACTTCAGATACGTATTCTCTGTGACACGGCTTGATTAAGCCTTGTCTTTAGCCTGCTCGGGACCAGGCTAGCTCAGAGGACTATGTCCTAGTAACTCAGCGGGTACTAATGTTGGGTGAGAAACTGCTCAGGATGGGTGTCAGCTCCTCCACTGTCTCCTGGATTACTGACTCCCTGTCAGGCAGGCCTCAGTACGTGCGACTGGGGACCACCCTGTCTGATACTGTGGTCAGTAATGTAGGAGCCTCCCAGGGTACAATCCGGTCTCCGTTCCTGTTCACTCTGTACACCTCTGATTTCCAGTACAGCTCAGGGTCCTGCCATTTGCAGAAGTTCTCTGATGACTCTGTGGTGGTAGGGTGTATCAGGGATGGACAGGAGATGGAGTACAGGATGCTGATTGCAAATTTTGTGGAGTGGTCCCAGGCAAACCATCTGCTCCTGAACATGGACAAGACCAAGGAACTGGTGATTGACTTCAGAAGGATGAGGTCACCTGTGGAGCCTATTACCATCAAGGGTCACGAGGTGGAGATTGTGGACTGCTACAACTACCTCGGCGTTCATGTGGACAACAGGCTGGACTGGAGGGACAACTGTAATGCTTCTACAAGAAGAGCATGAGCAGACTCTACTTCCTGAGGAAGCTCAGATCTTTCAATTTGTGCAGTAAGATCTTCTACCAGTCTGTGGAGGCCAGCGCTCTGGACTTCGCTGTAGTCTGCTGGGGGAGCAGCACCAGTAAAAGAGTCATCAGACAGATTGACAAATTGATCCATAAAGCTGGTCACATGATAAACTGTGAGCTGGAGACATTTGTCACAGTGAGGGATAGGAGGACACTGGACAAACTGCATCATGGACACTCCTGCTCGCCCACTGCACCAGACCATAAAGGGACAGAGGAGCTCATTCTCCAACAGGCTCCTACAGCTCCACTTAAACAGTGGGAGATACAGGACTACATTAATACCATTCTCCATACAACTGCACAACAACTCACCCTTACGACGGATGGCGACGATGGAGGACACAGGAGTTGATGGACATCTTGCTGTCTGGACCATCGACTACCTCACTGACCATCCACAGTATGTGCGGCTGTGAGTCAGAGGTGGTAGTCTGCAGCACTAGGGCCCCCCAGGGAACTGTCCTCTCATCCTTCCTCTTCACCATCTACACCTCGGACTTCACATACAACACGGACAGCTGCCATCTCCAGAAGTTCTCTGATGACTCGGCCATTGTGGGCTGTGTGTCTGAGGGGAATGAGCTGGAGTACCGCTCGGTCATCAGTGACTTTGTGGACTGCTGTGGGCGCAACCACCTGAGCCTGAACACCAGTAAGACCAAGGAGCTGGTGATCGACTTCAGGAGGAGACCGCTACCTCACTCACCGGTGAACATCCAGGGGAAGGACATAGAGACTGTGGACAGTTTCAAGTACCTGGGTGTTCACCTCAACGATAAACTGGACTGGTCCCACAACACCGACGCCCTGTACAAGAAGGGCCAAAGTCGCCTTCACCTTCTGAGGAGACTGAGGTCCTTTGGAGTGTGCAGGCCTCTGCTCAAGACTTTTTATGAGTCTGTGGTGGCCTCTGCTCTCCTCTACGCTGTCGTCTGCTGGTCCCCGAGCAGCACAGAGCGGGACAGGAAGAGACTCTATAAGCTGGTCAGGAGGGCCAGCTCTGTCCTGGGCTGTCCTCTGTAGAGAAGGTGGCTGAGAGGAGGATGCTGGCCAAATTCACGTCCATCATGGACGACACCTCTCACCCTCTGCACCGGACTGTAGAGGAGCTGAGCAGCTCCTTCAGCAGTCGACTGAGGCACCCCCAGTGCAAGAAAGAGCTCTACCACAGATCCTTCATCCCCACCGCCATCAGACTGTATAACTCCACTGTATAGTCCAAACGTGCAATATCTTTTTTTCTCCATACTCCCCTAGTTACTGTTTTATTATTATTACTTATTTTATTATTACTTATTTTATTCTTGCCTGCATGCACTTTTCTTTCTTGTTCAAGCTATCTCTGCCTGGAGCTACTGTGGCAAGTAAATTTCTCCTATGTGAGATCAATAAAGTTTTATCTTATCTTATCTTAGACCCTGTGGTACAGCAGATCTGGCTGAAGATCCTGGCATGCAGATACGCCTTTGCTGATTCTGTCGTCAGATAAGGTCTTATATGTTTGAATTATTTTTTACATGCTGTTTAAAAGTCAAAAACTACCCCAAGGTATGCGTGAAAAGTCCCTCAGTCGTCCAGGTAGAATCAAATTGAACTTCTCCTTTGATTACCCCAAGGTATTTAAATTGTTCAGCCACATCTACTCTCTCCCCACTGACCAACACAGATGGTTGCTCGCCCCTGCTGGCTGTCGGGAGAAAAAACTTTTCTTTTTTTTTTTTTTTCTTTTTTTTTGTTTTTTTTTGTTTTGCTGTTTTGTGTGTTTTCTGTTTTTTAAATGTTCTATATGGACCCACTGGAATCTGAAAAAGTTTAACTGATTCACTGAAGTTACAGGTCAGATCTGCTCTGAGTAAGAATGCATGTTTTTTCAGTGTATTTTCTTTGCAATAAAACACCTGCAACTGGCATATAAACTAATATAAAGTAATATCAGAATCAGAAAGACTTTTATTGTCATGTGAACACAATTCACAAAACTAGGAACTTGTCTCGGTGATAAGGTGCGAACATAAAACACTAAATAATAATAATAATAACTACAATATAGGCACTAAATAATAATAACTAAAAGAAAGAAAGAAAGAAAGCTATGCCTTTATTAGTCCCACAGTGGGGAAATTCCAGTTCTGCATTTAACCTATCCTATTATTAGGAGCAGTGAGCAGCACATTACTGCGCCCGGGGACCATCTCCATGATCTTCTTGCTTCGGCTTGGTTAGGACCTAAGCTGGAGGATTTACCTATGGTGCATGTTTTGGGTTGGTGGGGGAAACCGGAGTGCCCGGAGGAAACCCACCCAGACACGGGGAGAACATGCAAACTCCACAAACTCCACACTCCAGAAAGGGCCAGGCAACCCGGGGATCGAACCCAGACCATGCATGCAAACTCCACACAGAACACACACAGAAAGGCCTGGGCAACCCGGGGATCGAACCTGGAACCTTCTTGCTGTGAAGCATGAGTGCTACCCACTCTGCCACCGTGCTTCCAAGACTATAAAATATACCTATAATATAATAAAAAGTAAACAATCCAAATTAAGAAAAACAGACAAACAGGTATCTGAGCCCTTGTGCTGTAATAACCACACTGTTGCTTATGCAGTGGATGTAGGTATTTAGTAGGTCATTTATTGATGTATTTGTTTAAATCTTTAACCCTAGATGTGCAGTTTGTGGTGTTTGTCTCCATCTGCTGAACACTTGGAGGTACTGCACTGTGTGTGTGTTTTGTTTGAAAGTCCAGTTGAACCCCTAACCAGTTTTTTCAGCGTTTTCCAATGTATAACACAGCGCCCTCTAGACCCTGAAGCAGTATTGCAGTTTTTATTTATTTATTTATTTGACAGGGACAATGCAATCGGACATAGTTACAGAACAGAGTTTGCAGCTGATGTGCCAGGGCTCTCAAGTCTCACGCATTGAGAGTGTGACACACGCAATTCGACATGTTCACACGCCACACATGGCATTTCTCACGCTGATTTTTTTGTTTGTTTGTTTTGGTGCCCAAAAAATCGGTCTGTGTGGCTCAGTTTATGCAGGCACCACGCGTTTTCAGCGAAAAAAACTCCCCGCCCCTTCTCCTCCCCGCCCCGCTCCCCGGAAAAAAATCTCAGTTAGCGGGTGTTCCTGTGTCTCCTCCTCTGTCTCCCCCGCGGGTGTCCCTGTGTCTCCTCCTCTGTCTCCCCCGCTGTCTCCTCCTCTGTCTTCTCCGCTGTCTCCTCTTCTGTCTCCTCCGCGGGTGTCCCTGTGTCTTCTCCTCTGTCTCCCCCGCTGTCTCCTCCTCTCCCCCGGTCTGTCAGCGGACCCTCAGCCCGCTGTGAGCCGGGAAAGGCGCTCGGAGCCCGGTGTACTGTACCGGCTGCGCTGCGGACACACGGAGCGACCTGCAGCTCCGAACAGGTGAGTCACTCCCCGGACCGGTCCTGGTTTGGTCCTGATCTAGTCCTGGTTTAGTCCTTGTTTAGTCCTGGTTTAGTCTTGGTCTAGTCCTGGTTTAGTCTTGGTTTGGTTTAGTCCTGGTTTAGTCTTTGTTTAGTCCTGGTTTAGTCTTGGTTTAGTCCTGGTTTAGTCTTGGTATTCTATGTAGATGAATTTTTGTAATCAATAGGTATCCGATATTTGGCCTACAGCTGTAGCCAATAACGGATATTTCCTGTTTAAATTGACACATTTATTAAAGTTCCTCATGGACTTTTCACACGTATGTAAAAATAATAGAATGTTTTATTTGTTTAAAGGCAGTCAGAGCACGACGGGAAAAATTGTTCACTTGCACCCCCCCCCGCTCCTCGGAAATTACGCAGTCTCACGCACGACTCCGCTCAAAACTTGAGAGCCCTGCTACTATATTTGTTTATTATGTGTGCTTACCTGTATGTTTTTAATCCTCCATTATCGCCACGCTTCTGTGTTGCTACAGGACGCATGCGCACTGATGTCTTTACCAACTGTTGAAACTGCGCATGTACAGACTAGTTCCGGCTGCGCTGTAAACCCCGCCCCCTGTTCCGCCCATCGAAAATCAACCAATCAGAATAAAGGCCGCCGTTTTCACAGCGCGTGTATCAGAAATGTGTATAAAACTGCAATACTCAGGGGCGCCTGCAGGATTGAAATGTTAGGTACCCCCTCCCCCCGCCAAAAAAAAAAAAGATTGCGCGGTGCATATAGGCCTATGGCCCAAATCTGTAGGCTACAATACAACAAAAGAATTTGAAATTGAACAATGTGAACAATATGAATGTAATATGTGAACAGTACACGAACAATAAACATGGGAACATATTTTAAAACTCACATTTGTGCACAGTAGCCTACATGGACCACACATCCGTAAGCACAGCAAAGAGCGCGCACCCCCCCCTCCCCGTGAGCGCAGTTGAAGGCGCAACTGTAACTTGCAGAGAAATCTATTTGAAATTTAGTCGCCTTTTACCAGATGCGTCGAACTGTCTCATGATCGCTTCACTATCGATTTTCTTGTCGAAATGAATGTTCATGAGAGCAAGCCCGGTAAGCCTCGCCTCATTCCGCGGTGCATATAGGCCTATGGCCCAAATCTGTAGGCTACAATACAACAAAAGAATTTGAAATTGAACAATGTGAACAATATGAACGTAATATGTGAACAACACACGAACAATAAACATGGGAACATATTTTAAAACTCACATTTGTGCACAGTAGCCTACATGGACCACACATCCGTAAGCACAGCAAAGAGCGCTGTAACTTCAGTGAATCAATGAAGCTTTATTTCAGACTCCAATGGTCCATATAGAACATTTAAAAAACAGACAGAAAACACACAAAACAGTAATAATTAGGTTTGTCCCAATCAGGTTTTTTGGCCCTTCGATCCAATTCCCATCATCTGATTTTGAGTATCTGCCAATACCGAGTCCCGATCCGATACTTACATAATACATTAAGTCGTGCGCACGCGTTAACTCGTGCACACGCGTTGTTGTCTTGTTAAATCGTGCGCGCGCCTTGTTAAGTCGTGCGCACGCGTTGTTAACTCGTGCACACGCGTTGTTGTCTTGTTAAGTCGTGCCCAGGCACCTGTGGCCCTTCCAGGGCACGGTACGATCCTTTTCTGCATTTGAAAAAAACACAGCTCAAACGGGTGATTCTGGACAAGGCACCTTATTGACGTCAGATCGAAAAAAGTAATGCAAATGCAGTTCCACCATCGTCTGGATCTCCACCCCCCGTCTCTGGAAATCACGCCCAGAGAGTTTGGACTGCGGAGGAGCTACGCCATGCGAAATGTGTTTTTTTAATATGCCTGGAGGCACATGCGAGTGTTTCTAGGCCCGGAAGTCCTTTACCCGACCCTCTGGACCTCTGAAACAGCAGTGGTTTAATTTTATTTTCTGTGGAAATTTGTTTTTTTTTTTCCACTGAAATGGCTCTCCTTTCTGTCTTCGTGCTTCAAATGCAGAAGTTGGGAGACAGGCACAACGCTCCAGCGGCTTAGAGGAGCGGGTGCGGGGGGCCCACCCGCTCCTCTAAGCCAATCTGTGTCCTTCTCATTTGCATTCAAGCAAGAAGGCCCAGAATGAGTTGTTCAGAGAGTGAATTTGTGACCATGTCTATATAAATGGGTCTTTCTCATGCACTGAATGTTGATTTTGAAGAAGGATTCATTTACAGTATTAGGGAACCATTAAGACACCATATAAAAGTATCAAGAAGTACCATGTCATGGGATCTTTAAGAATATAGGCTATAGTATACATAACACTGAGTCAAAAATATATCATAGTATTATTATATTGTATATTCCTCAATTAATTATTCCTTAGTAAAAAAGCACGCAAATGTATTGATGCTGAATAACAAAATACATTCTTTATTGAAAATAAATTGAGGACGTTTTTTGTAAAACCTCCGTGATATGAAATGATAAAAAAAATGAATTGATCGGGAAAAACATGCACAGTCGCACACACCGGCACACGGGCCGGACAGTGGGCTGCTTCCACTGCGCTTTCACGTGGAGCCTGTTACGCAACCCGGAGCGGAGGAACACGTGCAGGGCGCCGCGCACGTGTTCACGTAGACAGCGGGACTCGGAGCGAACACAGCTGCAAAAATTGGGTTTGCAGGAGAACATTTTGCACTGCTTCTAGTTCCGGCCACGGATGTAACGCTATGGTCCTTCTCGCGAGTGGGTTTGCATCTCGTGTTTACAATCCAGAGTAGCGCCCTCTCCTCTAGCGATTAGTTACAATTAATGCATTTTAATCGACCAACGCCTTGATCGACAATTAATCATTATTCGATTAATTGTTGACATCCCTAGCATCCACACATGTTGTCTACATGCTGAGATGTCCATGTGGCCTGGCTTATATAGGTAAGACCACCAGGAAACTCAAACAAAGAATGAGTGAGCATAAGAGCTCCATCAGGAGGAATGACAGAGAGTATCCTGTAGCGGCACATTTTAAAGACCATAGATATGACATTTGTTCACTTCGGTTCTGTGGCAGTGAGCTTGTCCCCCCTCCGCTCAGAGAAGGGGACCATGACCGCCTTCTCAAACAAAGGGAGGCATTGTGGCGTGAATGAGGAGACGCACGCTGAATACAAGTGAGTCTCAAGTTTATTCCCTCACAGAACCAAGTCACACAGCAATATATACATGTGCCAAGACCACGCCCCCAAAAACCCCAAAGCCTGCTGGGTGAGAAGCACACCTCCAACATACACCACACAGCCCCCCCCCCCCCCCCCCGAACCCAGAAGGAAACACTGGGTATAAGTCAGTCTCTCAAAGGGGGCCTAATTAGCCTGCCAAAATGACCGACAGTAGGGATTGAAGGAGGCGCCTGCAAAACAAAACGATCAGGCAAACAGTCAGCAGGAATAACATTGTCCGTCACAGGCTGAGAAACAGAGTCGGTGTCAGAAGGCAAAACTGAGGGTCTGGAAGGAGGACGACCGCGACGAGGGGCCTGGGCCGGTAAGACATCATCGTCTGCGAAAATGTAAGCCGGTTTGAGGCGATCAACAGTAACTAACTCTCTACGTCCACCTAAATCCAGAACAAAACCCTTCGCTTCTCTGTCCAGAACTCGAAATGGACCGTCATACGGAGGCTGGAGAGGTGGGCATCCCGGGCGGCATCCCGGGCGGCAGTTGCGGTACCGCAAAGCCGATAGTCCGTACTTTTCGTCCAATGAAGTGCGTAGCTCGAGCTTTCAAGCGCCTGTTAGCTTGCAACGTGAGTCTTTGCGCTTCCAATAAGATCCGCAACTCCATCTTCTTTCACGAGAGCAAATCAGGCCACGGTGTGAGTCCAATCAAACTGTGAGCTGAATCATTTGCAAACCAATCGATGTGCGTAGTGCATCTTGCCGTCTTTCTGTCTTCGGCTCACTGTTGACAACAATCCCATGTGCTTCGCCGCTCTCAAAAGTTCGCTAATAGCGACGTCACTTCACCGTACTGAGAAAACAGGTGGGTTGTACATATTTCATCAATGCAGTGGCTTAGTTTAATTGTTTCAATAGCTACCAGACAATAGGTAGTGATTACGTTAATTCATTGGTAATTACGTCGCAGACAAACATCAATA
Source organism: Paratrypauchen microcephalus (assembly GCA_036785185.1). Taxonomy (NCBI): domain Eukaryota; kingdom Metazoa; phylum Chordata; class Actinopteri; order Gobiiformes; family Gobiidae; genus Paratrypauchen; species Paratrypauchen microcephalus. Next base: position 7,734,303 of record JAVJIX010000017.1, read on the forward strand.
GACCTGCTTGTATACGCACACTGCTCCCAGACAAAAAAGATGGTATGAGATGTACCAGAGTGATTCAACTTTATTGCATTTAATATGGAACTGTTTGTGATATTCCATGTTATCTGTGTGCAGATAAAACAAGTAGAGGATTCACTTAATACAAATTATGCATTTTTAACGTAATACTGTGTATATGTATGGACTTCTGGCACACAAACTAGTTATATGCATAATATTTGTTTATGATTTCAGATAGAAAAGTGCCCTCTGCTTTGAAGTAGAGGTAGACAGACCACTCTGGAGCACACGTCTTACATGCTCATGTGGATTTCATAAGGTGCCATCATTTATCCTACATTTCTTAAAAAAAAAAAAAGACATGATATAGAATATATTAGTGTCCTAAATAGGCCTACTATTTGTCTGGTATATCTTCATGCACTTATCACAGGGTCATCTGCCACCTAAAGCGGATGCCACCCCTGGCTTAGACTTGTCCTGCACCACCTCCATGAGCAGAGAGCTGAGTGCAGAACCCACACCCTCCACCTCCGGCAGTGAGCTGTCCACTCCTTCAAAAAGACCCACACCATCTATCCCCAGGAGCAATGAGCAGTCCAAAAGACCCAGACTGACTTTATCCATGGTTAGCAGCATGTTATTACATATACATGCATACATACATACATACATACATACATACATACATACATACATACACACACACATACACACGCATATCTGCAGCAGTGGTGCAGGATTTAGACCCATAAATTTGACTGACAATGACCCTTTTGTTAACAGCTTGAAAAGCAGAGATTTGGGGGCTCACGTGGTCAAGCCAAATTTGTCTGCAGAGGAAACTCCCTCAGGTAATAATATCATTTTATTTAACTGAAAATTAAGTACATGTAAATTAAATTGTCATAATTATACAACTTTATTTCACTAAAACGTAATAATAATATTCTTTCATTTAGAGACTTCACAGGTTCCATAGACACATATCCCTGTAACAGTCTCATGCCCGCCCGCTGTTCCGCAGACCTCATTTGCCCATCAGACCTTCATCAAACCCTCCTCTTCCTTCTTTTTACCACCAGCAGCACGAACAATGGTAAGATGCGCTGAAAAATGCACATGCAATCGATGTTTTTGTTAAAACATTGATATATTTTGTTATACCTTTTTTCTCAATATAGCCAGAACCAGCGGACCTCCCGTTACTATGGCCACAGACCATCCCACAGCAGGGCCGCAAGTGGGCGGCGGAAACACTTTTTATGGTTGGTGCAAAAGGGAAGCTGGAACTGAAAGTCCGCCGAGACCTGTGGTACCACCCCCCACCACCAGCTACCTTGTACCACCAGGTTCCAACACCAGACTGCTTCTTTGCCCAACGGCTGCTGGTTTGGATGCCATGTGATCATGAAAACCCTCATTTGCACCAGATGTAGATCCAGGGTGTCATGCTGTGCTTCAGCAGTTGGACCGGGCCCATCGATCAGAGTTTAGAGTTATCCTCACATGCAAGTAATAATATTTGCCTATTCGCTTATGTCTGAGGAAATACTTCTGCATGCTTTTGTTGGTATTTAGTGTATTAGAAAATATAAATACCTAAAAATATGTCCATTCCATTGTTTTTGTCAGGCATGACTGTGACCTCAAATATATGTCATAAATGTGAGCAGTTTCGCACCGTGGAAACAGTCACAGTCAGTAAAAAAGGCAAGTTATATTGTCCAAACACAGAGCCAGTTACAAAAGAGGAGTGGCTTCAACGTATGAGAATATGGGGTTAGCTTTACTTACTTTAAATATTAATAAATATTTTTATTACCATCTAGCGTTAATAACTGTTCTATTCCAATTATAATTATTATTATCCTATTACTGTTCTATTCCTATTTATCTGTGTACTTATTGTGGGTCTTGTATATCAATATCTTTATGTTTCTAATATCTTTATGAATCTAAAATTCATGTTTTTATATTCTGGTTCCTTTTCATTTAGAAAATAATCACTGACCTGACTGAAATTACTGACTGCCAAGAAAATGTTAAATTTTGGGCATACTATTGTGTTAATAAATATATTTCTTTGTGGAATTGATTATGTTGTATTAATTTACAGTGAATTCTAGAAGCACTTATAATATCAAGAAGCTGCCTGCAGTTTGAATGAAATTTTAGAGTTACAATATGGTGTGAATGGAATCCCCAAAGTTACCATAGGAAACAATTGCATAAGTAAAATGCCTTTAAATGGACAAATATTAGTAGTTTGGACAAAGTTTTTAATAATTTCCCTGAAAAATAACAAAAGATTATGAAAAGATAAATAACTGATTTTAAACTAAGCAAGTATAAACATGAAATCTGTTCATTTGCTCTCGCTCTGGTCTGGATTCGAACCTGCGACTTGCTCAATTTTCTTCCCTTTTTTCCCCCCCTTCTTCCCCCTTCCCCCCCTTCTTATACGGACAAATGTTCCCCAGCCTTAGCTCAGTTGGTAGAGCGTTTGTCTACTGATCCAAAGGTTGGCGGTTCAAATCCCGCTCTTGACATAAGAAACATCAGTGGTTGAGCGGTCAGATCCACTGACCCACAGGTTGGTTGGTACGATTCCAGCTCCCACAGATGAATGCTGCCGTTGTGTCCTTGGGCAAGACACTTAACCCACCTCGCCCCCAGTGTCTGCGTACACTGGTGTGTGAATGTGTGTGTGAATGGGTGAATAGTTCCTTGTTGTAAAGCGCCTTGAAGGTGGAAAAGCGCTATATAAAGATGTGACCATTTACCATTTAACAAAGCGAGCGGACCTAAGTGCAGTCGGCACAAATGACCGCGGAAAACAGTGGTGAACTGGACCTGGAGCCAAAGCATCACAGAGCGAAAACGCAGGGCCCGGAGCCGGTGCCGACGACTCCAGCAAAAACTCCCCAGGAAAGCGGAGCGGCTGACCGAACACCAACTCTGCAGAGGAAGCATCAAGGTCTGTCTTGGGTGCAGAACGCAAACCGAGCAGGACCCAAGGCAAATGATCCATCCAACAACTGTCCGTGAGTGAAGCACGTAAGGCTGCCTTAAGTGACCGATGGAAACGCTCACATAACCCGTTTGCCTGAGGGTGGTAAGCAGAGGTGCGTGCACCCGAACTCCCAAGGAACGTGCCATCCCAGACCAGAGCTCTGAAACAAACTGGGGGCCTCTGTCAGAAGTAATGTCCGATGGTACACCAAAACGGGCCACCCAAGCTGAAAGGAACGCACCAGCCACCTCTACAGCAGCAGTGGACGACAAGGGAACCACCTCAGACCACCTAGTGGTCCGATCCACCATAGTAAGCAGGTGAGTGAAACCCTTCGACTGCGGCAGAGGGCCAACCAGGTCCACATGCACATGGACAAACGCCTGGCCGGGACAGGAAAAGGTTCCAGTGGTGCTTTAGTGTGCCGGAGCACCTTGGCACGCTGACAAGCAACGCAAGATGACGCCCACCCCTTGACATCCCTACCAAACCGGGCCAAACAAAATGCGCACTGACAAGCTTCACAGATGCCCGAACACCTGGATGAGAGCGAGAGTGAATGGAATGAAAAACCCAATCTGCCGGAACCACGGGGCGGGGCCAACCGCTTGAAACATCACAAAGGAGGGTGGGGTGACCTTTCTGCACTACAACTTCCTCAAGCTTGAGGCCTGTACTACCGGAGCGAAGCGCAATGATATCAGCATCACCAGGCTGATCAGCAGCCATCGCTGATGAATCAAATCCAAGAAGCACAGGACAAACAACAACACGCGACAAACAGTCTGCCACTGAGTTGGACTTCCCTGCCACGTGACGAATGTCAGTGGTGAACTCTGAAATAGCAGCCAGGTGCCGCTGTTGACGCGCTGACCAGGGCTCAGCTACCTTAGACATGGCAAACGTCAAAGGTTTATGGTCGACATATGCTGTAAAAGAACGGCCTTCCAACAAGAAACGAAAATGGCGGGTAGCCAAAAACAATGCAAGCAACTCCCGGTCAAAAACACTGTACTTGCATTCGCAATCCCGCAACTTGCGGCTGAAAAAGGCAAGCGGCTGCCACGCACCTGCAACCCACTGCTCCACCACAGCTCCGACAGCTATATCAGATGCATCCGTAGTTAAAGCGACAGGGGCCTCCGGATTGGGGTGGGCAAGAAGAGCCGCATTAGCCAATGCGGACTTAGCCGCATCGAAAGCCATGAGCCGGTCAGGGGTCCAGGCGACCTCATCAGAAGCCTTCTGAGAGCGCAGGGCATCGTAAAGCGGCAGAAGAAGGTGGGCAGCACGGGGAATGAACCTATTGTAAAAGTTCACCATGCCCAAGAATTCCTGCAGCCCTTTTACTGTAACTGGACGAGGGAAATCCGACACCACCTTCACCTTAACGGGCAATGGAACTGCACCATGGGCTGAGATGCGGTGACCTAAAAAATCAATCACCGGCAGTCCAAACTGGCACTTAGCCGGGTTGATCCGCTTCCTCCGCCAACCCCCGGTAATGACCAGCGGCCAACCGGGGGGAGTTTGCCAAAGCCCCACGCACTTCTGGCGGAAGCTGCCGCAGGAAAATGTGCGGGAAAAGAAAACCGCCATCATCCGACCCAAGCAGGGACAGCATATTGTCCATCACGTCCACAGCTGTGCAGTCGCCCAAGCCGGACAAGGAGAGGAGTTTTTCGGCCCTCTCCGCTGAAGACAGGCTGTACCTCCACAGAAGAAGCTGCTTGAGGGCGGCGTGTTTCCCGAGCCGAGGGGGACCGCGCAGCAGCGGCATAACACGGCGAGTAGACTGCTGATCCAGGGCCGCGACGACCAAGTAGTACCTGGAGCAGGCCCGGCGCCAGACATAAAATAATAGGGGGGCGATGAATTTATCAGAGGGGGCGGGGTCGCGTCGCACACACACGTACACACACATCCCACAACAAAGTTCGCTCCTCTCTCGCGTGTGTAATGGGTCAGGCGCGCTCGTGTATTTAGACTACACCTTTGTAAGAGACTGGCTAAGAGTAAAAAGTGATGAGAGTTTTTTTTTTATTATTATTATTATTTGAACGTAGACCCTCGTGATCTCCTGCATACCACAAAACCAAGCCAAGTGAACTGAGCAACGCCAAGAGACAGTACATTAACGCCACATAGCCCTCCACCACACATATATTTATAACAACACATAACTTTTCTCTCACTATAAAGTCCACACCTTAACATAAAATACTGTGTAGGAACTAGAAGCTAGCCTACCTCAGAAAAGTTGAAGCCTTCGATTGGATGCTCCGCTGAAGAAGTCTGTAAGGCTGTGTCGGGTGGTGCTGGTGAACAAGGTCTCGGATCCTCTGAAGGAATCTTACTAGGTTTAATCCACATTCGTATATCCATCATTTAATCCACTTCCACTACAATGAAGCCTAGCAACCATATCCCGCGCAAGTTGTGCGGTGCGCGGCGCAACCCTCAGCCTATCAAATCGCTTTGAACAATTGCCGTATCCGTTTGTTTTAAAAATAATTGATCTATGTTTTAACTCATTTATATTGCTGAATAGCGTGAGCTAGTATTTTTGCAGTATTTATTTTAATTTCCTTTTTCTTTTACAACTCTCACCTGAGGGGGCGGGACTGATGACGTGAGGGGGCGTCGCCCCCAAACGCCCCCTCGTGGCGCCGGCTGTGACCTGGAGTCATCCGAATCAACACCCCGCAGATGGAAAAGCGCCTCGATGTGCTGAAACCATGAGGCCGGATCACTCTGCCAGAACTCCGGGAGCTTCACGGCTGCGGCGGCGGGAACCACGGCGGGCTGCGAGCGCGGAAGTGAGGGAGACGAGGCCGAGTCCGCGGCCAAGGCCGAAGTAGAGGAGACCGATTCTTCTGCTGGTTCTGTCATGTTCAAAAATCGGGGTCACCAATGTGGCGTGAATGAGGAGACGCACGCTGAATACAAGTGAGTCTCAAGTTTATTCCCTCACAGAACCAAGTCACACAGCAATATATACATGTGCCAAGACCACGCCCCCAAAAACCCCAAAGCCTGCTGGGTGAGAAGCACACCTCCAACATACATCACAGCATATTGGATCCATACCCTCCAAACTTTAGCTCCAAAAGGACTCAATGATGACTTTGAGCATTTTGTAAACATTGTATTACAAATAATCATTATGTTCTTGCTTCTGTTGGGTTGTATGTGGGCTGTATTATCAGATTCACTGTGTATATGTACATGTGTATATAGCGTGCCAGTCTTATTTTATAGTTGGATGCATATTTACTAGATCTATATGTATCAGAATATTCTCCAGCTTTATCTTTCAGTTATTTTTCTATTATTATTATTATTATTATTATTATTATTTACATTACACTATTTCTATTGATTGCCTTTAGATTTTGAATTATGTTGTTTTGAGTTCACTGTTCTTTTACAACCTGTCACCCTTGGGTGCTTGCCACACCCTATTTACGATGGCCACCTTTAGCTCTCACTCCATTTTGCCCGATGAAGGCCGAGTGCCAAAACGTTGCATATCTCAATAAATCTCACATTTTGCAAGTAAGACGGAGTGCGGGATCATTTTCTCCTCGTGTGTTCTGGGTCTGCTCCCTCACCTCCAACGCACCCGTTTGAAGAAATTGAAGTGCGAAATTCTCATTCTTGAACATGTCACGATACAAATAATTTATGCCACTCACACAACAGCAGGTTTATCCCTAAAACAAACTGTAAAAGGACAATAAAGGTAGAAAAACATGCACTGCAATAAATTTATATAGGTAAAATCCTATATAGGTAAAATCCTCCAGCTTAGGTCCTGACCAAGCCGAAGCAAAAAGATCATGGAGATGGTCCGCGGGCGCAGTAATGTGCTGCCCACTGCTCCTAATAAAAGGATGGGTTAAATGCAGAGAATTTTTCCTGTGTGAGATCAATAAAGTCACTTCTTCTTCTTCTTCTTGTATTATGAACAGGATTTTTTTTAACGAACAAAATAGTGGAAAAAAAACCCACCAGAAATGTCCAATGTCAAACACCAAAATGACGAGGCTCACAGCAGCAGTTGCAGAGAGAGGGGACCCGATATTCCAATGGAAATCAAATGGAGCCAGGGTCAGTAGGAGCCGGAAAAACACGTTAGTGATGTCCTCATCCATCCATCTATGACCTATCCATTTATATATGCAGTCTATGCTGTGTCCTCTTATGTCGTTTGAGATGAGAACTAACAGCAAATGCTTTCTTACAAACTGATCAGCTGAATGGTTTCTCCCCCGTGTGTGTCCTCATATGTCTATCAAGATTACCCTTTAGGGCAAATGTTTTCTTACAAACTGAACAGCTGAATGGTTTCTCCCCTGTGTGTGTCCTCATATGTCTCTCAAGGTCACCCTTTCGGGAAAATGTTTTCTTACAAACTGCACAGCTGAATGGTTTCTCCCCTGTGTGTGTCCTCATATGTGTTTTGAGATTGTCACTATCAGCGAACGCTTTCTTACAAACTGTACAGCTGAATGGTTTCTCCCCTGTGTGTGTCCTCATATGTCTACCACGATCACCCTTTTGGGCAAATGTTTTCTTACAAACTGCACACCTGAATGGTTTCTCCCCTGTGTGTGTCCTCATATGTATTTCAAGATTACCCTTTAGGCCAAATGTTTTCTTACAAACTGGACAGCTGAATGGTTTCTCCCCTGTGTGTGTCCTCATATGTGTTTTGAGATTATAACTAAGACTGAACACTTTCATACAGACTGAACACCTGAATTCCTCTCCTGTGTGAACTCTCCTGTGTCTGCCTAGTTTATATTTAGACCCAAATCTCTTTTTACAAACAGAGCACTTGTGTTTCCTGCTTTCAGCTCCTTGGCCAGTTCCTGACACGTCTCCATTCTCCGCAATGGCTCTGGTCTCTGGTGCAGACTTGTATTTGGGGGACAGACGTGAGTTTTGTGCAGTGGAGCTTCTGGCTCCGATCTGGACTTGGTTGTGGTGGTCTCCATCAGCCCCTGTGTCCCTGTGTGCAGGTGAACAGCTGAGTGGAGGTCTCCAGTCTTCATCACCGTCAGTGTCAGAAGAGTGCTCTGTGTCTCCCTCACTCTCTGAGTGGACATGTGTCTCTGCTCTGATGTCTTCTCCCTGTGTGTCCTCTCTCTGCTCAGTCTCTCTTTGTTGAAGCGGTGAGGACTCTTCTGTCTTCACGCTCACAGCACTAAACTCTGGGACAGACCTGAAAAATAAAATAATAATGCATTTTACTTATAAGTGCCTTTCAGAACACCCAAGGACACTGCACAAGGTTAAAAACTAATAAAAAAACACAAACAAACAATACAATAAAACATAAAAAACTAAATCAGAGTGGAGTGATTGGCTATGAGAGGTAGGACAGTCTGAACAGGTTTTGAGTCTGGATTTAAAGAGTGGGAGAGAGTCCATGTTACGGAGGTCAGGAGGGAGAGAGTTTCAGAGCTGAGGAGCAGAGCGGCTGAAGGCTCTGCTTCCCATGGTGACGAGACGGGCAGAGGGGACAAAGGGCTGACGAGAGGAGGAAGAGCAGAGGGTGCGGGATGGAGTGGTGATGTGGACGATGTCAGATATGTATGGTGGGGCTAGGTTGTGCATTGCTTTGAAGGTGGTAATGAGTATTTTGAAGTTAATTTGCTGTTTTATGGGGAGCCAGTGGAGTTCTTGTAGTACGGGGGTGATGTGATGGATAGTGGGGGTCCAAGTGATAATCCGGGCTGCACAGATCTGTAGGAGCTGCAGTTTCTGAAGGGATTTGTTGGGGAGACCAAAAAGAAGAGAGTTACAGTAATCGATGCGAGAGGTGACACGGCTGTGGACTAGGATGGCAGTGGTGTGAGGAGTGAGGGAGGGGCGGAGACGATAGATGTTGTGGAGTGTATGCAGACCGGGTGACATTATTGATGTGAGAGTGAAATGAAAGTGTGCTGTCGAGGATGACACCCAGACTCTTGACCTGAGGAGAGGGATGGACAGTTGAGTTGTTCATGTTCATGGAGAAGCTGTTAGATTTGGAGAGTGTGGATGTAGTGCCTACTAAGAGGACTTTTGTTTCAGAACTATTGAGCATCAGGAAGTTGGAGGAGTTGATTTCCTGTGAGCAGAGGGTAAGGGAGAATGGTGGGAGTGATGAGGAGGGTTTGGAGGAAAGGTAGAGCTGGGTGTCATCCACGTAGCAGTGAAAATGAATGTTGTGCTTACGGAAGATATGGCCAAGAGGGAGTATGTAGATGATAAAGAGGACAGAGCCCTGCACCCCCGCGCAGACAGGAAAGGTGTTGGATGTGTGTGATTTGAGATGAATATACTGTGTGCGGTCGGTGAGGTATGAGGTAAACCAGGTGAGGGGGGTGTCAGTAATGCCGATTGAAGATAGTCTATGGAGAAGGGTGCTGTGGGAGATAGTGTCAAAAGCTAAGATCAAGGAGGATGAGGATGGAAAGTAAACCAGTATCAGCTGCCATAAGGAGGTAATTGGTGATTTTTATGAGTGCGGTTTCTGTGCTGTGGAGGGGTCGAAAGCCTGATTGGAACAGTTCATACAGATTGTTATTACTGAGGTGGGTGGGAACAGGCAACAGGTTGGAAATGGGGCAGAGGTTATTGAAATCGTTGGGGTCTTCACCAGGTTTTTTAAGAATTGGAGTAACTGTGGCGGTTTTGAGTGATGAGGGGACAGTACCAGAGGTGAGAGAAGAGTGGATAATATTGGTGATGAGGGGAGCTAGTACAGGGAGGCAAGTTTTAACAAGGGCTGTTCAAGATTCAAGAGTCAAGATTCTTTATTGTCATTATGCAAGCATAATGAAATTTTGATGGACTCCCGGCTACAGTATAGTATAAAAACACAACAAGCAAAAAGATAGAAGTATCATAAATAGATAAAAAAGCATCATAAATACAGATCAGTAGTGCAAAGTGTCTGCAGTGTAAAGTGAATGTTGTGGCCAGTCAACTTAGTGCCAGTCAATTATGCGTGAAGAATCCCTCAGTCGTCCAGGTAGAATCCATGATAAAAGGAGAAATTCAATTTGTCAACTGGACAAAGTTTGTTTGGTCGAAAACGTTTTGCCGCTCATCTGAGAGGCTTCGTCAGTTCTGGTTCGAGTGCTGGTTAGACACTGCTTATATCTAGCTGCAGGGAAGAGCTAACTATGCTGAAATTATTCTGAAACTATCTCAACTAATTTGTTTTTGAGTTTCTCTTTTATTTTTCGAATTTACATTGGAGAAACAAAACAGCCACTTCACAAGAGGATGTACCAACACAGGCGGGCGTGCCAGAGTGGACCGTCATCTGCCATACATCTCCACCTAGAAGCCACGGGCCATTCATTTGAGGACAGTGAGGTTCAGATCTTAGCCAGGGAAAAGAACTGGTTTGAGAGGGGAGTTAAAGAGGCAATTTTTGTCAAAAAAAGAATCCTTCTTTAAACAGAAATGGGGGAGTCAGACATAACTTTGTCTCCCATTTAGAATTCCATTCTCAAACCAAAGCCAAAGCAGACAAAAGAAACAATAGGGCAGACAGATCAAGGCCAGAGGCGTGGAGACAGTCGTTAGGTGTTGAATAGGTATGCTAAACGAGACGCCAGAGAAATTCGAAAAACAAAAGAGAGAAACTCAAAAACAAATTAGTTGAAATAGTTTCAGAATGATTTCAGTATAGTGAGCTCCTCCCTGCAGCTAGATATAAGCAGTGTCTAACCAGCACTCGAACCAGAACTGACGAAGCCTCTCGGATGAGCGGCGAAACGTTTTCGACCAAACAAACTTTGTCCAGTTGACAAATTGGGGGGGGGGGGGCAGTTCTGTGGGTGTGCTCGGGGGGGATGGGATGCAGTGGGGTGATGGCCTTCACAGCTCTGGGGAAAAAAACTGTCTCTGAGCCGTGAAGTGGTTGTTTTAATAGTCCTGTACCGCTTCCCTGATGGGAGAGGTACAAACAGTCTATTTCCGGGGTGGGTGGGGTCAGTCGCTATGCGTCTGGCCTTCTGCTGAACCCGGGAGCTGTAGACTGAGTCCAGGTCTGGCAGACGACAGCCCACGATCCCCTGTGCAGTCCTCACCACCCGGGCTAAGTCCTTTTTGTTTTGTGCGGTGCAGCTGCCATACCACACCGTCATACTGAGAGACGGGATGCTCTCAATAGTGGCTCTGTAAAAGTTCAGCAGAAGTTGGGAGGAAAGTCCAGAGCGCTTCAGCTTCCTGAGGAAGAAGAGATGCTGTTGGGCCTTCTTCACCAGGTGTGAAGTATTAACAGTCTACAAGAGGTCAGAGGAGATGTGGATGCCCAGGAATTTTACGCGGTCGACACGCTCCACTGCCTCCCCCTGTATGCAGAGAGGAGCGTGTTCAGTCCTCCTGGACCTCCTGTAGTCCACTATCACCTCCCGTGGGTTGGGAGTGGGTCAAAGGGACAGGTGGAGGATTTGGATTTTTTAATAAGTTCTGTGATGTCCATGACATAAGGGAGGGTAAAGCTGGAAAATTGGGTACCGGGGTATGAGGCATGGGTAAAGTAAACTGTAGAAACTGCAGCTCAGCATAAAATCAGGTGTTGGTGGATATTAGTGATCTTAGATGTAAAGAAGGACATGAGTTACAGAAGTCAGTAGATTGTAAGTGGTAAGGCAGTGAGTCAGGGGGTTTGGTAATGTTGTTGAGGATTGAGAACAGTATCCTGGTGTTATTTTGATTTGAGTGAATTAGTCCAGATGTCCTTTACTGTTGGTTGGAAAATGAATATATTGCTGCAGGCCAAAACTAAACTAAACTGCAGGCCAATCTAAACAGGATGATAAATCTTTGGAGAGTGCATTGTTACTATTGTCCATATGTATATTAAAGTCACCCATGATTATTGTGTTTGGAGACAGAGAGGAAAGATGAGTGAGAAGTTGTGCAAAGTCACTCAAAAAGTTCTTATTATGTTTGGGAGGACGGTAAACAGTGGCGACAGTTGTAGGTGTAGGTCCAGGTAGGATTGAGGCAGAGCACTCGAATGAAGAGAAGAGAGGATTAGACACCGGCAGTACGTTCCAACTCTCGTGGCGAGACCTCTGCCCTAGCCAGATGTACGGGGCTGATAGTTGTAAACAAACCCCGGCGAAGTGCAGTCGTTGAGGGGGCCGAAGTCATTGGACCACTGCCAGGTCTCCGTGAGGCATAAGAAGTCAAGCTGTCGGTCTATGAGGTCCCGGATCAGCGGTCCCTTGGTACTGGGTGAGCGGGTGTTGAGTAGACCGACGCTGACAGTGGTCGAGCTGTGTTTGGCTGGAGAGCTAGTCGACCTGGCTAGACTGGCTAACGCGCTGTGGTCAACTTTCCGACCAGTTACAGGATGGATGTCTTGTTGTGGACCAGATGGATTTTATTGAATGTGAGTGACTGTACTGGACCTTACGGCGAGATCCACGGTGAACGTACCACCGGGGCTGGTAGGGTATGTCCGGGGACACGTTAAGCCCAGGTGGGAGCCGTGAAGCGGTGATGTGGTACCGAAGTTTTAAAAGTTCAACAGCAGCGTACTGGAGGAAAGCTTTAGTTTCCAAGTGGACCAGGGACACCAGGAGCCTGGTGTCCACATAGTTTATCAAAGGAGTGGGCCCACAGAGAAGCAGGAGCCAGGTAGAATAATGCCCAAAAACACTCACAGATGCGACTGACAATAGAAAGCTCGCACAGAAATAGGAGATCGGCAGGCAATCCCACACTCTCAGGTCAATCAAGACGTCTGATTAAGTATAAAATGTTTTATTTGACGCGCAAGCAGCAGCAACAAAAGTGCGCCAGCGTTCACTCAAGAGACATTTGTATATTTCAATCCCAATCTGAATATTTGTAAAATAAATTAATAAGAATGAATGAATGACAAAATAAAGAATTGCAGTTTGAAAGTGTCTGAGACTCACACTTGCAGCTGATCTTCCTCCTGTTTGATGCTGTGTTCTTCTTTAATGTGTGGAGCAGGACTCAGAGAGGGGAGCTGGGCAGCTGCAGGAGATAAGAGAATACATACTTACACATACATGTGCAGTCTTGTGACATGAACACTCTGTGAACTTGTCTGTAGTCTTCTACTGTAAGGTTGAGGGGGTGTCTTTTCTGTCCATGAAGTTGTAAATATGTTTGAGTGAATATCTGAAGTGATTTGGAGTCACAGGTTCTTCTGCCGTTGCCGCCATGGCACATGTTTGTAATGAGCTCTTTTCAACATCATCTGGAGTTTTCATACTTTTTTAAACACCCATAGGCTAAAAATAGGATCCATACGATCCAGAAGACTTACCCCCTCTGACGAGCACAACTCTCGGGCTCAGAGCCCTCAGAGCCGAGTCCAAGAGCCGTAGGATCCTCTGGTTCTCCTGTTTGGAGCGGCGCAGCTCCTCCTCGTAGTACGCTATTGTGCGCTCCAACAGTGCACGGATGTACCCAGCAGTCGAACCCAGCCGCTCCTCTACAAAACCACTAAACTCTCCAGACATATTTGCCCTATTTGTTTTTCCAGTGTGCGGATCTGCTGTTTCCTGCGTTCTGCCCAGCGAGTAGTTCAAATGTGCGTTGCTAAGTTGGATCAGAAGTGCTTTGAACATAAACAAACTGTTGTTTTGACTGTTGTTTCAGTTCTTGTTTTGTTTGGAAATTTTAGCCTGACTGTTCGGGTTATAGTTCTAACAAAACGTTCACATTAACATCATAAATAAAGTTTTTAGTAGGTTTTAGAGCTTGCGCTGTTTCGCACTTATTTTCTTCATGGGTGACGCGAGTTCGAGGCCCACACACCCTCTTACTCAGATTTTTATAACTTGTTTATCGTCGTCCTTAAAGGACACCAAACAACTTATAGGCGTATGTCCAATTGTAAGCCTTCATTTACTTTATTCTGAAGCCAACGTATTAATCACAGTCATACCAGATACAAGTTTGATTGGAGTCGGCATTGTTCTTGTGGAATCTGCAAATGAAAAGGTACGTCAGATACAAATGATAAAACATTTTGGCGTGCATAGGCCTGATTGCACCTTCACTTTTGCACCTTACACATTGCACATTTCATTCCACCTCAAAGTTTCCTTCTTGTTGGAAGAGTATATGCCTGCCTGTATGTCTTATGTCTATTTATTGTTGATGTCTGTGTACACTTCATGTCCATGAGGGTAGCTGTGTGTGTGCGTGAGTGCGTGTGTGTTTTTAGTTTAAATTGCACATTTGGTGTCTGGTGGAACGCAATTTAAGTCCCCTGTGTAATGTCTGTTACATAGTGAATTGACAATAAAGTACACTTTGAACTTTGACGCAGCCTGAGGGTGGCGCAAAAATGTAAACACCAGCGCACACAAAACACCCAACAGAGAACCGGAACACCGGTTATAAAAATTATGGCACTGACATTAAATGCATGAAGAAAACGAATTTGTAATTATCTGCATCATGCCGTTTCTCCTCTCCCCCAGTCCAAACTGAGCCTGTAGCTCTCACACTCTCCGACATGCTAATGTAGCTAATGCTAGCTGATATTAACTACCATTACATAAAAAACCGAATCTCTAATCAGCTGCAGCTTGCTAAGTCATATAATACAACCATCAAGTAAAAAAAAACACCTGCACAAATAAAAGGCTACTATATTTGTTTATGTGTGCTTACCTGTATGTTTTTAATCCTCCATTATCGCCATGCTTGTTTCACCCGTGCGCATGCGCACTGATGTCTTTAACAACTGTTGAAACTGCGCATGTGCAGACTGAGTTCCAGTCGCGCTGTAAGCCCCGCCCCCTGTTCCGCCCATCGAAAATCAACCAATCAGAATAAAGGACGCCGTTCTCACAGCGCGTGTATCAGAAATGTGTATACAACTGCAATACTGCTTCAGGATCTAGAGGGCGCTGTGTTATACACTGGAATACACTGAAAAAACAGGTTATGGGTTCAACTGGACTTTCAAACAAAACACACAGACACACAGTGCAGTACCTCCTTAAAACATTTATAATTTCATTTTGTGAATCCTCAAGGCGCTTCATAAATTTGTACACAACGTTTCTGATCACAGCTTTCGATGTCGGGACGTTATTCTGCACAAACAGCAGACTGGCACTTGTCCATCGAGGGACTTTCATCAGGATTTGAAGTGCACCATGACTGTATATGCAACCTGCAACTTCTTAAATTTAGTTTTACTGTAACTGCAGCACAAGTGGGTGCTATAGACACACTGATAACTGATAAGAACTTGGTCTAATAGTGTCAGGAGTGTTTTTGGATGTGGGTCTCATGTTGTTCAAAGGTAAATTTATTTTCTGGCAGTTGTGGAATGTTCTTTGCTTCTTAGTGGTCTTTTTTAATAAATCTGTTCTGGATTTATGTAGAGCCCCTCATAAGCATTACTGACCCAAGACATAGGACACCCTCGTTGATGAAATCTCACTTTCATGTAAGTGGATTGTTGAATAAAGTCCTCAGTGGAATGACAAATTCTTCTCAAACGATAAAATTGACTTGTGGGTAAACCTCTTTTAAGGGAAGTCGGGTGGAAGCTCGAGGCCAACAGTAGTGTGTTTTTATCAGTTTCTTTACTATACAATGCAGTGATAATGTTGCCATTGTCCTTTTTTACCCACATGTCCAAAAAACTTACTTTGTCAGCACTGAATTGTGAAGTGAATTGAAGGTTAGAGTCAAAACTGTTTAAAAGCAACACAAAGCTTTCCAGCTGTTTAATGCTGCCATGAAATATACAAAAAATGTCGTCAGTGTATCTGAACCATTTAATAATGTTTGATAGATATTTGTTGTGAGTGGAATTTAATACAAATTTATTTAAAAAAAAAAAACCCTCACATATAATTTGGCATAATTGGGTGCACATACCTTTCCCATGCTTGTGCCAGACACTTGAAGATAAAAGTCATTGTCAGAGGTAAAATAATTGTCTTTCATGACAAATTCGGCTAGATCAATGATGAGTTGGTTCGGGTAGTGGGGCGTTTCACTGCGGTTCTGTAAGTAGAAGCCAAATGCCTCAGACCACCGTCATGTGGAATATTTGTATAAAGGCAAGTTATATCCAGTGTTAGTAAAAATGTCTCTTCTGGTAGATTCTTAAAGGTCCCATGGCATGAAACTTTCACTTTCTGAGGTTTTTGAACGTTAATGTGAGCTCCCCTACCCCCCCAACTCCTCTCCTATCTTCCTCCGCGCTTACACACACGGAAGTGGAGCCAGCGCACATTGCACCGCTAAAACAAGGAAACAGCGACGCATTTGGCCACGCCCCACCCGCTGCACTGGCCTGTCTCTGTCCTCCTCATTTGAATTTAAGCAACAACGCCCATAATAAAGTGTTTGAGAGACATATTTATGACATTGACTGCGTTAATGAGGCTTTCTCATGCACTGAGTTTGATTTTGAAGAAGGACTCATTTACAGTATTAGGGAAACATTAGGGCGCCATATAAAAGCATCAAGAAGTACCATGTCATGGGATCTTTAACAACAGAACATTTTTCAATAAAATCTGTCGAGTCTTTAATGAAGGCTGGGAGGCTCTGAACAAAAGGCTTGATAAAGAAATCCACAAAAGTTGACAAGGGTGACCATAAGGAAGTTGTCTGCGCCACAATCAGACGACCAGGGGAATTGATCAATGATTTATGAATTTTTGGTAGGGTGTATATTACCGGGTGAATGGGGTGTTTACAGTGAAGAAAATCAAAATTGGAATCAGATATCCATTTATTAGTTTTTGCATCTTGGAGATAAATGAAAACTTTCTTCTGAAAAGCCAAAGTGGGGTCTTGGTTCAGTTTTCTGTAAAAACGGGTGTCTGATAATTGGGAAAGAATTTCAGCTCTATATTTGTCAGAATCCTGAATGCATATTGCATCCCCTTAATCAGCGGGTTTAATGACGATATCTTTGTCATTCAGTTCATTAAGTGCACATCTCTCCTCTTTTGTTAAGTTTGGGGATGTGGCTTTAGGTTTATGTATCAAATGCATAATGTCATTTCGACAATTCTACAAAATGTATTTATAGAGGCATTAGGTGAAGTAGGACAGAAGGTGCTTTTAGATCTAAAGAGAGCTGTATTAGAACATGGTTCTACTTTGGAGAAAAAGTGGCGCAGTTTGATCTGTCTGAAACATTTAAATAAGTCTAATTTCAAGCCAAAGGCATTTACTTTATTTTGAGTAACGAATGACAGGCCTTTTTGTAGAAGAGACTTTTGTTGATCGGTCAGGTTTTTTGAGGAAATATTAATTACTGTGTCCTCGACTTGCTGCGCGTCCACGGGCGTTGCGCGCCACTTGGCTGCACGCTTCCCCTTTCGGCATGTCTTTCTTTTCGTGGCTTCTGCTGCTGGAAGAAGGAGGACGGCTGGAGTGGACAACAAGCCGCTGACATGAAAGTGACATTTCATCAACGAGGGTATCCTATGTCTTGGGTTAATGATGCTTATGAACGAGCTCTACATAAATCCCGGACAGATTTATTTAAAAAGAGCACTAAGAAGCAAAAAATATTTTCTGTAACCTGCATCAGCCAATATTCTACCCACACTCCTGCAATTAAATCCATCTTCCTAAAACATTGGCACATGTTGAAATCAGAACTGGAAATCTCATTACCTGGCCAGCCAAATGATATCTCTCTGTATTTCCTATACAGCGCGATACTCGCTGGTACAGCGATGAGTCATGGATTCTCCCAGGCAAGAAATCTCATCCATCTTTAAATATCTTCCAGTCTTTGTAAATAAAAGAGGTAAAAATCTTAGAGATTATCTGGTACGTGCTAATTTCACAAACAAATCTAAATCAGCCTCCCAATCTCTGTTACATCCTTTACCCAATGGCAATTACCACTGTGGCAGCTGTGCTTAGTGTAACAATACAACCAAAACTGACCAACTGACCCCCCACACTGGGAAGAAATATCCCATCAAAAGTATCATTACTAGGGTTATAACTTTTTGAACTTTTTTTTTTTCCATGATTGGATGAACTTTTTGATATAATTGAAGTCCCCCCCGAAACAAAACATTATTAAATACACATTACAGCCAATGATATGAAATGTGAAACCGTGCTAAGTTATCACAAGGGCCATTACAAGTCAATTTGACTGAAAATGGATCAATGATAAGTTGTACTGCCATGATAATATACTGGAGTTTCAGTTTCTATTCTTGCTTTCACTTTATAAGCCATGTAAATTTGGGGAAATCTGTCTCATTTAGTAGTGATATATTGTTGCCTACAGCTTTCCCAGAATCCTGGAGTTTCAGTTTCACTTTCACTGTATAAACCATGTAGACTGTAGAGTTGGGGAAATCTGTTTTGTTCAACTAGTGATAGATTAAGATTAAGCCTTTATTTGGTCTCACACACAGTGACACACGGGAGAAATTTGACATCTGCATTTGACCCATCCTTTTCAGAATTTTGGGACAATCATCATTTTTTTGACTTTTATTGGCCTATTTTATATGATCTTTACCCTGATTATGTGTTTTGTTCCTGTGTTATTAAAGAGAAAATTGTCTTTGGTTATTTTATGATTGAACAGATATTAACCTTCTAACAGTATTATTCTGGTTGTTGGTAGACTTTACGCAAACTTGATTTTGAGTCCGGGAGGACTTTTTTCCAAAATATGACCAAATGAAGGTAAATTCCTTTCATTACTAGCAAAAGTTCATCAAAATATTATACAGGGTATAGAGGTTGTAAAAAAGTTACAACCCTAATCGCATGTGCATCCACACATGTTGTCTACATGCTGAGATGTCCATGTGGCCTGGCTTATATAGGTAAGACCACCAGGAAACTCAAACAAAAAATGAGTGAGCATAAGAGCTCCATCAGGAGAAATGACAGAGAGTATGGGTAGAAACACAGACGGGCGGTGGAACTGCATTTGCATTTTTTTCCCGTGTGACGTTAGAAAGTTTCCTTGTTCAGAATCGCCAGTTTGAGCTGTGTTTTTTTCAAATGCAGAAAAGGACCGCAAATGTTCAGTTTACACATTTCGCAACTTTTAGCCATGGGGGGGTGTCATCATTTTTCACCCTAATCAGACAGGGATATATTTTAGTATATTCTGCCGTAAAATGAGTTTTATATTTTCATTTTTTAGATTCTGCCATTTCGCTGCACTAAATTATAACTTCTGTGACGTCACAAAGAAAGTAAATTAAAGCCCGCCCACACTGAAAGCTGATTGGCTAGTTTTGCCGAGTGTAACCAATCAGCGCGTTCTCTGGCCAGCGCTCGCTTAAACACACACACACGCACACACGCGCGCGCGCAGTTTTCACAAGCGCAAATTCTGTCTCTCTCTCTCTCTCTCTCTCTCGCTCGCTCGCTCGCTCGCTCTCTCTCTCTCGCTCTCGTGCGCATTCCGTTTGAAGTAGTCCGTGCCTCATACAAGAGTTATTATCTTGCGTGCACGCTCTGCACAGTCAAAAAAATAAAATAAAATAAAAAAAAAACTCCGACTCGCGGGAGTCAGGGATACTGACTCAGGGATAATTATCCGGGATACTCCCGGAACTTCCGGGAGACTTGGGACGTCTATTTCATGCGTCTGCAGCCAATCATGAGTCAGTGCTAGTGCAGCCTCTGCAGCTCCGTGAGTAAAGTCTGGAGGCTTTGAGCTTCACATGAGAAATGGCCTGTCCTTTAACTGGGAATGGGAAAATCTTGTGTGTGTCCTCTATATGCAGCCTCTTCCCAATCAAAGTGTGCCTTTTTAAAACAGTAAGAGTGCAGGCTACATACCTGCCTTTAAATTAAAGTCTAGTTCTTTATGTTGAGTTGTAAGAAATTATACATCAACAATTATAGGAGACCACACAATTATTAAAACAATTACTGAGATAAAGCCAGCAACCCTTTCAAAGCATTGAAGCACTACATAAAACTTTGAAGAGATACATGACCCAATTCTAACACAATACATGGTTGTCAGTTTACTTAAAACATACAGAAAAATACAAACAGTTTAAGGTCAAACTAGGCCAATGCTTTTATTGTTTATTTACTGGTTAGGTGAAGTCGCTTTATTCGTACCTGTAAGTAAAGTTGTTTTGCAAATTTGAGTGGCTGGTCCCACATTTCTCATTTCATTCATCCACACTATACACAATAAACACATATAAAAACACAATTACAAATAAAGTGTTACAGTCCTGCACAATTAATACATCAATTACTTTACATTAATCATTGCATTCATATCGCGCCTTTCAAGACACCCAAAGAGCTTTACAGTTCATTCTTCATTCTCTCCACACTCGGTGGTGGTGAGCTACTATTGTAGCCACAGCTGCCCTGTGTAATTACAATTACAAAAAAATACTGAAATGTACACAAATGTAGTAATTACAATTACAAAATATAAAATAAGATTTGATAACATGCAATAATGTATTGGAAAGAATAACATGAAATTATTTAAGAAACAAAACAATGATTTTGTTCCTTAAATAATGGAAAAAACTTAAATGACACAAAAATAAAAGTACACAAACCTCATGAGCTGACATCCACGAGGGGCTCATTTCTCATTTAGGGCCTCAGATTTCTTTTCATATTAAATAAATAACAATGAACAAATGTTTATATCTTTATTGGTATTACATAAAACTATATCCATGCAAAGCAAAGAATTATTATCTTGAATGATGATTCCAATCTTATTCTTATTCTAAGTTCTTTTTATAAATCCAGGCAGTGCACGTCAAAATAGGGTCGGGAGGAACTGTATTTATGATAGTTTGTTCCGCATGTGTTTCACCACTAGATAAGACTTTATTGATCTCACACAGGAGAAATTCACTTACCACATTAGCTCCAGGCAGTTTATTGCTAAAGAAAGTTACAACAAAAAAGTGCATACAGACAAGTTAAGTAATAATAATAGGTAAATAAGAAAACAGTAGAAAATTACACTCCACTATACAGTGGAGTTCTACAGTCTGATGGCGGTGGGGATGAAGGATCTGCGATAACACTCCTTCTTGCACTGAGGGTACCTTAGTTGGCTGCTGAAGGAGCTGCTCAGCTCCTCTACTGTCCGGTGCAGAGGGTGAGAGGTGTCGTCCATGATGGACGTAAGTTTGGCCAGCACCCTCCTCCCAGCCACCTCCTCTACAGAGTCCAGAGGACAGCTCAGGACAGAGCTGGCCCTCCTGATCAGCTTATTAAGTCTCTTCCTGTCCCACTCTGTGCTGCTCGGGGCCCAGCAGACGACAGCGTAGAGGAGAGCAGAGGCCACCACAGAGTCATAAAAAGTCTTGAGCAGAGGCCTGCACACTCCAAAGGACCTCAGTCTCCTCAGGAGGTGGAGACAACTTTGGCCCTTCTTGTACCGGGCGTCGGTGTTGTGGGACCAGTCCAGTTTATTGTTGAGGTGAACACCCAGGTACTTGAAACTGTCCACAGTCTCTATGTCCTGCCCCTGGATGTTCACCGGTGAGTGAGGTAGATTAAGATTAGATAGATTAAGTTTAGGCTTAAGCCTTTATTGGTCTCACACACAATGACACACAGTGACACACGGGAGAAATTTGACTTCTGCATTTGACCCATCCTTTTCAGGAGCAGTGAGCAGCCATCTTTTTCGGCGCCCGGGGGGCAGTACCGTGAAGGGTCTTGCCCAAGGACCCACACTGGTTAGCTCATTGCCCAGGGGGGATTTGAACCCACAACCCCCAGGGGGAAAGTCCATGACTTACCAGTTGAGCTAACCAGCCGGTTAGGTAGTGGTCTTCTCCTGAAGTTCACCATCTCCTTGGTCTTAAAACACCATTATGATACCGACTCCATTTTCAGATTCTACAATGAGATGTCAAACTCCCACATGGGGGCCAGATTTCCGTGTTGATTACGTTCTACTTTGTCTTGAAATATCCAAAAGATAAAGTCACAAATATTGAACCTGGTATTTTCAATTATTGACTAAACCCAAGAGTTTACAGTATTATAACATAATTTTGCTTTTTTTTTTTTCATCTGTATTATTAATATTGACATGTAAAAAGTTGAGATGTCATCTGAAACCCAGTACTACTAGACTAGACTATTACTAGAGTTAGTTCTAGTACTGTTACTGTTACTATTACTATAATATTCAGTATCATACACTAAATTATTTCTGAGTAACAAAACAGAAAACCTTTATTTAATTTACTAACATATAATAGAAAAAGGGCCTAATGGTGATTTGGAGTCCTGGTGAACATGTCATGATACAAATACAAATAATTTATGCCACTGACACAACAGCAGGTTTATCCCTAAAACAAACTGTAAATGGACAATAAAGGTAGAAAAACACACACAGCAATAAATGTATCAGACCCCCCAGGATTTCGTGGGCATTTTTTGTGATTGTTGCGGGCTAAAATGCCTGAATTTGCGGGAGCTTTTCCAAAACGTTGCGATGAAAGTTGCGGTGCTTTTAAGGTTTTTGTTGCGATTTTGTTGCGGGAGGAAGTGAAAGTTGCGATAAATAGTTGCGATTTTCCCTTTTTGTAATTAAAATTGAGTAATATTTTGAATACTGAGTTATTACTGACAAAGAATAATACAAATACACAGAGATCACAGATATGGTCCTAAAACAACCTTACCAATATCGAAAATAAATTACTGCTAGGAGGGGAACTGTTTCGCGCCGTCTTTTGCTGTTATTTTTGTGGGAAAATGGCTGGCCGCAGACATGTTTCTTTGCCATTAGAAGCCGTGTCCCAATTCCCAGAGTGCACAGTTCGGAGCGTGGTTTGAAGGGCATGTGCGTCATTTCTTTTTTGTCCCATGCGCAGTTGATCGCAGACCGCAGTCGCTTCCATGGAAATCGGGGCGTGGACCAAGCGCGTGAAAATGCACACTTCACACACATATATCCCAGCATGCACCACGCGCTACTTCTTCTACGAGAGAAAAAGGAGTTGGCGGCTGCTTCCCGTAGTTGCGAGACCTGTCGCATTTCACAGATGGCCATGCGGTCTGCGGACTGCACTCAGGGCTGAGCAAGTGTGCACCGCCTTGACTGCAGTCTGAGGCCCCTTCAAACCACGCTCCGAACTGTGGACACAGCCGCAGTTTCGTTTCGTCACACGGAAGTAAGGCAGAAGGAAGTTGGTCGACGTGAGTTCAATATGGCGCCAATGACTGGTCAAAATTGGTAAAAAATTGCGGGAAAGTTGCAGTGATTGGTCAATATTACAACACCGCTCTGAATTCACGGGGATTGGCTGAAGTTGTGTTGAAGTTGCAAATCGCAACATGGCGAATTCCTGGAGGGTCTGATGTATATTATGAACAGGATTTTTTTAAAGAACAAAATAGTGAAAAAAACCCACCAGAAATGTCAAATGTCAAACACGAAAATGACGAGGCTCACAGCAGCAGTTACAGAGAGAGGGGCCCCGATATTCCAATGGAAATCAATGGGAGCCAGGATCAGTAGGAGCTGGACGAACGCGTTAGCGATGTCCTCATCCATCCATCTATGACCTATCCATTTATACATGCAGTCTATGCTGTGTCCTCTTATGTTTTCTGAGATGAGAACAATCAGTGAACACTTTCTTACAAACTGAACACCTGAATGGTTCCTCCCCCTGTGTGTGTCCTCTTATGTCTTTTGAGATCACCATTTTGGGCAAATGTTTTCTTACAAACTGAACACCTGAATGGTTTCTCCCCTGTGTGTGTCCTCATATGTGTTTCAAGATGACCCTTTCGGGCAAATGTTTTGTTACAAACTGGACACCTGAACGGTTTCTCCCCTGTGTGTAGCCCCTTATGTCTTTTGAGATCAGAACTACGAGCAAACACTTTCTTACAAACTGAACACCTGAATGGTTTCTCCCCTGTGTGTGTCCTCTGATGTCCTTCAAGATGAACCTTTTGGGCAAATGTTTTCTTACAAACTGTACACCTGAATGGTTTCTCCCCTGTGTGTGTCCTCATATGTATTTCAAGATCACCCTTTTGGGCAAATGTTTTCTTACAAACTGAACAGCTGTATGGTTTCTCCCCTGTGTGTGTCCTCTGATGTCTATCAAGATGACCCTTTTGGGCAAATGTTTTCTTACAAACTGAACAGCTGTATGGTTTTTCCCCTGTGTGTGTCCTCTTATGTGTTTTGAGATGAGAACTATCAGCAAACACTTTGTTACAAACTGAACACCTGAATTCCTCTCCTGTGTGAACTCTCCTGCATCTGTCTAGTTCATATTTAGACCCAAATCTCTCTTTACGAACAGAGGAATTGTGTTTCCTGCTCTCAGCTCCTTCGCCAGTTCCTGACATGTCTCCATTCTCCACAGTGGCTCTGGTCTCTGGTGCAGACTTGTATTTGGGGGACAGATGTGAGTTTTGTGCAGTGGAGCTTCTGGCTCCGATCTGGACTTGGTTGTGGTGGTCTCCATCATCCCCTGTGTCCCTGTGTGCAGGTGAACAGCTGAGTGGAGCTCTCCAGTCTTCATCACTGTCAGTGTCAGAAGAGTGCTCTGTGTCTCCCTCAGTCTCTGAGTGGATATGTGTCTCTGCTCTGATGTCCTCTCCCTGTGTGTCCTCTCTCTGCTCAGTCTCTCTTTGTTGAAGAGGTGAGGACTCTTCTGTCTTCACGCTCACAGCACTAAACTCTGGGACAGACCTGAAAAATATAAGAAACATTTGTATATTTCAAACCCAATCTGAATATCTGTAATAGAAATTAATCAGAATGAATGAATGACAAAATAAAGAATTGCAGTTTGAAAGTGTCTGAGACTCACACTTGCAGCTGATCTTCCTCCTGTTTGATGCTGTCTTCTTCTTTAATGTGTGGAGCAGGACTCAGAGAGGGGAGCTGGGCAGCTGCAGGAGATAACAGAGTACACACTTACAAATACACGTGCAGTCTTGTGACATGAACACTCTGTGAACTTGTCTGTAGTCTTCTACTTTAAGGCTGAGGGGGTGTCTTTTCTGTCCATGAACTTGTAAATATGTTTGAGTGAATATCTGAAGTGATTTGGAGTCACAGATTCTTCTGATGTTAGCGCCATGGCGCATGTTTCTAATGAGCTCTTTCTACATCATCTGCAGTTTTCATACTTTTTTTAACACCCATAGGCTAAAAATAGGATCCATATGATCCAGAAGACTTACCCCCTCTGACGAGCACGACTCTCGGGCTCAGAGCCCTCAGAGCCGAGTCCAAGAGGCCTTGGATCCTCTGGTTCTCCTGTTTGGAGTGGCGCAGCTCCTCCTCGTAGTCCGCTATTGTGCGCTCCAACAGCGCACGGCTGTCCCCAGCAGTCGCACCCAGCCGCTCATCTACAAAACCACTAAACTCTCCGGACATATTTGCACTATTTGTTTTTCCAGTGTGCGGCTCTGCTGTTTCCTGCGTTCTGCCCAACGGTTAGTTCAAATGTGCTTTGCTAAGTTGGTTCAGAAGTGCTTTGAACATAAACAAACTGTTCTTTTGACTGTTGTTTCAGTTCTTGTTTTGTTTAGATATTTTAGCCTGACTCTTCAGGTTATAGTTCTAACAAAACATTCACATTAATGTCATGAATAAAATTTTCTTTAGGTTTTAGAGCTTGCGCTGCTCCGCACTTATTTTCTTCACGTGTGACGTGAGTTCGAGGCCCACACACCCTCTTATTCAGATTGTTATAACCTGTTTATCGTAGTCCTTAAAGGACACCAAACAAGTTATAGGCGTATGTGCAATTGTAAGTCTTCATTTACTTTATTCTGAAGCCAACGTATTAATCGCATTCATACCAGATACAAGCTTGATTGGAGTCGGTATTGTTCTCGTCGAATCTGCAAATGAAACGGTACATCAGATACAAATGATAAAACATCTTGCCGTGCATAGGCCTGATTGCACCTTTACTTTTGCACCTTACATATTCCACATTTCATTCCACCTCAAACCTTCCTTCTTGTTGGAAGAGTATATGCCTGCCTGTATGTCTTATGTCTATTTATTGTTGATGTCTGTGTACACTTCATGTCCATGAGTGTAGCTGTGTGTGTGTGTGCGTGAGTGCGTGTGTGTTTTTAGTTTAAATTGCACATTTGGTGTCTGGTGGAACGCAGTTTCAGTCCTCTGTGTAATGTCTGTTACATAGTGAATTGACAATAAAGTACATTTTGAACTTTGATGTCGCCTGAGTGTGGCGCAAAAATGTAAACACCAGCGCACATAAAACACCCAACAGAGAACCGGAACACCGGTTATAAAAGTTGGCACTCTCAAAAAGCAGGCCAAGACATCTTAACTGGCATTAAATGCATGAAGAAAACGAATTTGTAATGATCTGCATCATGCCGTTTCTCCTCTCCCCCAGTCCAAACTGAGCCTGTAGCTCTCACACTCTCCGACATGCTAAGACATGTAGCTAATGCTAGCTCATATTAACTACGTACGTTATATAAAAACCGAAATTCTCATCAGCTGCAGCTTACTAAGTCATATAATACAACCATCAAGTAAAAAAACACCTGCACAAATAAAATGCTACTATATTTGTTTATTATGTGTGTTTACCTGTATTTTTTTTAATCCTCCATTATCGCCGTGCGTCTGTGTTGCTCCAGTGCGCATGCGCTCTGATGTCTTTAACAACTGTTGAAACTGCGCATGTACTGAGTTCAGGTCTCGCTGTAAGCCCCGCCCCCTGTTACACCCATCGAAAATCAACCAATCAGAATAAAGGCCGCTGTTTTCACAGCGCGTGTATCAGAAATGTGTATAAAACTGCAATACTGCTTCAGGATCTAGAGGGCGCTGTGTTATACACTGGAATACACTGAAAAAACAGGTTGGGGGTTCAACTGGACTTTCAAACAAAACACACACACACACAGTGCAGTACCTCCAAGTGTTCAGCAGTTGGAGACAAAATGCACATCTAGGGTTAAAGATTTAAACAAACAAATACATCAATAAATGACCTACTAAATACCTACATCCACTGCATAAGCAACAGTGTGGTTATTACAGCACGAGGGCTCAGACACCTGTTTGTCTCATGTCTCATCTTTACTACAATGTTCCACAGTATGGCATTAAACGTATATTACTTTATACTAATTTATATTTCAATTGCAGGTGTTTTATTGCAAAGAAAATACATTAAAAAAACATGCATTCTTGCTCAGAGCAGGTCCACCTATCCACAGATCTGACCTGTAGCTTCAGTGAATCAATTAAGCTTTATTTCAGACGCCAGCAGGTCCATATAGAACATTAAAAAAACAGAAAACACACAAAACAGTAATAATGGTTTATAATCCATATACGCAGCTCCTCCAGTGCCTCCAGAGTTCAGAGGTGAACCTGACACTGCTCTGCTCAGGCGTCATTAAAACATTCATAATTTCATTTTGTGAATCCTCAAGGCGCTTCATAAATTTGTACACAACGTTTCTGATCACAGCATTCGATGTCGGGACATTATTCTGCACAAACAGCAGACTGGCACTTGTCCATCGAGGGACTTTCATCAGGATATGAAGTGCATCATGACTGTATATGCAACTTGCAACTTCTTAAAGATCCCATGACATGGTACTTCTTGAGGCTTTTATATGGCGCCTTAGTGGTTCCGTAATACTGTAAATGAATCCTTCTCCAAAATCAAGCCTCAGTGCATGAGAGAGCGTCATGAAGACAGTCAGAGTCATAAATATGTGTCTGAAATGCTTTATTCTGGGCGTTGTTGCTTGAATGCAAATAAGGAGGTCAGAGACAGGCCAGTGCAGCGGGTGGGGGTGTGGCCAAATACGCCCCTGTTTCCTGGATTAGCGGTGCGCTGTCACCCACTTCTGCGTTTTAAGCACTTAGGAAGATAGGAGACGTGTCCCATTTAAAAAAAAAACACATTTCCACAGAAAATAAAATTAAACCACTGCTGTTTCAGAGGTTTGGAGGCTCGGATAAAGACATCCGTGCGCTGTTGGAGGGCACAATAGCGGACTACAAGGAGGAGCTGCGCCGCTCCAAACAGGAGAACCAGAGGACCCAACGGCTCTTGGACTCGGCTCTGAGGGCTCTGAGCCCGAGAGTTGTGCTCGTCAGAGGGGTAAGTCTTCTGGATCGTATGGATCCTATTTTTAGCCTATGGGTGTTAAAAAAGTATGAAAACTGCAGATGATGTAGAAAAGAGCTCATTAGAAACATGCACCATGGCGCTAACGGCAGAAGAACCTGTGACTCCAAATCACTTCAGATATTCACTCAAACATATTTACAACTTCATGGACACAAAAGGCGAGGCGTTTTGACTTATTCACAAAAATAAAACAAAAATAGAGTGGAAATTAATCTAAAGAGACTATAGGGTATTTAAGGAGTAAGGAGTATCTTACAGGAGGTAATATTGCTCGAATGAATTTCGTATTGCACATAATATAGCATAGTATAATATACTATGCTTTAAATAAATAAATAATAATAAATAAATAGATGCCATATAACTTGTGACTTTTGGTCACATCAAAATGGACTTTAATCAGACCCTCCAGGAATTCGCGATGTTGCGATTTGCAACTTCAACGCAACTTCAGCCAATCCCTGCGAATTCAGGACGGTGTTGCAATTTTGACCAATCACCGCAACTTTTCCGCAATTTTTACTCATTTTGACCAATCATCGGCGACGTATTGAACGCCGACCAACTTCCTTCTGTCTTACTTCCGTGTGACAAAACTAAACTGCGGCTGTGTTGTGGGTGTGTGGGCTCAGACTGCAGTCAAGGCGATGCACACTTGCTCAGTCCCGACTGCAGTCCGCGGACCGCTTAACGACTGCAGTCTGCTGTCCCACCTGAAGTGGGACAGCAGTCGTAGCGCCGGTGTACTGTCGAAATGTGTGATGCACATGCCCTTCGGGCCACGCTCCGGGCCACGCTCCGAGCCGCGCGCTCTGGGAACTGGGACATGGCTTCTAATGGCAAAGAAACATGTCTGCGGCGCCATTTGCCCACAAAAATAACAGCAAAAGACGGCGCAAAACAGTTAGTAGTAATTTATTTTCGATATTGGTAAGGTTGTTTTAGGACAATATCTGTGATCTCTGTGTCTTTGTATTATTCTTTGTCAGTAATAACTCAGTATTCAAAATATTAGTCAATTTTAATTACAAAAAGCGAAAATGGCAACTATTTATCGCAACTTTCACTTCCTCCCGCAACAAAATCGCAACAAAAACCTTAAAAGCACCGCAACTTTCATCGCAACTTTTTGGAAAGGTCCCGCTAATTCAAGCATTTTAGCCCGCAACAATCACAAAAAATGCCCGCGAAATCCTGGGGGGTCTGATAAAGGACATCCGAGCCTGGAAACGCTCTGACGTCTCTCCAGGCAAAAAAACAAAAACAAAAAAAAAAAACGTATCGCATTTCGTACCTCATTTGTGGTCCGAATTCAATGGGCGTGATCTCCAGAGACGGGGTGGACATCCAGACAGGGGGTGGAAACCTTTCCCCGAGTGTGACGTCAGAAAGTTCCCTTGTTCAGAATCGCCCGTTTGGGCTGTCTTTTTTTCAAACGCGGAAAAGGACCGCAAATGCTCAGTTTACACATTTCCAACTTTTAGCCATGAAGGGGGGGCTAAACAGGGTGGGGGAGCTCACATTAACGTTTAAAAACCTCAGAAAGTGAAAATTTCATGCCATGGGACCTTTAAAATTAGTTTTATTGTAACTGCAGCACAAGTGGGCGCTATAGACACACTGATAACTGATAAGGACTTGGTCAAATAGTGTCACCATATAGTGCCATATTTTACCTCCAACCATGTTAAGAAAGAGTTTTTTGTGTTGGTTTTTAAAAATCTCTTTCTTAAAGCTACAGTATGTTTTGTTTTTGGCCTAAAATAGAATGTGTTTTTTCATTTGTGAATGTTTTTATTGCGTCCTTACTGTGAGTGGGCTTGTACTGGATTCACACATGCAGCAGAATAACCTGACAAAAGCCAGATTAGAATCGGGGCTGATGACCATTCTCTCTGTTATGGAGTTTACTACTATCATGGTATTACTGTGGAACATTATTGTTGTTATCAAATGCTTTCAAACTAAAATCTGCACCAACATTAGGAGAAGTAACAACAGCACATCCCACATGACTTCAGTGAGGCCTCATCGTGACCTCAGCCAGTCTGAACGAAGCAGCTCCAGACCTCCACCACCTCTGAGGAGCGAGAGGAGGAGGAGGAGAGATTTGCAGGAGTGTTTTTGGATGTGGGTCTCATGTTGTTCAAAGGTAAATTTATTTTCTGGCAGTTGTGGAACGTTCTTTGCTCCTTAGTGCTCTTTTTTAATAAATCTGTCCGGGATTTATGTAGAGCCCGCTCATAAGCATCACTAACCCAAGACAGAAGACACCCTCGTTGATGAAATCTCACTTTCATGTCAGTGGCTTGTTGAATAAAGTCCTCAGTGGAATGACAAATTCTTCTCAAACGATAAAATTGACTTGTGGGTAAACCTCTTTTAAGGGAAGTCGGGTGGAAGCTCGAGGCCAACAGTAGTGTGTTTTTATCAGTTTCTTTACTATACAATGAAGTGATAATGTTGCCATTGTCCTTTTTTACCCACATGTCCAAAAAACTTACTTTGTCAGCACTGAATTGTGAAGTAAATTGAAGGTTAGAGTCAAAACTGTTTAAAAGCAACACAAAGCTTTCCAGCTGTTCAATGCCGCCATGAAATATACAAAAAATATCGTCAGTGTATCTGAACCATTTAATAATGTTTGATAGATATTTGTTGTGAGTGGAATTGAATACAAATTTATTTTCAAAAAAACGCACATATAAATTGGCATAATTGGGTGCGCATACCGTTCCCATGCTTGTGTCAGACACTTGAAGATAAAAGTCATTGTCAAAGGTAAAATAATTGTATTTCATGACAAATTCGGCTAGATCAATGATGAGTTGGTTCGGGTATTGGGCTGTTTCACTGCGGTTCTGTAAGTAGAAGCCTAATGCCTCCAGACCACCTTCATGAGGAATATTTGTATAAAGGCAAGTTATATCCAAAAGTGTCTCTTCTGGTAGATTCTTAACAACAGAACATTTTTCAATAAAATCTGTTGAGTCTTTAATGAAGTCTGGGAGGGCTTGAACAAAAGGCTTGATAAAGAAATCCACAAAAGTTGACAAGGGTGACCATAAAGAATTTGTCTGTGCCGCAAACAGACGACCAGGGGGATTGATCAATGATTTATGAATTTTTGGTAGGGTGTATATTACCGGGCGAATGGGGTGTTTACAATAAAGAAAATCAAAATCAGAATCAGATATCCATTTATTAGTTTTTGCATCTTGGAGATAAATGAAAAGTTTCTTCTGAAAAGCCAAAGTGGGGTCTTGGTTCAGTTTTCTGTAGAAACGAGTGTCTGATAATTGGGAAAGAATTTCAGCTCTATATTTGTCAGAATCCTGAATGCATATTGCACCCCCTTTATCAGCGGGTTTAATGACGATATCTTTGTCATTCACCAGTTCATTAAGTGCACATCTCTCCTCTTTTTTAGGTTTATGTATCAAATGCATAATGTCATTTCGACAATTGTACAAAATGTATTTATAGAGGCATTACGTGAAGTAGGACAGAAGGTGCTTTTAGATCTAAAGAGAGTTGTATTAGTACATGGTGCTACTTTGGAGAAAAAGTGGCGTAGTTTGATCTGTCTGAAACAGTGTTGTATAAAGTACTGGAAAATCAAACTCAAGTAAAAGTATAGGTACTCCTCCCAAAAATTACTTTGGTAAAAGTCGAAGTCACTGACTGAAATGTTACTTGAGTAAAAGTCTTAAAGTATCTGGAACTTCTTGTACTTAAGTATGACAAGTAATGTAAAAATAAATGTACTCAAGTAATGTAATTAAAAGTACTAGTAAAAGTATCAAGCAAAGGCAGTCTGAAGCTAACCCTTGCTTTGTTACTTAGATAGCACAAACACACAGCGCTTGTTTACATTTTTAAAAGTAGGCACATGTTAATGTTACTTTTTGTCCTTTCTCATTCGTTACACTTAGCCTACAGCTATGTTTTCCCTTGACGCGAAAAAGCTAGGTAGCCTGTTAGCTCCAACATCGTCAAATACGCTTTGTGTAACCGAAACAATGTTACACAAAGTTTCTACATGTTATGCTCAAGGTTTCACAACGGTGTCTAGAATGTCCATGCTATGGTTACTGAAATTGGAATATAGACGCTAACAATTTCATTAATCTAGAACTTACCTCGATGTGTTTCTTGAGGTTGGACGGGGAGTTTCTGTAAAATAGGATTTCCATGTTTCTTGGCAGGCACAAGAGGCACTTCATTCAATAGGTCGAATCCTATATCAGCATAAGAGAACATTGTGTTTAAGTACGGCCAGGGATGCTCATCGTCAGGTCCCCCTTCATTTGTAGCCCACGTGGATGCTGTCTCCTCTTCCATCAGGGATGTTGATTGATTAAACTAGCTGCATGAAACTAGCAGGTGTAGGCGGCGGCAGTAGCTCAGTTGGTAGAGCATGTGTCTCGTGATCCAGGGGTTAGTGGTTCAAATCCCGCTCTTGACCGCATATGATCCCAGCTCCCACAGATGAGTGCTGCCGTTGTGTCCTTGGGCAAGACACTTAACCCCACCTCGCCCCCAGTGTCTGTGGACACTGGTAGCCCCCATGGCAGAAGATAAAAGGCCCGTTGTGACATGAGCCGTCCTCCTGTGGACCCACCACCCGCGGAAGGATTCATAGGGGCTGGTGCATTGTGTTCTGGACAGCAGAACACTGCTTGGACTGCTGCCCCCGCGACCCAGAAAATGGAAAAGCGGAAGAAAATGAATGAATGAATGAATGATGAAAAATCTAAATCAGCCTCCTAATCTCTGTTACATCCTTTACCAGTGGTGAAAGTAAGGCGGTGCGCACTGGAACGGCGCACCGGTATAACATTCACAGCCGGTACGCAGCACCGCTAAGAGAATATGGTTAATGGTGGCCAAAACCCACATTTGAAAAAAAAAGTAAGGTGCACTATTTAAGTAGAAAATACAAACAACCACACTATGCCATTCGAGAATAACTGAAAGCTCCCCGAAACTCAGTCTGTTAAGCAAGGATTGTCAAAACTTATCTGACTGTAGCCATGAAAGTAGCCTAGGTGGCTGAGTGGCTAGCACTCACTGGGTCGCCCAGGGATGTATGGAGTTTGCATGTTTATGCTGCTTTTTTCCACATACCTTTTTTGCCTAGGTAGGCACCATTTACGTAGGCCCACAAACATATGAAATAATTAAGTATATTAAAAAAGTTATTTATCTATGAAAAAGGTGTAAAACTAAAAAAACAAAAAAACAAACAAAAAAAAAACGGGTAAAACGAGTGTTGTTTTTTTTTTTTTAATGGTAAAGTGATGCACTGGACATTATAGCACCTGTAAGAAATGAAAACTACTTTCACCACTGTCCTTTACCCAATGGCAACTACCGCTGTGGCAGCTGTGCTCAGTGTCACAATACAAACAAAACTGACTATTTTTTTACACCTCCACACTAGGAAGAAATATCCCATCAAAACTATCATCACTAGAGTTAGAACTTTTTGAAAGTCCTGCATTATGGTTTTTGACCCGCAATTAAAATTTGACAAACACATTAAGAAAATATCCAAAACAATACAAAGAAACCTAAATTGCTTTAAACTAATCAGACATTACATCCCCGACCAGGCGGCCCTGCTCTACTTGCATGGGATGATCTTTTCACACATCTCCTACTGCATGACAGCTTGGGCCCAGGCAGCTCCCTCAGCCACAAAGCGCATTGGTTCACTATACAATCAAGCAATAAAAATTATGGATAGGAAACCTATCCGTTTTCATCACTGTCACATTCTCAGTCATTATAATTTATTCAGTTTTGACAGTGTCAGCAATTTATGTTTTCTCAAATTATTTTTCAAATGTTTCTATAATCTGGCTCCAGAACTGCTCAGTACATTTATACAAAAACCAAAAAGCAGCAGGACGACAAGAGGCACCTTAAACTATATGTGTAAACTCCAACAGTGCAGGACGTCATCTGGACAGTCGGCCTTCTCTTATAAGAGCTCTAAACTGTGGAACTCCCTGCCCACAGAAATTAAGTCCATCTCCGAGTTAAAACTGTTCACCGTTAAACTTAAATCTTGGCTTAAGAGAAACCAAAGATGTACATATGTGTAAATAGTGTTAGAATGAGTGAATGAATGAGCCGAGTGAGTGAATGAGTGAGTGTTACATGTCTTTGCATTGCTGTATTTATATAGATGAAATTGTATTTTTTTTTATATATGTACTTTAGATTTGATGTTAGTGTAGAAAAGCTCAACCAGGGACAGGGGTTGAAAATTAGCACTTGCTAAACTCTGTATGCATCACATCAGCTGCAAGCACTGTTCTGTAAATATGTCCGATTGTATTGTCCCTGCCAAATAAAGAAATAAAGAAATAAAATATGATTGGATTAACTTTTTGGTATAATTGAAGAAACAAAACTCCATTTTCAACACTCTTTTAAAAAAGTCCCCCCAAAACAATTTGACTTATGCATTTGAGCCATCCTTTTCAGAATTTTCAGAATTCTGGGACAATCATCATTTTTTTACTTTTAGTGGCCTATTTTATATGATCTTTACCCTGATTATGTGTTTTGTTCCTGTGTTATTAAAGAGAAAATTGCCTTTGGTTTATAAAATGTGCTATAGAAATAAAGTTGGATTGGGTTGGATTTGGTTATTTTATGACTGATCGGATATTAACATTCGAACGGTATTATTCTGGTTGTTGGTAGGCTTTACGAAAACTTCATTTTGAGTCCGGGGGGACTTTTTCAAAAATATGACCAAATGAAGATAAATTCCTTTCATTACTAGAAAAAGTTCATCAAATATGATACAGGGTATAGAGGTTGTAAAAAAGTTATAACCCTAATCGCATGTGCATCCACACATGTTGTCTACATGCTGAGATGTCCATGTGGCCTGGCTTATATAGGTAAGACCACCAGGAAACTCAAACAAAGAATGAGTGAGCATAAGAGCTCCATCAGGAGGAATGACAGAGTGTATCCTGTAGCGGTACATTTTAATGACCATAGACATGACATTTGTTCACTCCGGTTCTGTGGCACTGAGCTTGCCCCCCCTCCGCTCAGAGGAGGGGACCATGACCGCCTTCTCAAACAAAGGGAGGCATATTGGATCCATACCCTCCAAACTTTAGCTCCAAAAAAACTCAATGATGACTTTGAGCATTTTCTAAATATTGTATTTCAAATAATCTTTATGTTCTTCCTTCTGTTGGGTCGTATGTGGGCTGTATTATAAGATTCACTGTGTATATGTAGATATGTATATAGCGCGCCAGTCTTATTCTATAGTTGTGTGCATAAAACAAACTGTATATGGACAATAAAGGTAGAAAAACACACACTGCAATAAATTTATATTATGAACAAGGTTTTTTTAACAAACAAAATAGTGGAAAAAACACCAGAAATGTTCAATGTCAAACACGAAAATGACGAGGCTCACAGCAGCAGTTACAGAGAGAGGGGCCCCGATATTCCAATGGAAAGCAATGGGAGCCAGGGTCAGTTGGAGACGGAAGAACACGTTTGCGATGTCCTCATCCATCCATCTATGACCTGTCCTTTTATATATGCAGGCTATGCTGTGTCCTCTTATGTCGTATGAGATGAGAACTAACAGCGAACGCTTTCTTACAAACTGAACAGCTGAATGGTTTCTCACCCGTGTGTGTCCTCTTATGTCTATTAAGATCACCCTTTTGGGCAAATGTATGCTTACAAACTGCACAGCTGAATGGTTTCTCCCCTGTGTGTGTCCTCTTATGCCCATCACGTTGACCCTTTCGGGCAAATGTTTTCTTACAAACTGGACAGCTGAACGGTTTCTCCCCTGTGTGAGTCCTCATATGTATTTTTAGATAAGAACTATGAGCGAAAACTTTCTTACAAACTGAACAGCTAAATGGTTTCTCCCCTGTGTGTGTCCTCTTATGACTTTCAAGGTGAAACTTTTGGGCAAATGTTTTCTTACAAATTGAACACCTGAATGGTTTCTCCCCTGTGTGTGTCCTTTTATGTGTATCAAGATTAGCCTTTAGGGCAAATGTTTTCTTACAAACTGAACAGCTGAAAGGTTTCTCCCCTGTGTGTGTCCTCATATGTCTTTTGAGATTATAACGATACGTGAACACTTTCTTACAAACTGAACACCTGAATGGTTTCTCCCCTGTGTGTGTCCTCTTATGTGTTTTAAGATTAACCTTTTGGGCAAATGTTTTCTTACAAACTGAACAGCTGAATGGTTTCTCCCCTGTGTGTGTCCTCATATGTGTTTTGAGATGATAACTATTAGCGAACACTTTCTTACAGACTGAACACCTGAATTCCTCTCCTGTGTGAACTCTACTGTGTCCGTCTAGTTTATATTTAGACCCAAATCTCTCTTTACAAACAGAGCACTTGTGTTTCCTGCTCTCAGCCCCTTGGCCAGTTCCTGACATGTCTCCATTCTCCACAGTGGCTCTGGTCTCTGGTGCAGACTTGTATTTGGGGGACTGACATGACTTTTGTGCAGTGGAGCTTCTGGCTCTGATCTGGACTTGGTTGTGGTGGTCTCCATCAGCCCCTGTGTCCCTGTGTGCAGGTGAACAGCTGAGTGGAGCTCTCCAGTCTTCATCACTGTCAGTGTCAGAAGAGTGCTCTGTGTCTCCCTCAGTCTCTGAATGGACATGTGTCTCTGCTCTGATGTCCTCTCCCTGTGTGTCCTCTCTCTGCTCAGTCTCTCTATGTTGAAGCGGTGAGGACTCTTCTGTCTTCAGGCTCACAGCACTAAACTCTGGGACAGACCTGAAAAATAGACATTTGTATACAGTAATCCCTCGTTTATCGTGGGGGTTAGGTTCCAGAAATAGCCCGCAATAAGTGAAATCTGCGAAGTAGGACAACTTTATATTTTACAATTATTGTACATGTTTTAAGGCTGTAAATACCACACACATTATATGCTTTTCTCAGACTGGAATTAACATTTTCTCATATTTGTCTCTAGTTTAAACACTCAAACTTTCATAGATTTTCAACAAAATGTATTAATAGTGGCGTGTGTGGGGAGACACGGCTCCGGGAGCCCCGCCAGACGCGCGAGCAGCACTGCTGGATGAGACGCGCACCAACACGTGCTGCTCTGTCACGGATATGTCCACGATAAACCCCTCACATGATTAGCAAAGCACACTAGTGTTGACATATCAACAAGTCCCCTGACTGCTGACTCCCAGGGGTGCCAATGATGTTTCCTATTACAACACGAAGGATAAATAAAGCTATTTTGCAACAATCTGCAATAAAAAAATCAGTAGGCTAATCAAATAAGCTTTTATTGTAAACTAGAAAAGCTCTTAAACAACTAACCTCAACATAACCTAATGTGCAGCTCTTGGTTTCAGTCCGGTGGGAGACTTTATCACACTGAAAAGTCTTTCCAAGTGGAAGAAAGCGCTCCAAAGTGTAAACGTGGAAGTGCGCTCCTGTGTCTTACCTTGAGTCTTTGTTGTCGCTCCCTCTTCAATCCAAAAGTCCAACTGAGCCGTTCCAAATGACGCACTGAATGAACGCGCCGTTTAGCTCATTGGATGATTGTTGTTGGTTTTCTTTGATTATCCGCACAAGGAAGGCATGATAAATCCCTCATTGTGGACAAATCCGTGACAGAGCAGCACGTGTTGGTGCGTGTCTCGTCCAGTCTGGCGGGGCTCCCGGAGCCGTGTCTCCCCCCACGCGCCACTATTAATACATTTTGTTGAAAATCTATGAAATTTTGAGTGTTTAAACTAGAGACAAATATGAGAAAATGCAGCGCGAGGCCACGTGTACACCGGGGAGATAGAACTGCGGCGCCCGGACCGCGTGCTCTCAACCCGAGCCGCAAACCGATCACGCACAAACGAACGCAAAAGCCGCACGGAGTGATTTAATCCTGGTTCAGACCTGGTCTAGTTCTGGTCTAGACCTGGTTTAGTCCACGTATAGTCCTGGTCTAGTCTCTTAGCCAATCAGGACGCAGAACACATTGTAACACTATAAAAAAAAATGTTACACTATAAAAAAAAAAAAAAAAAGAAAAAAAAATCTGCGAAACAGCGAGGCCGCGAAGATTGAACCACGATAGAGCGAGGGTTCACTGTATTTCAAACCCAATCTGAATATTTGTAATCGAACCTAAAAAGAATAAATGACAAAATAAAGAATTACAGTTTGAAAGTGTCTGAGACTCACACTTGCAGCTGATCTTCCTCCTGTTTGACGCTGTGTTCTTCTTTAATGTGTGGAGCAGGACTCAGAGAGGGGAGCTGGGCAGCTGCAGGAGATAAGAGAGTACACACTTACACATACACGTGCAGTCTTGTGACATGAACACTCTGTGAACTTGTCTGTAGTCTTCTACTGTAAGGCCGAGGGGGTGTCTTTTCTGTCCATGAAGTTGTAAATATGTTTGAGTGAATATATTGAGTGAAGTGATTTGGAGTCACAGGTTCTTTTGCCGTTAGCGCCATGGTGCATGTTTCTAATGAGCTCTTTTCTACATCATCTGCAGTTTTCATACTTTTTTTAACACCCATAGGCTAAAAATAGGATCCATACGATCCAGAAGACTTACCCCCTCTGACGAGCACGACTCTCGGGCTCAGAGCCCTCAGAGCCGAGTCCAAGAGTCGTTGGATCCTCTGGTTCTCCTGTTTGGAGCGGCGCAGCTCTTCCTCGTAGTCCGCTATTGTGCGCTCCAACAGCGCACGGCTGTCCCCAGTAGTCGCACCCAGCCGCTCCTCTACAAAACATCTAAACTCTCCAGACATATTTGCACTATTTGTTTTTCCAGTGTGCGGATCTGCTGTTTCCTGCGTTCTGCCCAGCAGTTGCAAATGTGCATTGCTAAGTTGGTTCAGAAGTGCTTTGAACATAAACAAACTGTTGTTTTGACTGTTGTTTCAGTTCTTGTTTTGTTTGGATCTTTTAGTCTGACTCATCAAGTGATAGTTCTAACAAAACATTCACATTAATGTTATTAATAAAGTTTTTTCAGGTTTTAGAGCTTGCGCTGCTCCGCACTCATTTTCTTCACAGGTGATGTGAGTTTGAGGCCCACACACCCTCTTACTCAGATTTTTATAACCTGTTTATCGTCATCCTTAAAGGACATCAAACAACTTATAGGCGTATGTGCAATTGTAATCCTTAATTTACTTTATTCTGAAGCCAACGTATTAATCGCAGTCATACCAGATACAAGTTTGATTGGAGTCGGCATTGTTCTTGTCGAATCTGCAAATGAAACGGTACATCAGATACAAATGAAAAAACATGACTGCACCTTCACTTTTGCACATTTCATTCGACCTCAAACTTCTTGTTGGAAGAGTATATGCTTGCCTGTATGTCTTATGTCTATTTATTGTTGATGTCTGTGCACTTCATGTCCATGAGTGTAGCTGTGTGTGTGTGTGTGTGTGTGTGTGTGTGTGTGTGTGTGTGTGTGTGTGTGTGTATTTTTTTAGTTTAAATTACACATTCGGTGTCTGGTGGAACGCAACTTCAGTCCTCTGTGTAATGTCTGTTACATAGTGAATTGACAATAAAGTACACTTTGAACTTTGATGCAGCCTGAGGGTGGCGCAAAAATGTAACACCAGTGCACACAAAACACCCAACAGAGAACCGGAACACCGGTTATAAAAATGATGGCACTCTCAAAAAGCAGGCCAAGACATCTTAACTGACATTAAATGCATGAAGAAAACGAATTTGTAATTATCTGCATCATGCCGTTTCTCCTCTCCCCCAGTCCAAACTGAGCCTGTGGCTCTCACACTCTCTGACATGCTAAGTCATGTAGCTAATGCTAGCTCATATTAACTACCAATACATAAAAATCGAATCTTTAAACAGCTGCAGCTTACTAAGTCATATAATACAACCATCAAGTAAAAAAAACACCTGCACAAATAAAAGGCTACTATATTTGTTTATTATGTGTGCTTACCTGTATGTTTTTAATCCTCCTTTATCGCCATGCTTCTGTGTTGCTCCAGTGCGCATGCGCACTGATGTCTTTAAAACTGCTGAAACTGCGCATGTGCAGACTGAGTTCCGATCGCGCTGTAAGCCCCGCCTTCTGTTCCGCCCCACAAAAATCAACCAATCAGAATAAAGGCCGCCGTTTTCACAGCGCGTGTATCAGAAATGTGTGTAAAACTGCAATACTGCCTCAGGATCTAGAGGGCGCTGTGTTATACACTGGAATACACTGAAAAAACAGGTTAGGGGTTCAACTGGACTTTCAAACAAAACGCACTCACACACAGTGCAGTACCTCCAAGTGTTCAGCAGATGGAGACAAACACCACAAACTGCACATCGAGGGTTAAAGATTTAAACAAACATACATCAATAAATGACCTACTAAATACCTACATCCACTGCATAAGCAACAGTGTGGTTATTACAGGACGAGGGCCAGACACCTGTTTGTCTCATGTCTCATCTTTACTACAATGTTCCACAGTATGGCATTAAACGTATATTACTTTATATTAGTTTATATTTCAATTGCAGGTGTTTTATTGCAAGAAAATATATTGAAAAACATGCATTCTTGCTCAGAGCAGGTCCACCTATCCACGGATCTGACCTGTAACTTCAGTGAATCAATTAAGCTTTATTTCATGCTCCAATTGGTCCATATAGAACATTTAAAAAACAGACAGAAAACACACAGTAATGATGGTTTATAATCAAGGAGACATTCATAAAAAACATATGATAAAACATTTATAATTTCATTTTGTGAGTACTCAAGGTGCTTCATAGCATTCGATGTTGGGAGGTTATACTGCACAACAGCAGACTGGCACTTGTCCATCGAGGGACTTTCATCAGGATATGAAGTGCATCATGACTGTATATGCAACCTGCAACTTCTTAAATTTAGTTTTACTGTAACTGCACCACAAGTGGGCGCTATAGACACACTGATAACTGAAAAGAACTTGGTCTTATAGTGTCACCTTATAGTGTCATATTTTACCTTCAACCATGTTAAGAAAGAGAAAGAGGGGCGGCAGTTGCGGCACCCGAAAGCCGATAGTCTGTACTTTTCGTCCAGTGGAGTGCGTAGATCGAGCTTTCAAGTGCCTATTAGCTTGCAACATCAGTCTTTGCATCATCAGTATCTGCAACTCCATCTTCTGTCACGAGAGCAAATCAGGCCAGGGCATCAGTCCAATCAAAGTGCGAGCTGAACCATTTGCAAGCCAATCGATGTGCGCAGTCCATCTGGCCATCTTTCTATCTTCGGCTCACTGTTGACAACAATCCCATGTGCTTCGCCACTGTCAAAAGTTGGCTAATAGCGCCGAAATGTCACCGTACTGAGAAAACAGGTGGGTTGTAAATATTTCATCAATGCAGTGTCTTAGTTTAATTGTTTCAATTGCTACCGGATACTACATAGTGATTACGTTTTAATTAATTGGTAATTACGTCGCAGACCAACATAGCAATAGACTTGCTCCCAGACAAAAAGATGGTATGAGATTTACCAGAGTGATTCAGCTTTATTGTATTTAAAATGGAACTGTTGGTGATATTCCATGTTATTTGTGTGCAGATAAAACAAGTAGATGATTCACTTAATACAAATTATACATTTTTTAACATAATACTGTGTATATGTATGGACTTCTGGCACACAAACTAGTTATATGCATAATATTTGTTTATGATTTCAGATAGAAAAGTGCCCTCTGCTTTCAAGTAGAGGTAGACAGACCACTCTGGAGCACAAGTCTTACATGCTCATGTGGATTTCATAAGGTGCCATCATTTATCCTACATTTCTATTTTTAAAAAAAGAAGAAGCATGAGACATGATATACAATATATTCGGGTCCTATTTGTGTGGTATATCTTCATGCACTTAGGTGGCCATCTGCCACCTAAAGTGGATGCCGCCCCTGGCTTAGGCTCGTCCTCCACCGCCTCCAGGAGCAGCAAACTGAGTACAGTACCCACACCCTCCACCTCCAGCAGTGAGCTGTCCACCATCTATCCCCAGGAGCAATGAGCAGAAAAGCAGAGATTTGGGGGCTCACATGTGGTCAAACCAAATTTGTCTGTGCAGAGGAAAATCCCTCAGGTAATAATATCATTTCATTTAACTGAAAATTAAGTACATGTAAATTAAATTGTCATAATTATACAACTTTATTTCACTAAAATGTAATAATAATATTATTTCATTTATAGACTTCACAGGTTCCATAGACACATATTCCTGTAACATCTCATGTCTCATGCCCGCTGTTCCACAGACCTCGTCTGCCCATCAGACCCTCATCAAACCCTCCTCTTCCTTCTCTCTACCACAGCAACACAAACAATGGTAAGATGTGCTGAAAAATGTGCATGCCATTATCAATGTGTTTTCTTTGTTTCTTATACCTACCTATTTTCTCAATATAGCCAGAACTAGGGGACCACCCATTACTATGGCCACATACCATGCCACAACAGGACCGCAAGTGGGCGGCAGAAACACTTTTTATGGTGCGTGCAAAAGGGAAGCTGGAGCTGAAAGACCACCTAGACCTGTGGTACCATCCCCCACC
This sequence comes from Paratrypauchen microcephalus, assembly GCA_036785185.1. Classification (NCBI taxonomy): domain Eukaryota; kingdom Metazoa; phylum Chordata; class Actinopteri; order Gobiiformes; family Gobiidae; genus Paratrypauchen; species Paratrypauchen microcephalus. Next base: position 7,777,112 of record JAVJIX010000017.1, read on the forward strand.
ACCAGCTACCTTGTACCACCAGGTTCCAACACCCGACCGTTTCTTTGCCCAACAGCTGCTGTTTGGATGCTGTACAGGATCTGGAACGTCCGCCTCCAGTGTACCAAACCTAATTGTTCTGGGAATCTGTTTTCTGGTGGTGCTCTGCACTGGAGAGTTTGGCAAGTGCTGGACATTTACAGCTATTATAACATGGTCACGAAAACCCTCATTTGCACCAGATGTAGATCCAGGGGGTCATGCTGTGCTTGCTGTGCTTGGACCGGGCCCATCGATCAGAGTTCAGAGTTATATATATCATTTTTACGCTGATGACTGCCAGATTTATCTGCCTATTTCTAAGCACGCGAAAGGCCCCCTGACACCCTTGTTGAACTGCCTTGGTGACGTCAAGGCTTGGTTGGCCCAAAATTTTCTCTGCTTGAACGAAGGGAAAACTGAAATTGTGCTCTTTGGGCCCACTGATCCCTCATTGGACTTGGGCCCCTTTAAAGATAATGTTCATCCCTTCACCACCAACCTTGGCGTCACCATGGACAGTGATTTTAAACTCAGCAAGCAGATCAACACAGTCGTTAAATCAGGCTTTTATCATCTTTTATCCAAAGTTAAACCGTTTTTAAGTTTTAAGCATTTTGAACAAGTTGTTCACGCTTTTATTTCTTCGCATCTGGACTACTGTAATGCTCTTTATACTGGCATATCACAAAATGCTCTTTCACGCCTACAGTTAGTCCAGAACTCCGCGGCACGACTTTTAACAGGAACCAAAAAATGTGAGCACATCACCCCAATTCTTGCGTCTTTGCACTGGCTTCCTGTTCATTTTAGAATTGATTTTAAAATTGTATTGTTTGTTTTTAAAGCTTTGAATGGACTGTCCCCGGATTACATCTCAGACCTCATCCAAATTTACACTCCGGCGCGCGCTCTGAGGTCTGAGGGCCAGCTCCAGCTGGTGGTGCCTAGGACCAGACTTAAATCCAGAGGGGACAGAGCTTTTTCTGTGGTTGGTCCTAAGCTATGGAACGCCCTGCCATCCCATGTCCGAGCAGCTCCCTCAGTGGAGTGTTTTAAGTCTCGTCTTAAGACCCACTTTTATTCTCTGGCTTTTAACACCGCATGAGTTGTGTGGTCCTCTGTTGTCTTTTATTGTATTTTAGGGTTTTTTATTATTTTATTGTTCTTAGAGTATTCATTTATTTATTTTTTAGCATTTGTATTTTTATTTATTTATTTATTTTTATTTTTTATTTATTCTATATTGTTTTTATTATTTTATGGTATATTTATTTGTATGCACACTTGTTTCTGTGATTATTTGTTTATTTTAAATGATGTTTCTGTGCAGCACTTTGGAAACACTTTTAGTTTATGAAATGTGCTATATAAATAAAGTGGATTGGATTGGATTATACTCACATGCAAGTAATAATATTTGCCTATTCACTTATGTCTGAGGAAATACTTCTGCATTCTTTTGTTGGTATTTGGTGTATTAGAAAATATAAATACCTAAAAATATGTCCATTCCCTTGTTTTTGTAAGGCATGACATAAATGTGTCCAGTTTCGCACCGTGGAAACAGTCACGGCAAGGTATATTCTCCAAACACAGAGCCAGTTAGAAAAGAGGAGTGGCTTCAACTTACTTTAATATTAATACATGTTTTTTATTACCATCTAGTGTTAATAACTGTTCTATTCCTCTTATAATTATTATTATCCTATTACTGTTCTATTCCTATTTATCTATGTACTTATTGTGGGTCTTGTATATCAATATCTTTATGTTTCTAATATCTTTATGAATCTAAAATTCATGTTTTTATATTCTGGTTCCTTTTCAGTTAGAAAATAATCACTGACCTGACTGAAATTACTATCTGCCAAGAAAATGTAAAATTTTGGGGATACTATTGTGTTAATAAATATATTTCTTTGTGGAATTGATTGTGTTGTATTAATTTACAGTAGATTCTAGAAGCACTTATAATATCAAGAAGCTGCCTGCAGTTTGAATGAAACTTTAGAGTTACAATATGGTATGAATGGAATCCCCAAAGTTACTATAGGAAACAATTGCATAAGTAAAATGCCTTTAAATAGACAGATGTTAGTAGTTTGAACCAAGTTTTTAATAATTTCCCTGAAAAATGACAAAACATTATGAAAAGATAAATAACTGATTTTAAAATAAGCAAGTTTAAAAATTAAATCTGCTCATTTGCTCTTGCTCTGGTCTGGATTTGAACCTGTGACTTGCTGCACTTTCTTTCCCCTTTCTCCCCCCTTCCCCCCTTCTTATACGGACGAATGTTCCTCAATGTTCCTTGTCTAGTGATCCACAGGTTGGCTCTTGACAGGTTGACCGCGTGTGATCCCTGCTCCCACAGATGAGTGCTGCCGTTGTGTCCTTGGGCAAGACACTTAACCCCACCTTGCCCCCAGTGTCTGCGCACATTGGTAGCCCCCATGGCAGAAGATACATCAAGGCCTGTTGTGACGTGGGCCGTCCTCCTGTGGACCCACCACCCACAGGAGGATTCATGGGGGCTGGGCAGCAGATCTGCTTGGACTGCTATCCCCGCGGCCCAGAAAATGGAAAAGCGGAAGAAGATGAATGAATGAATGTTAAGAAAGAGGGTTTTTTTGTATTGGTTTTAGAAAAAGCTACAGTATGTTTTGTCTTTTGCCTAAAAATAGACTAAAATAATAGAATGTGTTTTTTTCATTCTGGATGGGTGTGAGTGGGCTTGTACGGGATTCACAAACGCAGTAGAATAACCTGACAAAAGACGGATTAGAATCGGGGCTGATAACCATTCGCTCTGTTATGGAGTTTACTACTATCACGATATTACTGTGGAACATTATTGTTGCTGTCAAATGTTTTCAAACTAAAATCTGCACCAACATTAGGAGAAGTAACAACAGCACATCCCACATGACTTCAGTGAGGCCTCATCGTGACCTCAGCCAGTCTGAACGAAGCAGCTCCAGACCTCCACCACCTCTGAGGAGCGAGAGGAGGAGGAGGGATTTGATGAGTGCTTTTGGATGTGGGTCTCATGTTGTTCAAAGGTAAATTTATTTTCTGGCAGTTGTGGCACATTCTTTGCTTCTTAGTGCTCTTTTTTAAAATAAATCTGTCCGGGATTTATGTAGAGCTCGCTCATAAGCATCACTGACCCAAGACACAGGACACCCTCGATGAAATCTCACTTTCATGTCAGTGGCTTGTTGAATAAAGTCCTCAGTGTAGGGTGACCACCTGCTAATAAGCCCAATGGGGGACAAGGGGTATGTTTCTGATGGACAATGTGGGACACCGCCCGGCGTGGCACGGCGGATAGTGGTTCACTCATTTCTAGCACATACATGGTATATGAATAATGCCCTATTGCCATAAACATGTGTAATTGTTAATGTATGCACCCAATGTGTATTTTTTAAAATGTATTTATTTTTTTATTTTTGTAAATAAAGATTCATAATATTTTGAACATTCAATGAATTGACAGAAGCACTTCCACTTACGATTTAGTTCAGCTATTTAATTCTATCTATTTTCAGACTCATGCACAACAAAAACAAAACCTGTTGTTTTGGGGACACATTTAGGACTTTTCACCAGCTTCTGAAACAAATAAGGAAGAAAGAGGAGAGACAGAATTAAAGCAACATTAATTTTTGTGATGAGCTTCCAAATGGTTATCCAGTACACAGGACTGCAAACCCAAATGAACCCATATGTATATAAAAAGCACCACTAGATGACAGTGTTACAGCAACAATAGAACACCAGAGTCTAGCAGTATAGTTATTTCATCAATATACTACAACAACAATGCAGAAAGGTGCCAAAGATACAATCCAATGCAAAATAATGACATATTTTGACCTAAAAGTCAACCAATGTTCAAAATTAAACTACGCTAGTGCACAGCACAGTTGCACGCACTACTGCCACTAGCGTGCGGTGTCATGACAACAGCAAAAAGTTGATAACCTATCAAAGCGTAGCCCTCTAGAATCTTTGCTAGTCAGACTCAGGCAACAGTGTGACAACAGTGGCGTGCTGAACTGTCAAGTAATGTTCGTTTGGCTGCCTGTGGCGCTCGGGGAGATACAGCGACCACATTTTTTAAAAAAAATAAAAATTGAGAAGCATTGATTATGCGGGACATGGTCTCAATTTTGGGGACGCATAAATTGGGCTTCAAACGCTGTACAATCACGAGCTACGCAGGACAGGTGGTCACCTTACCTCAGTGGAATGACAAATTCTTCTTCTTATAAAATTGACTTGTGGGTAAACCTCTTTTAAAGGAAGTCGGATGGAAGCTAGAGGCCTACGAACGGTGTGTTTTTATCAGTTTCTTTATGATACAATGAAGTGATAATGTTGCCATTGTCCTTTTTTACCCACATGTCCAAAAAAACTTACTTTGTCAGCCCTGAATTGTGAAGTGAATTGAAGGTTAGAGTCAAAAGTGTTTAAAAGCAACACAAAGCTTTCCAGCTGTTCAATGCTGGCATGAAATATACAAAAAATGTCGTCAGTGTATCTGGACCATTTAATAATGTTTGATAGATATTTGTTGTGAGTGGAATTGAATACAAATTTATAAAAAAAAAAAAAAAAAAACACATACAAATTGGCATAATTGGGTGCACATACCGTTCCCATGCTTGTGCCAGACACTTGAAGATAAAAGTAGGGATGTCCCGATCCGATGGTTTCGGATCGGATCGGAATCGGTCGTTACCTCCCGATCAGTTTCGGATACAATGTTCCCTCTAAGCTGCGCAACTGCGCAATTGCGCACTGCTCGCACATTCTCAGTGCACAAGAAAACCTATTAAGATTAAGATTAAGCCTTTATTTGGTCTCACACACAATGACACACAGTGACACACGGGAGAAATTTGACTTCTGCATTTGACCCATCCTTTTTTTTTTTTTTTTTTCAGGAGCAGTGAGCAGCCATCTTTTTCGGCGCCCGGGGGGGGTTGAACTCAGGTCCCCCCGGGGAAAGTCAGTGACTTACCAGTTGAGCTAACCAGCCGGTGGGGGCGCACTGTAAATTAATTAGATCTATAACATTTTTTTCTGTATCATTTTGCTGTGTAACTCAGTGAGTGACAGGTGTTCAGCCAATCATACGATATGATTCACTTACGTTATGCAGCAAATCATGGCATTGACAGTACTTGTGTACGTGCCCTGAACTTATGCGCTATACAACAGTAATAACAGTGCAGCGGAGTTAAGATACGCTAATGCTAACCAATGCTCCCTCTAAGGTGCATGCGTGCAGCGCATAAAATAAAATCTAACCTGAACTGATAAACAAAGCGCTGTTTAGACGCATGGAACGACCAATCTGATAGACTGCACATGTGAATATGACACGCGTCAGGGAGAAGCCAACTACAGACACATTTCGACCATGTTTCTCTCGCTTCCTTCAGTATGACCGGAGATGCAGTTACACATCTCCGCGGGTCAGAGCGGCAGTTCCGCCGCCCGCACACACTTCACGGAGGGAAGAACACAGGAAGAGGAGACAGGTAGAGCCATAATGTAATCTCTCCCTGTTTACTTTGTTTTCATAGTTTTTATGAGCCAGAAAGACGGAACTTTCTCAAAGTGTGAATCCTCTCCCCGGAGCGTTATACCACAGAGCGCTGTAACTCATGCAAAATTACAGGCTAATGACTTATAAGCAAGCTATAAAGTGATAATAATTTATATTCATTTTGGAGATCATTATTTTGAGAAAGATTACCCATCTCATGGCCTATAGGTCCTACAATCCATAAAAAAAAATCTGCAGCTATATGCAGGCTATAAATATCAAGTCTCTTAATGTAATTTTACTTGAAATAATAAGTGTACTTGTAATAATAATAATAATAAATATAATAAATATAAGTTTACTTTTTTTTTGTATTATGCAAGTATCAGATCGGGACTTGGTATCGGCAGACACTCAAAATCAAATGATCGGAATCGGATCGGAGGGCCAAAAAACCTGATTGGGACATCCCTACGTAAAAGTCATTGTCAAAGGTAAAATACTTGTATTTCATGACAAATTCAGCTAGATCAATGATGAGTTGGTTCGGGTAGTGGGCCGTTTCACTGCGGTTCTGTAAGTAGAAGCCTAATGCCTCCAGACCACCTTCATGAGGAATATTTGTATAAAGGCAAGTTATATCCAATGTTAGTTAAAATGTCTCTTCTGGTAGATTCTTAACAACAGAACATTTTTCAATAAAATCTGTTGAGTCTTTAATGAAGGCTGAGAGGGTCTGAACAAAAGGCTTGATAAAGAAATTCACAAAAGTTGACAAGGGTGACCATAAAGAATTTGTCTGCGCCACAATCGGATGACCAGGGGGATTGATTAATGATTTATGAATTTTTGGTAGGGTGAATATTACCAGGTGAATGAGGTGTTTACAATAAAGAAAATCAAAATCGGAATCAGATATCCATTTATTAATTTTTGCATCTTGGAGATAAATGAAAACTTTCTTCTGAAAATCCAAAGTGGGGTCTTGGTTTAGTTTTCTGTAAAAACGGGTGTCTGATAATTGGGAAAGAATTTCAGCTCTATATTTGTCAGAATCCTGAATGCATATTGCACCCCCTTTATCAGCGGGTTTAATGACGATATCTTTGTCATTCAGTTCATTAAGTGCACATCTCTCCTCTTTTGTTAAGTTTGGGGATGTGATTTTAGGTTTATGTATCAAATGCATAATGTCATTTTGACAATTCTACAAAATGTATTTATAGAGGCATTAGGTGAAGTAGGACAAAAGGTGCTTTTAGATCTAAAGAGAGCTGTATTAGAACATGGTTCTACTTTGGAGAAAAAGTGGCGCAGTTTGATCTGTCTGAAACATTTAAATAAGTCTAATTTCAAGCCAAAGGCATTTACTTTATTTTGAGGAACGAATGACAGGCCTTTTTGTAGAAGAGACTTTTGTGGATCTGTCAGGTTTTTTGAGGAAATATTAATTACCGTGTCCTCGACCTGCTGCGCGTCCATGGCCTTTGTGTGTCACTTGGCTTTGCGCTTCCCCCTTTGGCAAATCTTTCTTTTCGTGGCTTCTGCTGCTGGTGCCGGTTCCCTAAAAAAGGAGGATGGCTGGAGTGGACAACAACCCACTGACATGAAAGGGACATTTCATCAATGAGGGTATCCTATGTCTTGGGTCAATGATGCTTATGAGCGAGCTCTACATAAATCCTGGACAGATTTATTAAAAAAGAGTGCTAAGAAGCAAAAAAATATATTTTCTGTAACCTGCATCAGCCAATATTCTACCCACACTCCTGCAATTAAATCCATCTTCCGAAAACATTGGCACATTTTGAAATCAGAACTGGAAATCTCATCCATCTTTAAAGGGACAGTGTGTAAGATTTTTACCTGTTAATTACTGAAATTGAAGATACCCATTCAAAAATACATTGTTTTCCAAGCCTTTTCACTTCCATCATGAAATCAAAGTATTCTTTTGGACTTAGATATAGTCACATAAAAGGGGGATCTTCCCCATATAGAGGCAGCCATTTTGAATACGAGAGCCGCAGAAGGACATTTGGGCTCATCCTTCGCCTCGGCTCCTGCTAACAGCTGCACAGCCGCGCTGCATATGGCTCCCCCCTTCCCCCCTCCCCTTCCCCTTCTCTCCTTCGCTCCTCTGCTCCGCGGCTGCATGTGGGAGTGAAGGAGAGAAGGAGAGAAGGGGAAGGGGAGGGGGGAAGGGGGGAGCCTTGTGTAAAGAAGCATGCTGCCGGATCACACTCGTAATGGATCTAACACGTATTTTGGACTAAATTGTTTTACTGGATTTTATTCGCTGGATCCTTATGGACAGATTGAGACCAAGTTTATGATGAAATACAGAGTTTGACCTGTGCAGAGCCTTCAAAGGTAAGCTAAGTAAGCTAAGTTTTGTGCTTTTCTGTATAAAAGCCCCATGTGCTCGGGGAGTGATTGTTTTGCAGGGAAATGAATTGCATAGTCAAAAAGAGGAGACTGTAAGGTTTCATTTGATGTGTAGATTGTCATGAATCATGATCGGGATTGTGTGTTTTCATGCGAAAAGAAAAAAAAAAGTGAACGGGGGACCGCGTTTTACGTATACAGCGGTGCGCGGTTCGTGCGCGGGCACGCGCGATGTCGGCGCTACGTCGCGTCCGGGTGACCCTCGAGGTCTGCCGTAGCCAAAAGAGGAAGTGGAATAGCTAGTAACCACCTATGCGCCACGAATCCTACACAATGTCCCTTTAAATATCCTCCACTCTTTGTAAATAAAAGAGGTAAAAATCTCAGAGATTATCTGGTACGTGCTAATTTCACAAACAAATCTAAATCATCCTCCCAATCTCTGTTACATCATTTACCCAATGGCAACTACCGCTGTGGCAGCTGTGCTCAGTGTAACAATACAACCAAAACTGACTTTTTACACCCCCACACTGTTAAGAAATATTTCATCAAAGGTGTCATCACATGTGCATCCACACATGTTGTCTACATGCTGAGATGTCCATGTGGCCTGGCTTATATAGACCACCAGGAAACTCAAACAAAGAATGAGTGAGCATAAGAGCTCCATCAGGAGGAATGACAGAGTGTATCCTGTAGCGGTACATTTTAATGACCATAGACATGACATTTGTTCACTCCGGTTCTGTGGCATTGAGCTTGTAGATCTATATGTATTCGAATATTCTCCAGCTTTATTTTTCTATTATTTTTATATTATTATATTATTATTATTATTATTTACATTACACTATTTTGATTGATTGCCTTTGGATTTTGAATTATGTTTTTTCATTTCATTTCTTTATTTCATTTGTTAAATTAAAACAAAAAATAACTGATGCAACACACTTGCATCTATACAATTATAACTTAAATTTGAATGAAAAGGGAACAGAAAGAAGCATAAGCTTATTATATATGCCCCTTATCAACTCAAAATTATATTACAACACAATTATATGTTTTTTAAGTTCACTGTTCTTTTACAACCCGTCACCCTTGGGTGCTTGCCACACCCTATTTTGCCTGATGTAGGCCGAGTGCCGAAACGTTGCATATCTCAGTAAATCTCACATTTTGCAAGTAAGACGGAGTGCGGGATCATTTTCTCCTCGTATCTTCTGGGTCTGCTCCCTCACCTCCAACACACCTGTTTGAAGAAATTAAAGTGCGAAGTTCTCATTCTTGAACATGTCACGATACAAATACAAATAATTGTATTTGTATGCCACTGACACAACAGCAGGTTTATCCCTAAAACAAACTGTAAATGGACAATAAAGGTAGAAAAACACACACTGCAGTAAATGTATATTATGAATAGGATTTTTTAAAATGAAAATAGTGGCGAAAAAAAACACCAGAAATGTCCAATGCCAAAGGCGAAAATGACGAGGCTCACAGCAGCAGTTACAGAGAGGGATGCCTCGATATTCCAATGGAAATCAATGGGAGCCAGGGTCAGTAGGAGCCGGAAGAACACGTTAGTGATGTCCTCATCCATCCATCTATGACCTGTCCATTTATATATGCAGTCTATGCTGTGTCCTCTTATGTCGTTTGAGATTATAACTATCAGCGAACGTTTTCTTACAAACTGGACAGCCGAATGGTTTATCCCGTGTGTGTCCTCATATGTCTATTAAGATCACCCTTTCGGGCAAATGTATGCTTACAAACTGCACAGCTGTGTGTGTCCTCTTATGCCCATCACGTTGACCCTTTCGGGCAAATGTTTTCTTACAAACTGGACAGCTGAACGGTTTCTCACCTGTGTGTGTCCTCATATGTCTTTTGAGATGATTATCAGCGAACGTTTTCTTACAAACTGGACAGCCGAATGGTTTGTCCCCTGTGTGTGTCCTCTTATGTTTATCAAGATCACCCTTTGAAGCAAATGTTTTCTTACAAACTAAACACATGAATGGTTTCTCACCTGTGTGTGTCCTCATATGTAGTTTGAGATAACTATCAGCGAACGTTTTCTTACAAACTGGACAGCCAAATGGTTTATCCCCTGTGTGTGCCCTCTTATGTCTATCAAGAGCACCCTTTTGAGCAAATGTTTTCTTACAAACTAAACACCTGAATGGTTTCTCACCCGTGTGTGTCCTCATATGTATTTTGAGATGATAACTATCAGCGAACGTTTTCTTACAAACTGGACAGCCAAATGGTTTATCCCCTGTGTGTGCCCTCTTATGTCTATCAAGATGACCCTTTTGGGTAAATGTTTTCTTACAAACTGAACAGCTGAATGGTTTCTCCCCTGTGTGTGTCCTCATATGTTTATCAAGCTGACCCTTTCGGGCAAATGCTTTCTTACAAACTGAACAGTTGAATGGTTTCTCCCCTGTGTGTGTCCTCATATGTCTTCTGAGATTAGAACGTTCAGTGAACACTTTCTTACAAACTGAACACCTGAATTCCTCTCCTGTGTGAACTCTCCTGTGTCTGTCTCGTTTATATTTAGACCCAAATCTCTCTTTACAAACAGAGCGCTTGTGTTTCCTGCTCTCAGCTCCTTCACCAGTTCCTGACACGTCTTCGTTCTCCACAGTGGCTCTGGTCTCTGGTGCAGACTTGTATTTGGGGGACAGACGTGAGTTTTGTGCAGTGGAGCTTCTGGCTCCGATCTGGACTTGGTTGTGGTGGTCTCCATCAACCCCTGTGTCCCTGTGTGCAGGTGAACAGCTGAGTGGAGGTCTCCAGTCTTCATCACCGTCAGTGTCAGAAGAGTGCTCTGTGTCTCCCTCAGTCTCTGAGTGGACATGTGTCTCTGCTCTGATGTCCTCTCCCTGTGTGTCCTCTCTCTGCTCAGTCTCTCTTTGTTGAAGTGGTGAGGACTCTTCTGTCTTCACGCTCGCAGCACTAAACTCTGGGACAGATCTGAAAAATATAAGAGACATTTGTATACGGTATTTCAAACCCAATCTGAATATTTGTAATAGAAACAAATAAGAATTAATGACAAAATAAAGAATTGCAGTTTGAAATCAGAGTCAGAAAGATTTTTATTGCCATTTTCAAGTGAACACAATTCACAAAACTAGGAACTTGTCTCGGTGATAAGGTGCGAACATAAAACACTAAATAATAATAGTAATAATAATAATAAGTATAATATAGACACTAAATAATAACTAAAATATAGCTATAATATAGTAAAAAATAAACCAAAATAATTTAAAAAAAGGTTCAGAGGAGCAGAATCAGAACAGTAGTGCTGAACAATAATTAAAGTGACTAGTGATATAAAGTGTCCAGCTTTGTGCAGATGTTATGAATTGTTCATGAGTCCAACAGAAGAGGGAAAGAAACTGTTCTTGTGACGTGAGGTTCTGGTCCCGATGGACCGTAGCCTCCTGCCAGAGGGAAGTGGCTCAAATAGTCCATGTCCAGGGTGAGAAGTGTCAGCTGCTATCCGGCCTGCTCGCCCCCGAGTCCTGGAGACGTACAGGTCCTGGATAGATGGAAGGCTGCAGCCAATCACCTTCTCGGCAGAGCGCACAATGTGCTGCATTCTCTGTTTGTCCCTGACAGTGGCTCCAGCATACCACACAGTGATGGAAGAGGGGAGGATGAACTCGATGATGGCCGTGTAGAACTGCATCGTCATCTAGATTGGCAGCTTGGCTTTCCTTAGCTGCCGCAGGAAGTACAACCTCTGCTAGGCCTTCTTGATGAGGGAGTTGATGGTCGGCTCCCACCTGAGGTCCTGTGTGATGCAGGTTCCCAGGAACCGGAAGGAGTCCACTGTGGTGATGAGTCTGTCAGGGAGAGAGGAGGCAGGAGGGCTCTGACTTTCCTGAAGTCCACGATCATCTCCACTGTCTTCTGGTGGTTGAGATCCAGGTTGTTACTGCTGCACCAGGACACCAGCCGGTCCACCTCCCTCCTGTAGGCAGACTCATCGCCGTCAGAGATGAGCCCAATGAGGGTGGTGTCATCCGCAAACTTAACCAGTTTGACGGAGTCGTGGCCGGAGGTGCAGCAGTTTGTGTACAGGGAGAAGAGCAGAGGTGAAAGTACACAGCCCTGTGGAGATCCTGTGCTGATGGTCTGGGACTCTGGTCTGGGACATTCTTCCCCTGCCGCTCGCACTGCCTCCGATCCATCAGGAAATCAGTGATCCACCTGCAGGTGGAGTCAGGCATGTTTAGCTGAGCAAGCTTGTCCTGGATCAGAGCAGGGAGGATGGTGTTGAAAGCAGAGCTGAAGTCCATAAGCAGGATCCTGGCGTAGGTTCCCGGGGAGTCCAGATGCTGGAGGATGAAGTGGAGGGCCAGGTTAATGTCATCGTCCACAGATCGATTAGTTCTGTAGGTGAACTGCAGGGCGCCCAGAAGGGGGGAGTCAAATGACTTCATGACTACAGACGCCAGCGCCACAGGTCTGTAGCTGTTAAGTCCAGTGATCCTTGTCTTCTTGGGGACAGGGACGATGGTGGACTGCAGGCAGGGACATGGCACGACTCCAGGGAGGTGTTAAAGATGTCCGTGAAGACAGGAGCCAGTTCTTTAGCGCAGTGTCTCAGGGTAGAGGGAGAGACACGGGCGTCCGGGCCTGGGGCCTTGCAGGGGTTCTGCTTACTAAAGAGTATAGCCACGTCCTGCTCCAAGACAGTGAGAGCAGTGGGGGAGGAGGAGGGGTTGAGCATGGCTGGAATGTCTATGGTGGTGCGGGGAGTGGGGGAGGGGTGTGAGTCAAACCTGGCATAAAAGTCGTTCAACTCTTCTGCCAGTCGTTTGTTGTCCACAGCGGGAGGGGCTCTGGTCTTTGTAATTTGCCTAAGCCCTCTCCAGACAGAGCTAGAGTCATTTGACGAGAAATGCAGCTTCAGACGTGTATTGTAGTTCGACTTAGCTTTCTCCACTTCTCTGCTAAATGAGTAGCTGTAGCTTTCTCGTTCTCCGGATCTGTATGCGGTTTCGACTTCCCTCCTAAGGTGCCTCAGTCTGGGTGTGAACCAGGATTTGTCGTTGTTGAAGGTAACACTGGTACATGATGGAATGATGCCATCCTCGCAGAAATTAATGTATGACATCACAGTGTCTGTGTACTAGGGATAGGAATTGATAAGATTTTTAGGATTCCGATTCCATTATCAATACTGCTTAACGATTTGATTATTTATCGATTCTAATTCGGGGAAAAAGGAGAACAAACTGTAGCACCAAGATTAGCATTAGTCCTGGTCTCGTCCTGGCCTCGTCCTGGCCTCGTCCTGGCCTCGTCCTGGTCTCGTCCTGGTCTCGTCCTGGTCTCGTCCTGGTCTCGTCCTGGTCTCGTCCTGGTCTCGCCCTGCTTTAGTTCTGTTTTAGTCCTGGTTTAGCCCCGGTTTAGCGCACAGGCTAATGTTGACACAAGCCGCTGCTTTCACCTAATATCTCCATTTGATGCAGAAATATGATAATAATTATGACTCACTCCGTGTTGCAGTGTGTTTTTGGATAATTCGCGTATCTCCACGTGTAAACGTGTATTGTGTGTTTCGGAGCTAAATCGCACTCTGTACACAAGCTCTGGAGAAACGGATGTGTTCCGAACCTGTCCCTAACGTCTCCCGAACGTGTCATGTGTCCAAGTAGAAGTTAAAAGTCCATTTTCATGTCCTTTAGTGTCCTGCAGTGCCGCTTACATATGCACAAGCTCTTCACAGCTGATAGGCGAACAGGGGAAAACACATCGCCGCTTCTCACAACGGGATTGGCTGGTGCGCGAGCGTGGGAAAATATGTTGATTTATACACGCCTCGTTTCTTTCCGAAAAACAAGCTCTTCTCGTTCTTCTCGTCATGCGAAAATAGAATATAAACTCCATATCAGTGAAGCGGCGAAGCACGTATCAAGCCCAAGTAATTTGTGCTGGCTGGAATCGTTAAGAGAATCATTAGGTAAACTGCTAATCAATTCCGTGGAATTGAAACACACGGAACCGGTTCTCAGCAGGAACCGGTCCTCGATTCCCATCCTTACTGTGTACTCATCCAAGCTGTTCGGTGCAGTTTTAAACACATTCCAGTCTGTAAAATCCAAACACGTCTGAAGCTCCTCCACAGCCTCACTGGTCCACTTCTTAGAAGTCCTCACTGTTGGCTTGGAGAGCTTCAGCCGTTGTTTGTAAGAAGGGATGAGATGAATCATCGCGTGGTCTGAGAAACCGAGACCTGCTCGAGGCACCGCCCGATACGCACCGCTGACTGTTGTGTAACAGTGATCCAGCGTATTCTGCTCTCTCGTTGGGAAATTTATAAATTGTTTGTACTTCGGCAGTTCGTGGCTCAGATTCCCTTTATTAAAATCCCCCAGGATAATCAATAAAGAGTCCGGGAAGGTACGCTCTATCATCACTACCTGGTCCGCGAGCGCGTGCTGAGCCTCGCGCACGTCCGCACATGGCGGAATGTAAACAGCCACCAGAATGAATGAAGCGAACTCACGTGGAGAGTACAATGGTTTACAGTTAATGAAAAGATATTCCAGAGCGGGAGAGCAGTGTTGGGAGATCACAGTTACGTCTGAGTGTGATAGGTTAGAATGGTACTATATGCCCCTAATACTATGCTCTGTGCCTATTTACAGTGATGCAATTCATAATGTGATTTCATGTTCAAGAGGTTAAAAAAGGTTTCTCAAATATTAATTTGCATAAGCCCTGAAGACAAAGTTAAATTTGGTTAAAAGTCTGTTTATTCTATTATTTTTCTGTAATGTTCCTGTCATTTTGTTCAAAGAAACTGTGATCGTGTCTGTCATCGACGACTAAGTCAGATCCAGTATTGTAGCGATTGGTAATGCCTTCACCCACCACATGGGGGATTTTGCGCCGTTTCTCCTCATTGCATTAAACTTCTGCATGAGAGAAGCAACAAGAAATCACGCTGTGATATATTCTCCCCATTTTCAGGTAAGGGTTACCAGATGTCATACCTGCAATGTGCACGTTGTTGAGACATTTTGTGTGTTAAAAGAACATGTTATAATGAAGATAAAGAGATTATCATTGCATTAAACTTCTGCATGAGAAAAGCAACACGAAATCACTCTCTCCCGATTTTCAGGGGTACAACACGAGCACCATGCATTGTTGATAAAGAAACAGACCCCACCAATTGTTGATAAAGAAACAGACCCCACCACCTTTTGTCTTTCCTCCCGCATTAGCCCGCTGCCTGTCTACGCGCTAGAGCTGGAATTCCGCCAGATTAAGTGAGCAGTTCGGGAGTCGTTCATTGAGCCACGTCTCCATGAAGCACAAGATGCAGGAGGAAGAAAAGTCTCTGTTTCTTCTTATCAGCAGCGCCAGCTCGTCCATTTTGTTGCTGAGTGACCAGACGTTGGACAGGAATATCCCAGGTAAAGGTGTCCCGTGTGCCGCGTCTCCTCAGGCGCACAAGAGCACCTGAGCGCTTCCCCCGTCTACGTCGCCTCACTCTTTTGGCCAAAAAGTGAACTAGATCTACTGCAGGCACTAAAAAACTGGCAGTAGATCAGCAGGAGTAGTTGTTCTGAGGTTGAGACGCTCTTCCCAGGTGTAAGAGCACGCAAACAAACGATTAACGCAAAAAAACAGACAAAAACACACAGCACCAAACACTATGGCAGCCGTACGTGTCGCCATCTTGTACCTATTGTGACCTAAAGTGTCTGAGACTCACACTTGCAGCTGATCTTCCTCCTGTTTGATGCCGTCTTCTTCTTTAATGTGTGGAGCAGGACTCAGAGAGGGGAGCTGGACAGCTGCAGGAGATAAGAGTACACACTTACACATACACGTGCAGTCTTGTGACATGAACACTCTGTGAACTTGTCTGTAGTCTTCTACTGTAAGGCTGAGGGGGTGTCTTTACTGTCCATGAACTTGTAAATATGTTTGAGTGAATATCTGAAGTGATTTGGAGTCACAGGTTCTTCTGCCGTTAGCGCCATGGCGCATGTTTCTACTGAGCTCTTTTCTACATCATCTCGAGTTTTCATACTATTTTAACACCCATAGGCTAAAAATAGGATCCATACGATCCAGAAGACTTACCCCCTCTGACGAGCACGACTCTCGGGCTCAGAGCCCTCAGAGCTGAGTCCAAGAGCCGTTGGATCCTCTGGTTCTCCTGTTTGGAGCGGCGCAGCTCCTCCTCGTAGTCCACTATTGTTCGCTCCAACAGCGCACGGATGTCCCCAGCAGTCGCACCCAGCCGCTCCTCTACAAAACCACTAAACTCTCCAGACATATTTGCCCTATTTGTTTTTCCCGTGTGCGGCTCTGCTGTTTCCTACGTTCTGCCCAACGGTTAGTTCAAATGTGCGTTGCCAAGTTGGTTCAGAAGTGTTTTGAACATAAACAAACTGTTGTTTTGACTGTTGTTTCAGTTCTTGTTTTGTTTGGATCTTGTACCCTGACTCTTCAGGTTATAGTTCTAATAAAAACATTCACATTAATGTCATAAATTTAGGTTTTAGAGCTTGCGCTGTTCCGCACTTATTTTCTTCACGGGTGACGTGAGTTCGAGGCCCACACGCCCTCTTACTCAGATTTTTATAACCTGTTTATCGTCATCCTTAAAGGACACCAAACAACTTATAGGCATATGTGCAATTGTAAGCCTTCATTTACTTTATTCTGTTCTATTCTGAAGCGAACGTATTAATCGCAGTCATACCAGATACAAGTTTGATTGGAGTCGGCACTGTTTTTGTCCAATCTGCAAATGAAATGGTACATCAGATACAAATGATAAAACATTTTGGCGTGCATAGGCCTAGGGGGTATTCCATCAACGTCGCTAAACATAGCGGTGCCGAAGTGCTTAAGCCTCGCCTGAAGAAGCGTCACCTTAGACTAAGGCCTGAAGTCGTTCCACTAACGCAGTTTAGCTGCGCCTCAGCGGCGCTAACTTCAGCCAGGCCTATCCAGTCCTGGCCTAGGCGTGTGCACATTAGAACAGAAGTTGCTTTTGGAACTCTGCAACACACTTGCAATAACCAAGGCGAGAGATATGGCGTGGCAGAAGATCGCCAACCGCTTAAATGCATAAGTTAAGTTCTATAACAGTACTGAATGTCGAGTTTTTTAAGTATGTTTTTACCATCAGTATCAAGACAAGTCTGTGCAGGAGAGGACTCACTACGGTTTGGTTTGTCACGTGGGAGACCCGAGTTCGATACTCCAAGAGAGCAGTTGATGTCATAAAATGTTTATATTCATATTTGTAGAGCAGTCTTGTCAGTTGTAATTTATTTTTACTGTGTAAAAGTATTTGCACCAACTAATATGTTAAATTGTGTTATTTTTTCTTTGAGCAGGAATAATGTAAAGAGGACTGTTTTTCAGGTAAAGACAAAGCATAAAAACATTTTGCAGAGTTGTAAGTAGTCTAATATTAATATTATTATTCAGTGAAAATAGTAATACTGTTGAAATCGTACCTTAATTTAATTTAAAATGAATAGTAGCTACCAAGCCATAGAAGGTGGGAGCCCCCCCCTCAAAATCTTTCACCTGCAGAGGAGCTGGCACTGGCCCTAAACCCGGGTCACCCACTGGTGGAGGTAATTGAAGGAGGGACATCATCAAAGATCCTTCCTGCGAGTTCTCGTGAAGAGTATATTCAAGGTATTGTCTAGGCGACTGCTTGCCTCAGCTGTGATCCAAGCATTTGTATTTTTTAATAGTTTGCTTGTGTTCTAGTTACTGAAGATGGCGTACACTTGCTGGACCCTCCTCAGCAGTCCTCCAGCAGTGGCCTCACACCAGAATGTCATACCTAATGTCTTATTGTTTTATGCCTATTGATGGAAATAGATAAATAGGATTTCATTAAAGAGGCTTGCACAGCATCTCTGAAGCAAATTTGTTGAATCATTGAAATGTTGCATCATGGAGTGTGCCTGTTATTTGGCTACATTTTGTTTTAAAAGTAAAGGTTTATCTTTGACTGTATTCTTTGATAGAGATGTCACATAAAATATAAATTGTCAATGTCGTCAAGTGAGAGTGATGTTAGGCCCAGCTGATACAAGTTCTATGATGATATGAATAATTGTAGGTTAAATTCATTCACATTTGTTTAATGAGTGGCAAATGTAATTTGGTGAAAATATAATAATTCATAGCATTTATATAGCGCCTTTCATGACACCCAAAGCGCTTTACAGTTCATTGTTCATTCACTCCACACTTGGTGGTGGTAAGCTACTTTTGTAGCCACAGCTGCCCTGGGACAGACTGACGGAAGCGAGGCTGCCAATCTGCGCCATCGGCCCTTCCGACCACCTCCAACACTCACGCACTCTCCAATTTCATACTAGGCAATGTAGGTGAAATGTCTTGCCTAAAGACACAACAACAGTTTTTTTTGCAACTGGCGCCCCCCTGTGGCACCTGGAATTCCCAGTGGTCTCCCATTCAAGTACTAACCAGGCCCTGCATTGCTTAGCTTCTGATATCTTACGAGATCAGGCTTTGACAAGCAGGTTTGGCCACAGATAACAAATAATTGACTTGAGCATGAATACCGTCAGTAATAAGAATCGAACCCGGGACTCATACATGACATACACCGCACTTAACCACGAGGCCAGAGGCATTCTCCATAACAACTCTGGAATTATTTGATCTGAAAATATCGTAATGACAAACGCGCTAAAAGAATATTTTAAATTACTGGAAATTTGTCAAAACTGACCAAGAACCTAAGGTAAATATTATTTTTGCTGATATTGTCACTAGGGATGTCAACAATTAATCGATTAACGATTAATTGTCATTTAAGACGTTAGTCAATTAATGCAATTAATGCATTAATTGTAATTAACCGCGTGGTCACAAAACAAGGCAACCGCGCACCGCGCTGCGCTCGACTCACAGCCGGCCGCAGGCACCAATGACATTGCTCACGGGCCGGCCGCGCGGGACCAGCAGCGGCACGCTGGCCTGCGGCCCGGGCCCCGAGCCACAAACCAGCGGCACGAAACCAGCAGCGGCACGCAGCAGCCCAATCCTGGTTCAATCCAGGTCCAGACCCGGTCGAGTCCCGCTCCAGTCCCGGTCCAGTCCAGGTCCAGTCCAGGTCCAGACCTGGTCCAGACCTGGTCCAGACCTGGTCCAGACCTGGTTCAGTCCACGTTTAGTCCTGGTCTAGTCTCTTAGCCAATCAGGACAGAACACAATGTTACACTATAAAAAAATGTTACACTATTTAAAAAAAATAAATACTTTTTTTTTTTTTTAAATCTGCGAACCGCGATAGAGCGAGGGATTACTGTATTTTGTTATTCAGCATCAATACATTCATCAGCTTTTTACTAAGGAATAATTAATTGAGGAATATACTATATAATAATGATATATTTTTGACTCACTCAATTCAGGTGAAAAACACCGCTTATCAGTTAATCGTTAATCGATCGATAAGGTCAATCAACTATCAGTTAATGAATTAATCGATAATTTGCATCCCTAATTGTCACCCGTGTTTTCGGACAACAAAGACAGTCAGGCGGGAGGTGTACGGAACTGTTTGTTTGACACTCTGTTTGCTTCAGGTACGTATTCTTTGCCACACGGCCTGATTAAGCCTGATCATTAACCTGCCCGGGACCAGGCGAGTTCAGAGGACTATGTCCCAGTAACTCAGCGGGGACTAATGTTAGCGAGAGTCATGGAACAGAACTCTCACTAAAACTAGCGCAGCCTATCAAAATAATCCGGGTTTTGCGCTTAGCGACGTTGATGGAACACCCCTCGGAACACCGGTTCTAAAAATTATGGCACTCTCAAAAAAGCAACTTAACTGACATGAAATGCATGAAGAAAACGAATTTGTAATTATCTGCATCATGCCGCTTCTCCTCTTCCCCAGTCCAAACTGAGCCTGTAGCTCTCACACTCTCCGACATGCTAAATCATGTAGCTAATGCTATCTGATATTAACTACCACTACATTAAAAAGGATTTCTAATCAGCTGCAGCTTACCAAGTCACATAATACAACCATCAAGTAAAAAACACCTGCACAAATAAAAGGCTACTATATTTGTTTATTATGTGTGCTTACCTGTATGTTTTTAATCCTCCATTATCGCCATGCTTCCGTGTTGCTCCAGTGCGCATGCGCACTGATGTCTTTACCAACTGTTGAAAGTGCGCATGTGCAGAGTGAGTTCTGGTCGCGCTGTAAGCCCCGCCCCCTGTTCCGCGCCCTCGAAAAATCAACCAATCAGAATAAACGCCGCCGTTTTCACAGCGCGTGTATCAGAAATGTGTATAAAACTGCAATACTGCCTCAGGATCTAGAGGGCGCTGTGTTATACACTGGAATACACTGAAAAAACAGGTTCGGGGTTCAACTGGACTTTCAAACAAAACACACACACAGTGCAGTACCTCCATGTGTTCAGCAGATGGAGACAAACACCACAAACTGCACATCTAGGGTTAGAGATTTAAACAAACAAATACATTAATAAAAAATGACACCCACTGCATAAGCAACAGTGTGGTTAATACAGCACGAGGGCTCAGACACCTGTTTGTCTCATGTGTCATCTTTACTACAATGTTCCACAGTATGGCGTTAAATGTATATTACTTTATATTAGATTATATTACAATTTGTTACCCTGGTACATATTATTTTGCTGTATTAATATTATTTTTGTTTGTGTGCTCTTACAGTTCCCCGATATAAACGGCATGGAGTCACTTTTCTGACCCCGGTCAAAATTACCGATGGTTTGTGTGTGATTCTTCCTCCACGAAAGTGCACGGTTATCACGGTTATCCCGGTCCTAGAATGTACCGACCAACAGGTTATGGGCCCAGGGGATAAGGAGTTAACTGGTGGAACCGCTTATGCTTCGATGGGGATGAGAGAAATTACGAGTTGTGGGAAACAAAGTTTCTTGGACATTTGCGGCTACTTGGGCTAAAGGACGCTATCTTAAACAAGCCGAGTGCCGGTGCAGAGGAAGAAGAAGGTGAGGCTGATAAAAATGAAGAAGCCTATGCAGAGCTGATACAGTTTTTAGACGCCAGAAGCCTTTCTCTTGTGATGAGAGATGCCACAGATGATGGGCGAAAAGCGCTAAAAATTTTGAGACAGCACTATGCGGGTACGGGAAAGCCTCGTGTGATTAGCCTCTACACTGAGCTAACGTCGCTACAAAAAGGAGCTAATGAAAGCATCACGGACTATATTATAAGGGCAGAAACAGCAATTACAGCACTGAGAAATGCTAAAGAAACTTTAAGTGATGGGTTGCTTATCGCAATGGTTCTGAAAGGGCTACCTGAATCTTTCAAAGCTTTTTCAATACACGTGACACAGCGCGATGACTTTTAGTGACTTCAAGATGAAACTAAGAAGTTACGAAAGCACAGAAAAGAGCACGAACTCAGACGATAACGTGATGAAAGCAAATAACTGGAGAAAAGGAAAAAGCAGTTCTGATTTTACATGTTTTAACTGTGGACAAAAGGGACACAAAGCCCGTGAATGCAGAAATGAAAGAAAAGAGCTAAAGGATAAGCAGTGGTGCAGTTACTGACTGCGTGCACATGGAAAACTCCAAAACGATTGCAAACTGATTGGGGTCGTAACGGCTGCATGTGCACAGGGATTGGTTTGGATTGGGATTGGTTTGCCCCATCCCCCAGGAACCCCTGGCCTAGGCCGATAGCAAACCACTTGGAGTCGTCATGTGAACGATTTTGGATTGGGTTAGCATAATGCGCATGGGCGCGCCAGAATTTCAGGAATGTCACCCGGAAGTTGTAAGAGTGGTAGTACCAAGTCAGTACCAAGTACCAATTGTTGTTTCAGAAGAAAACATGGCTGCGAAGAAATCAACAAGCACGCACTACTGGACAGACTAAGAAACTGGGTTCATGCTGCACCAGGTGCGAGAGATAAACATTTAAAACTTTATGGACGGACGGCGCACAAGAAACGCTAGTCTTTATCAGAAGATAGCGTTGAAGATGGAGCAGGCAGGTTTTGTTCGGACGCCTGAGCAAATCAAAATCAAATGGAAAAACCCCAGGGCAGCGCACGCCACAGCCAAGAAGAACACCGGGAGAGCGCATTACGATGGCTCAGGACAGCGGTCCTTCATGGCACCAACAAGCCCCATCTTCCACCATATCTGGACTATGAACGTAACGCACAGGGCAATTCCAGAAAAGGAGTTTACCGCACACTCGCTTGACTTTACTTATTCCTTTATTGGGCTTAGCGCGAACAACGCGTTTCGCCAGGTAAAATCGAAACGCGTTGTTTGCTCTTAGCACAATAAAGTGTGTGTATGCGTGTGTGGTAAATTTCGTCTTTTCTGAAATTATTTAATGACTGCGTGCACATGGGAAACTCCAAACCGACCGAAGACCGAGGCAGGGTTTGCTCGGACCCCGGAGCAAATCAAAATCAAGTGGAAAAACGCCAGGGCGGCGTATGCCACGGCAAGAAAGAACAACGGGAGAGTGGTCAAGACCGTACAACTTGCCCGCATTACGACAGCGTTCTTCACGGAACCAACAAGTCCCATCTTCCACCATTTCGGGACTATGGACATAACGTAGAATCGAAACGCGTTGTTTGCTCTAAGCCCGATAAAGGAATAAGAGTATGCGGAAACGTTCGTCTTTTTCTGGGATTATTCAATGTTCCTGTTGTTACCAGCACCTGGAAGCTTTGCACGGAGTTTTAAACTTTTGAAATAACACCCAGGGTACTTTTACAAACATTTTGAGTTATCTATTGTAGCCTCATAGTATCAGAAGAGAGTGTGTTTTTTTAAATTGTTGTATAACTTAAATATTAAAAACGTAAATATTAAAATAAGTGTGGAAATTTACTTAAGTTGTTCACTCAGACAGGACAAAACAGAGAGTGGAAGAGACAACAGAATATAAGCTAAGCAAAGACATACAAAATGAAAGTGTGGTTGTGTAATTTTCCCCAGACCTTACATAAATGAACGATAAACCCATAGCTACAAATGTAATGCCTTTATTTGTGGCACAAAAGATGCACGCAACAAAAAACAAGGCAGAACATGATTAAAACATGTGCGGTATAGCTCCCAGTCCTCGTAATTTTCGTTGTCCTCGATTGCTTGTAATATCAAACGCCGATGACACAGTTCGTATCGTATTAAAGAAACCAAAAACGCTGTTTTGTCGTTCATACGAACAACCCAACTCTGCAGAATGCACAACAAGTACGCTACTGCCGCTCTGTCAAACTCCTCGAAGAGCCATCGCAGTATACTGCCAGATAGCTGTGTTGTGTTTTTATTTGAGTAGCCATCACCCGGAAGTAGTTGGACTACAGCGCCACATAGCGTTGCGGAGCGGACCAGGTCGCTGACCTGAATCTGATTGCGCAACATGCATGTGCACTCGGATTGGACGACAGACCACCCGCCGAGCAAGTGTGAAAAAACCAACCCAATCCTGATCCAATCCTACCATGTGCGCGCAGTCACTGCAAGAGCCCCACACATAAAGACAGTAACAGTAACTGTAGAGGGCAAAAGAAAACTAACGTTAAGCAAGCAGCTGACGAAAATCACACTTTTGCGTTCAGAGTGGACGACCGGAATGAGGGGTTGAAACAAAAGGGCTTAATGGTTGACACAGGAGTTGACACATATAGTCACAGATCTTCAACGTTTCAAAAAGTTGGATGAGACCTTCATATCGGAGCGACACTTTATGGAGCTGGCTGCCGGAACGAGGACGAGTGGAGTCGCCCTGAAACGAGGAGTGGCAGAGGTCTACCTGCAAGACGACGAGGGACGCAGAGTAAAGGCAACGCTGGAAGGAGCGCTTTACATCCCCACCTATCCGCAGGATATTTTTTCTGTTCAGGCAGCGACCAACAACAGAGCTTCAATCACCTTCAAGAAGGGAGGTAACAAGCTAATTCACAAAGACAGTACAAAGTTTGACATTAAAGAATATGGACGTTTGTACTATCTGAATACTGTCACCAACAACACTTTTAATGATGAATGCCACAAATGTTATGATGGTCACTGTAACTATGAAGATTTGTTAAAGGAAAAGTAACGTTTTTTTTACAATCTGAGGTGTCAATTGGAGCAGTATCGCAGAACTTATGTTGAGCCGTTCTGTTCTGCTAATGATCCCGTATCCGTTAGCGTGAGTGCTCGGGGCACTGATTTGCGGTGTCCAAATAACACAAACTTTAGCACTTTTCAAATCACAGAAGATCGCTGTGTCAGGGTAGACTTTTAGTAGATTCCCAAACGGCCTGAAACCCGATATCGCAACAGAAAAGTAAAGTTCAGAGCGGTGTTAGCTTCTTTCGGACTAGCGGTGTTTACAAAACCGCTGAGTTCACGCATGCGCACTGTCCTCTCTGATGACGTCATCAAATGAAACTATAGCTGGATATCGGGTTTCAGGCCGTTTTGGAATCCACTAAAAGTCTACCCTGACACAGCGAACTTCTGTGATTTGAAAAGTGCTAAAGTTTGTGTTACTTGGACACCGCAAAGTAATGCCCCGAGCACTCACGCTAACGGATACGGGATCATTAGTAGAACAGAACGGCTCAACATAAGTTCTGCGATACTGCTCCAATTGACACCAAACTGCTATAGGTGAGTAAAACTACTTGTTTTATTGCCGAAAGAAGGCTCAGATTGTAAAAAAAACGTTAATTTTCCTTTAAAGCTAGAAAATGTTACTGAGGGCAAAGGTAAAGCTAACAAACCTAGTTCAGATTGTGAAGTATG
Source organism: Paratrypauchen microcephalus (assembly GCA_036785185.1). NCBI lineage: Eukaryota > Metazoa > Chordata > Actinopteri > Gobiiformes > Gobiidae > Paratrypauchen > Paratrypauchen microcephalus. The sequence goes on from JAVJIX010000017.1 coordinate 7,801,952, forward strand.
TGTAAAAGGGAAGTTTATTCAGACCCGAAATAGAGAGCCTGATGCACGAGCAAAGAAAGCGTTAGAATTAGTTCACACTAACTTAGCAGGACCAATAGAGCCAGAAGCTAAAGACGGTTTCAAACACACATTAGCATTTACTGACGATTATTCAGGGACTACGTTTGTGTACTTCCTTAAGGCAAAAAGTGACACAGTCAAAGCAACAGAAAAATTCATTCCAGATGTCACCCCTTATGGAAAAGTAAAACGTGTTAGGTCAGATAACGGAACAGAATTTATTTCCAGAGAGTTCCAATCTTTACTCAGTAAAAATGCAATAAGGCATGAGACCTCGGCACCATATTCACCCCACCAAAATGGGACGGCCGAGCAAAATTGGAGAACACTTTTTGAAATGGCACGATGCATGTTACTCGAAAGTAATCTGCCAAAGAAACTATGGACATATGCTGTTATTACAGCTGCAGTGATTCGCAATAGGTGTTATAACAAGCGCACAGGTCAGACCCCTTATTACACACGTGGACAAAATTGTTGGTACCCCTCAGTTAATGGAAGAAAAACCCACAATGGTCCCTGAAATCACTTTAAACTTGCAGAAGTAATAATAAATAAAAATGTATTGAAAATTAAACAATCAAAATCAGCCATCACTTTTGAATTGTTGATTAACATAATTATTTAAAAAAACAAACTAATGAAACAGGCCTGGACAAAAATGATGGTACCTCTATAAAAGATTGAAATCCACCCCTATTTGACCAGAGTGACATGATTAACTCAGGTGTGTCCTTTAATTGACAGTGCACAGGTGTTTCCAAACTCATAATCAGTCAGTCTGCCCTATTTAAAGGGAGACAAGTAGTCACTCTGCTGTTTGGTGAAAAGGTATGTACCACACTGAACATGGACAACAGAAAGCGAAGGAGAGAATTGTCCCAGGACATCTGGAAAAAAAATGATAGACCAAACATCTTAAAGGTAAAGTGCTATAAGACCATCTCTAAACAGCTTGAAGTTCCTGTGACAACAGTGGCTCATATTATTCAGAAGTTTAAGACCCACGGGACAGTAGCCAACCTCCCTGGACGTGGCCGCAAGAGGAAAATCGATGACAAATTGAAGAGACGGATCGTTCGAATTGTATCCAAAGAGCCCAGAACAACCTCCAAAGAAATTAAAGGTGAACTCCAAGGCCAAGGTACATCAGTGTCAGATCGCACCATTCATGTTGTTTGAGCCAAAGTGGACTTCATGGGAGACGGACCAAGGCAAGGACACCACTGCTGAAAAAAATCATAAAAAAGCGAGACTGGAATTTGCAAAAATGTCCCATGTTGACAAGCCACAAAGCTTCTGGGAGAATGTCCTTTGGACAGATGAGACCAAACTGGAGCATGTTTGGTAAGGCACATCAACTCTATGTTCATAGACTCAAAAACCAAGCATACGACAGCGTGAACACTGTCCCTACGGTGAAACATGCAGGAGGCTCAGTACATGTTTTGGGGCTGCTTTGCTGCATCTGGCACAGGGTGTCTTGAATGTGTGCAAGGTAAAATTGAAATCTGAAGACTATCAAGGCATTCTATGGAGAGAAATGTGCTGCCTAGTGTCAGAAAGCTTGGTCACAGTCGCAGATACTGACTGGGTCTTCCCCAGGACAACGATCCAAAACACACAGCCAAAAACACACAAAAATGGCTGAGAGAAAAGCGTTGGACTATTCTAAAGTGGCCTTCCATGAGCCCAGATCTGAATCCCATTGAACATCTGTGGAAGGAGCTGAAACATGCCATTTGGAGAAGACACCCATCAAACCTGAGACAACTGGAGCAGTTTGCTCATGAGGAGTGGGCCGAAATATCTGTTGACAGCTGCAGAACGCTCATTGACAAATACAGAAATCGTTTAATTGCAGCGATTGCCTCAAAAGGTTGTGCAACAAAATATTAAGTTATGGGTACCATCATTTTTGTCCAGCCCTATTTCATTAGTTTGTTTTTTTAAATAATTATGTTAATCAACAATTCAAAAGTAATGGCTGATTTTGATTATTTAATTTTCAATACATTTTTATTTATTGTTGCTTTTGTAAGTTTCAAGTGATTTCAGTGAGAATTGTGGGTTTTTCCTTCTTTAACTGAGGGGTACCAACAATTTTGTCCACGTGTGTATATGTTGACAGGGAAAAAGCCAAACATGTCAAAGATGGAAATTTTTGGGTCAGTTTGCTATAGTTATCGACAAAATAAAAAGAAATTAGACTTGCGATGTGACGAAGGAATTTTTGTAGGTTACGACAAAAACAGTCCATCATATTTAGTCTACTATCCAGACACTGATCGAATTTTGAAACATAGGTTGGTTAAGTTCCTCACTAAGAGTGTATTTGAGTGCCAGACCCAAACAACTCAGGACAATGACATTGACTTACTGACGAGAAAGATAGAGTCCCACAGTACAAAATGAGAGAAACACAGAAAGTCAGAGTGAGACACAAGGGCCTAACACTGTAGTACATGACAGTAGTACAAATGACAGTGAACAAGCAGAACAAAAAGTAGAAACACAGAGTGAAAGTGAGACACGCTATCCTAAAAGAGATAGGAAAACTCCTCTGTATCTGAAAGACTATGTTCACACTGTAGATGATGATCAATTCTTGACAAATGTTGATTACTGCTACAGACTGATTTGTGATGTGCCACAGACATTTGAAGAAGCAGTGCACTCCCCAAAGTCAAAGTTATGGAATGATGCTATGGAAGATTAAATGAGATCTCTGAAAGAAAACAACACGTTCACGTTGACCACACTGCCAGAAGGTAAAAATGCAGTGGGGGGACGTTGGGTGTTTGTGATAAAAGAGAATGCAGATCGGACTGAGACTTTTAAAGCCAGGTACGTTGCTAAAGGCTACAGCCAGGTCGAAGGAATTGACTACAAGGAGACTTTTTCTCCAACTGCAGACATGACATCAGTACGCTGTTTGATGCAAATGGCAGTACAGTATGGTTTTAAACTTCACCAAATGGATGTAAAGACAGCTTATCTTCACGCTCCAATCGATTGTGAAGTGTATATGGAGCAACCGGAAGGTTTTCAAGTAAAGTCAGAGACAGGTGAAAAATTAGTTTGTAAACTGAACAAATCTTTGTATGGTTTGAAGCAATCTGGGAGAAACTGGAATAAGATGTTGCATGATCATTTATGTCAAAAAGGTTTCTTACAAAATCCCGTGGATCATTGTATTTATAACAAACAGACAGAAAACGAGACAGTGATTCTAATCATTTGGGTCGATGATGTTATCATTGCTACCGACAGCGAAGATTCACTCAAAAATGTGAAACAAATGTTAAGTGAAAGATTTAAAAGATAAAACTAAATCAGACAAGATATCTCACAAGAATACTGGAAAAGTTTAATATGTCAGACTGTAAGCCACGCTCTACTCCTTGTGAGCAAAAGCACAACTTTGAAACTGATGGTAAGCCAGTTGATGCAAAAAGATATTGTGAGTTAGTGGGAAGTTTGATTTATCTAATGACTTGTACACGACCAGATTTAAGTTGGATTGTAAGTAAATGTGGTGGTAAGCCCCTTTAACCGCTGGTGTGGTCTATTGTGATCCACCTGAGCCTTTAAAAGGTGGGTACCTCCTCTGGGCGGCCTTTTTCTCGCCTCTGACGTCACCCGCTGCCTGGGAGCTGGCAGCAGCACAAGCCTTGCCAAACAAATTCCGTTACTTCTCGTCAATATAGGACTAAAACCGCGACTAATCCTGAGCGCTTTTTGTCTCCACGTCATTTGTGCGCAGCACATGCGTTACAGCTTGGCTTAGTCAACTGTGGAACAACTTGAAGGCTCATGCTGCACATATTTACGTCAAAAAGCTCTGATAAGTCGTATCAGTGTGCAGTATTGTCCCTTGTGTTGCGACTTTTCTAATCTGGTGCTGGTTGTAGTGCGCAGCGTCAGACGAGGACTTTTACGCACGGGTCACTTGGGAACAGCAGACCCGCGCTGTGCCCTGCTTGCATGAAACTCCGAGCGGCATTTGGTTGCAGCATTCCTGGCTTGTCATTGTGCGTCATGCGCTAAAGCGCATTTGGTGGACTTCCCAGCGGGCCTTTCCTTTCCTTTTCTTCCTTTCAACCATAAGTCCCTGATTGTTTCGTTGCGCTTTCCCTGGCATTCGGCAAATTCAGCTCTCCCTCCTACGGGCTAAAGACAGTTTCCCCCTTTCTGACCAAAATGAACTAAGTCCTAGGGACCAGTATAGACGGTGGACTCGAGTTGGGTCCCGTTGGAGTGTGCGCACTGCCGCAGACCCACAGCGTCGGGCCTGCGTGCGGACCAGTGCGCCTGGGCGACATCCTGGTAGGACCACTGGGAAAAACTGACTTGCACCTTGAAGCTTTGGGTTGGGCCAGGTCCTGTGTATTATTAAGTGTGAATGTGAGATCAAATCAATCAAAGAGATCAAAGTCAGCTTTATTGTCAATTCTGCCATATGTGTTCAACATACAGTGAATCGAAATTTCGTTTCTCTCTGGCCAGGTAGTGCAAAAAGACAGTGTACAAGATACAATATGAAGACAAAACACAACAAAAACTATCTAAGACAGAGATCTAAAGTTAAACTAAAGTCTAAGATCTAAAATCTTAAAGCAGTGCAACATAATAAATAAATACCTATATACAGATTTCCAAAGTGTGCAGTGTGCATCAAAAAGGTGCAATGGAAGATACAGCAGTGAAATGGTCATGTGCAATAGAATGTGCATTGAAGTTAAAATAAAATAAATGTGCAACAGTAGTAATTCTAGTGCAATAACAGGAGTAAACAACAGTAGTAAAAATTCCAGTAGTAATAATGTGCAATAACAGTAGTGAACAGCAGTAGTAAAAATTCCAGTAGTAAATGTAACTGTGCAACAGTAAACAGTAAAATTCCAGTAGTAAATATAAATGTGCAACAGTGCAACAGTAGTCCTTAGCAGCAGTTTTTTTTTTTTTTTTTTTTAAGTGTCTAGAGTGATATATCTTTTTATGGAATACAGGTTATGCCAATCTGGGGGGTGGAGGGTGGGAGACGGGTAAGGTGAGAGTTCAGGTGAGTTCAGGTGATATGTCTTTTTATGGAATACAGGTTATGCCAATCTGGGGGGTGGGGGGTGGGAGGCGGGTAAGGTGAGAGTTCGGGTGAGAGTTCAGGTGAGAGTTCAGCCTCCTGACAGCCTGGTGGATGAAGCTGTTTGACAGTCTGGTGGAGTGGGCCCGGAGACTCCGGTACCTTCTCCCAGAGGGCAGGAGGCTGAACAGGCTATGTGCGGGGTGGCTCGGGTCACCCGCAATGCTGGACGCTCTGCGGGTGAGCCGGGTGTTAAAAATGTCTAGGAGGGAGGGGAGAGAGACACCAGCGATCCTCCCAGCTGCATTCACTATGCGCTGCAGGGCTTTCCTGTTCTGTTCAGTGCAGCTCCCATACCACACAGTGATGCAGCTGGTCAGGACGCTCTCAATGGTGCCTCGGTAAAAGGTGGTCATGATGGGTGGGGGGGCTCCAGCTCTCCTCAGTTTGCGGAGGAAATAGAGGCGCTTCTGAGCCCTCTTTGCCAGTGATGCAGTATTCACTGTCCAGGAGAGGTCCTCACTGATGTGCACCCCCAGGAATTTGGTGCTGCTCACCCTCTCTACAGCAGCACCATTAATGGACAGTGGGGGGGTGCTGGGTGGGGCCTCTCCGGAAGTTAATAACAATCTCCTTGGTCTTTTCAACATTAAGATGGAGATTGTTATTGCTGCACCACTGGGTCAGAAGGCTCACCTCACTCCTGTAGTTTGACTCATCGTTATTTGAGATGAGACCCACCACAGTCGTATCGTCCGCAAACTTCACTATGTGATTGGTGCTGAACGCTGGTGAGCAGTCGTGGGTCAGCAGAGTGAAGAGCATCGGACTGAGCACACAGCCCTGGGGGGCTCCTGTGTTCAGTCTAATGCAACTCGAGGTGTTTCTGCCGACCCGCACCGCCTGTGGCCTCTCACTGAGGAAGTCCAGCATCCAATTACAGAGTGAGGTCTGAAGCCCCAGGTGGTCTAGTTTGATAATGAGCTGCTGTGGGATTATAGTGTTGAATGCTGAACTGAAATCTATGAACAGCATTCTTACATATGAGTCCTTATTGTCCAGGTGGGTGAGAGCTGGGTGAAGAGCCTTTTCCTATAAAGCCATCAAGGAATGGAATGGGCTTCCAGACAATCTAAAGAACATGACTGATTTTTACAGCTTTTCACGGGCCGTCAAAAATTGGATTCTGGAGCACCAAACATGCTCACACTAGCAATACCAGACGGGTATTTTGCCATCAGATGTTACCCTTGTGAGTATCACCTGATGGCCCCCAGATTACCAAACCAATAGTGCTACAACATTACATTACGTTATACATTGCACTTTTAACTTGTAAATATTTATTTTATTGTATATTTGTATTTTGTATAGTTGTTTTGTGTTTGTGTTGTCTCCCCTTTCCAGGACGGAATTAGCTATGAGCTACAATCTGGTACAAACATATCTGCCACTGTGCTTAATGTAATTGTACACTGTCCTAATAAACCAATAAATGAAATGAAACGAAATGAAACTACAGCTGAGTCAGCACCCATGGGTGCTGTACCACAGTTTGACACCCACTGGATGTGTCCCATATGAACTCTGCTCATGTGAATGTTACTGGGTTAGGCTCCACAACACTGTGTCCCTCTTTCCTCTCCTCTCTCTGTGCTACCCTCCCTCCCTCTCTGAAACAGCTGAATGGTTTCTCCCCTGTGTGTGTCCTCATATGTGTTTTGAGTCAAACTAACAGCAAACACTTTCTTATTGATATTTATTTCTATAAATGGTCTGATAACGATAAAGTGAATCCATAAACCCCTGTAGAGTTATATTGTTCATCATGTCAGGGTTCTTTGTTGGAAATTTCACAACTATATAGCACCACTTTTAAGAGATTCATACATTATTTCACGCATCAGCAGCCAATCATGAGTCAGTGCTAGTGCAGCCTCTGCAGCTCAGTGAGTAAAGTCTGGAGGTTCTGAGCTTCACATGAGAAATGGCCTGTCCTTAAACTGGGAATGGGAAAATCTTGTGTGTGTCCTCTATATGCAGCCTATTCCCAACCAAAGTGTGCCTTTTTAAAGGTCCCATTGCATGAAATTTTCACTTTCTGAGGTTTTTGAACGTTAATGTGAGCTCCCCTACCCTGTTTAGCCCCCCCATGGCTAAAAGTTGCGAAATGTGTAAACTGAGCATTTGCGGTCCTTTTCTGCGTTTGAAAAAAACACAGCTCAAATGGGCGATTCTAGGTGAAGACATCTGCCAGTGGAAAACAGATATTCCATGTGACATTGACCTACATGACTTGTGCTTGCTGGTGATTGAACAACACAGCTTGACTTGCCACCATGATGCTGAAGGAGCCATTAAACTCTATAAAGGCCTGAGACCATTGATAAAGGCACTCTTTGAAGAACCTGATGAGTGATATCAGTTGTTTCTCTTGTAAATGTTCTTGTCATGATTTCAGTAAACTTAAACTTGACATGTAAACTGATTGTCTTTATGCTAGCGCATATATTCTTCAATTTATATTTCAGATTTGAAAGACTGTATTTCCTCAGTACATTGTGCATGACCAAACTGGGAGATGAAACTCAAATGACAATAAGTGACCAACTTGTGCAGACAACAAAATAATTCCAAGGGGTTCAAAAACCTTAAACTTTGAATGTATTTAGGTACTGCAAGGCAGGGCAGCATATCATTCAACAACTATCACAATACTGCACAATCCACAATAATGTGTGTAATGACAAGTTCAGAAAACACTGCAGCAGGAACATTAGAGTACAGTTATTTTAAGATGACATGCCATAATCACACTGTCATCACAGTTCAGACATTTAAAACGTTATGTCAGCAACAAAAGGCAGAACAAGTTGCATTTCCGAAAATACTCCATCAGGAAGAACATTTGACTGTTATTACATATTGCTTTCAATTCTGTCAACAAGTATACTGTTGTTACAATTCAAACATTCAAAAATAATGATAATACGACAAAAGGCAGAAAGAGAAAAGATAAGAAATGAAAAATGAAATATGGCTTATAGATATAACCCTAAAATCATGTTAGGCCAAATCCATGACCCATACTCCACTCTTCAATACACTTATAAATTTGGTGCGAAATTCTGCAAAACTCGTAAAGGTAGAGGCTAACTCCAGGGTGCACGAGCAGGTGTGTGCAACTGGGCGCCTTTCAAAGTCTGACATATTCGCAAATGTCACCTGAATTGTCTTGGAAAGGAAAAGGTCAGAGCCAGTGCAGAACCTCAGAAACATTCCAATTTCTGAGGCATCCATTTCTCTGACAAATCTCAGAAGATGCAGAGAGGTTGTTCTCTCTGATTGTGACATGTTATGTGGGAAGTTGATGCATTTGGTCAGATTTCTTGCCTTTGGCTTTAAGTCCATAAGGATCTTTTCCAGCGTCTCACCTGTGAAGGAGTCTCTCTCTGTACAAACAAACAAACAAACAATATTTATAAAGCGCTTTTCATACAAAATTGTAACACAAAGCGCCTTACAGTGGTCAAGGATTAGAAGATTGACCTTTATTGATCTCGCACAGGAGAAGTTGTTTCTATATTTGACCCGGGGACCATCCCCATGATTTTGTTTTGTTATTTAGGCTTGGTCAGGCCCTAAGCTGGAGGATTTTACCTATGGCGCATGTTAAGTTGATGGGGGAAACCGGAGTGCCCGGAGGAAACCCACCCAGACACGGGGAGAACATGCAGTCTCCACACAGAAAGGCCCGGGCAACCGGAACCTTCTTGCTGTGAAGCATGAGTGCTAGCCACTCAGCCACCGTGCTGCCAGGAAAAAAAAAAAAAAAAAAAAAGCAAACAAACAATCAGACGAACAAACAACAAACAGATATACAAGCAAACAAACAAAAGAACAAACAAAAGACAAGCAAACAGACGACGGAAGTCAATCAAAGGCCAAGCTAAACAGGTGAGTCTTGAGCCCACTCTTAAAAACATGAACGTTCTCTGCAGCCCTGAGGTCCTCCAGCAGGCAGTTCCATAGACGAGGGCCGCAGTACTGAAAAGACGCCTCTCCGTGAGTGTGTGTCCTGACTTTGGAATGACCAGGAGCCTGCTGCCGGAGGAGCACAGGGCCAGTGAAGGTTCGTTATGGGAAAGCAGTTCTGAAAGATAAGAAGGCCCAAGACCATTAAGACATTTAAAAACCAGTAAAAGAACTTTAAAATCTATCCTGAAACTCACAGGGAGCCAATGCAGAGATTTTAAGACCGGTGTAATGTGGTCCCGCCCTCTGGTCCTAGTCAGGACACGTGCTGCTGAATTTTGTAATAATTGCAAACCTGAAATACTCTTTTTGGGAAGACCAGAGAGCAGGGCATTACAGTAGTCTATACGGCTGGTGACAAAAGCATGCATCAGTGTCTCCGTATTGGCCTGAGAGAGAATAGGGCGAACTCTGGCTATGTTTTTTAGGTGATAGAAACCTATTTTTGTGATGTTCTTTTTTTATGGATCTTGGAGGAGTATGTGTCCATACTTACCATAACTGTTCTGTCTGTGAGATAGGACGTGAACCATTTGTGAACAGCACCAGAGAGGCTGAGGTGCTTTAGGCGAGTTAAAAGAATCATGTGATCTACTGTGTCAAAGGCAGCGCTCAGATCCAGCAGAACCAACACAGTCACCTTTTGAGAGTCACAATTTATTCTAAAGTCATTCAAAATCTTTGCCAAGGCAGTCTCGGTGCTGTGGTTCACCCTAAAACCAGACTGAATTTTTTCCAAAATGTTGTGATTATCTAGAAAATCATTTAATTGGATAGAGACAAGTTTCTCTAGAATCTTGCTTAAGAATGGTAAGTTAGACACTGGTCGGTAGTTGTTAAAATCATTAAAATCTAAATTGCTCTTCTTCAGCAGGGGCCTCACCACCGCCGCTTTGAAGGCAGCGGGAAAGACCCCTGTCTGAAGAGAGCAATTCGTCATGACCAAAGTTCATCCCTAAAAGATCCATAAAAAGACTTAAAAAATGGAGTGGGGATGAGACATGTGGTGGGCCTCACTGAGGAGAAGACCTTGTCCAGCATCCCAGCATTAACCAAGGCAAAACTGTCCAGAGTTTTCTCTGGGCGAAACAAACACTCAGGTGAGTTAAAAACAGAGCTTTGACAAGATAAAATATTACATCGGATGGTGTTTATCTTTCCCGTGAAGTGGTCTGCAAACTGCTCGCAGAGAGAGTCAGTGGGTGTCAGGTAAAACGCGTTAGAATCGGGGTTTAGAATGTTTTCAATGGTTGAAAAAAGAACTTTTGGATTATTTTTGTGGTTCGTGATTATTGTGGAGAAGTAACGATTTCTTGCATTCCTTGTAGCATTGTTATGTGATCGTTGCTGATTGATGAATAATTGGTGGTTTTGTTTTTTCTCCATCGACATTCCGCTTTCCTGCACTCTCTTGGATTTTCTCAAGTCTTCATTCATCCATGGAGGTTTTGATTTGGTTTTAATACTTTTGGTTTTGAGTGGAGCAACCAGATCCAAGGCTGACCGCAGTCTACTGTTGAAATCTTCAGTAATGGAATCACAGGAGGCAGGTAAAACCATTGAGGGATTTTTCTCTAACACCTCGATAAAATTTGCTGCCACTTCAGGGGTCAGATGGCGCTTCCTCACAGTTCTCACAGAGGTCTCCTGCTGTATAAAACCAGTGATATCAAAAAACACACAGTAGTGGTCAGACATGGCCAGGTCAGCAACAGAGGACACACTAGTGGTCAGGCCGTAAGTAATGACCAGATCCAGAGTGTGCCCCCTGTTGTGAGTCGGCTGCGTGACGTGTTGAGTAAAATCCATATAATTAAGAACATTCAAAAATTCATTTGCAATAGGGTCTGAAAGGTTATCTATGTGCAAGTTAAAATCACCGGTTATAATAATCATATTAAATGAATTGTGTAGAATAGATAGAAACTCAGAAAACTCACTGATAAAAACGTTGCATTTTCCTGGTGGTCTGTATATGGTGACACATACAATTTGAGGGTTGCTAAAAACAATTGAATGATATTCAAAACTCGTAAAATTGCTTAATAAAATAGGTTTGGTGGCCAGAGTGCTTGTACATATAGAAGCAGTGACACCTCCCCTTTTACCGTTCCTAGTTGAAAATGCAAAGTTAAAAGCGGGTGGTGAGGCCTCTGTGAGAACAGCTGGCGCGTCTGTACCTAACCACGTTTCAGTTAAAAAGAAACAGTCAAGTTTGTGGTCTACAATCAGGTCATTAACAATAAAGGACTGAGAGCAGAGAGCGGACATTTAAAAGGGCCATGTTTAAAGTTAACTGAGACTGAGTAGCAATAGGAATTTGTGATGAGTGTGCTTTTGGAAGAGATCTGAGATTATGGACATTAGCAGTAGATTTATTAGAAATTTTATGCTCATGTCGCTGTCTGCTGATCACGGGAATTAGCTGTGCTTGGTTATTTTGTCATGCTTCCTCAAGAGTGAGTTTGATATTGTCTGAGAGGAGACAGGATCCGGGGATGTTAGAATGTAAGCGGTCCTTAAAGAAAAGTTCAGGTCTCTTAAAAAATGTGGTGAAATTGTCAACATAAGGGATTTTGTTGTCTCTGCAGTATCCTTTGAGCCATATGTAAAGTGCTCTTAAACGGCTGAACTTCTCACTTCCAAAACGGGGTGGTACAAAAGGTCCAGAGATAGCACACTGTTTGTCTAAACTGTGGATTGTAGTAATAAGGGTTTTGAACTTGTCCTTGAGTTTTTCAGACTGCTGCAGTTTAAGATCATTTGTTCCAACATGAACAACTACCGTTGACACTGTGGGAAGGGCACCCAGGGTGACAGGGACAGAGTCTATGATGTCCTTCACGAGAGCACCTGGGTGACAGGAGGTATAGCCTTTGTCTATTTGCACGTGCCGGACCATGGAAGAGCCAAGAATCAGCACGGACGGGCCTGGGCCGGACTCCGTGGCCGAGGGAGGAACCGCCGCAGCGGGCGGAAGCAGTTTGGGCAAATTCTGCTCTGTTGGTAGACTTGTGCAGTTGTGACTGCCCAGGATTGTCAGGAGCTCATCGAAGTCAGCCTTGTGGAAATCACTGAGAGCCTCTGTGAGGGCATCTTTTTCACTGGGGCTGATATAGTTGAAAAATGCTTCCATTAAGCTGGAAGAGCTGGAGGTGGATGTGTGAACGGAGAAAGCCTCTAACAGGAATGGTGGTGCCAGCTGTTGAGGAAGGTATTTGTGCTTCCAACCAAAGGCCAAGATCCGGGCCACTGCTCCCCACTCTCTTTCCCTGTAAGAGTGGTGCAAGGTAGGCACCTTGAATGTTGAGCCTGAGGTCCTTGACAAGTAAAACTTCGACCAGAAATCTGTGAGACAGTCTAGCACAAGGCCATTGCCCACCCCATTTTCTATGTCTCCATTTTCCAGCACCCGCTGAAAAGTAATATTTGCATCCAGGATGTTGGGGTCAGAGAAATTATTAATCATATCTGACAAGCAGTGGGCTGCATGAATAATGACGAGCTGTTTCTCTGCAACATTTTCTGGGTTTTCAAAGAAAGAGTTGGAGTTTGCATCAGACGTTGCATCAACCACATTATCAGCAAACAAGTCGGTTAGCAAACTGTCAAGTGGAGGTAGAGAGGGAATTTGTGGGTCATACACAAGTGTGTCACTAGTGTCGTCACATGACATGTTCCTAGGATCACCAAGAAATATTACCTCCTCATCCTCATCCTCATCCTCATTTGAATGTGGAATCAGAGGTGCAGGTATGGCAGAGCTGGAGGTAGACACAAGTTGTCCTATTTCAGACACAGGGACAGGCATTATAGGGCTGAGTTGAGGTTGAGACACGGTAGAAAAAGCACGTGGAGAAAGGCCGTCTGGAGTAGAAGTCTTGCTTGATGTAGCGTAGGTATGCTCTGCAAGTGAGCTGTCTTGGTGAGGTGTGGCATACAAATTAGTTGAAGTTTCAGTGTCTTTTCTCTTAGAGCAGACATACAATCGAAGAATTTTATGCCGAGTCATGTCATAGAGACTTGCAACAGACAGTGTGTCTTCTAAAGGCTCATCTGAACCCATAACACAGAGTGTGTATTGAAATTCGTCCAGATGCCCTTTTGAGGATTTCCCATTAGGGAAAAACATCTTCTTTCCATCCTCAAGTATTTTTTTCATGGTGTCACTTTTCCTGACTATAATTTCCCTTGTTCCACCTCCAGTTGGACGTCTAACCTGTTTCAGAACACCGTTGTGATAGTTCATCCAACCTACTTCAATCTTCCTTGTGCCTCTCTCTGCATTTCTGTTCCCCACGCCAACACTGTTGCGGTTTTGAGTGTTGGTCGGTGCTGGGTCACTGGTGCCGGGAAGCCTCATTTTGGACCGAAGTCGATCCACAAGGGTTCTCTTCCGCTCTTCATAGCGTTCACCATTGGTCCAGTTCCTGGCAAACACTCGGTCACCCAGATGAGGAATATACCTCGACAAGGTGTCTTCATCTATTGTAGCCACAGCTGCCCTGTGTAATTACAATTACAAAAAAAACACTGAAATGTACACAAATGTAGTAATTACAATTACAAAATATAAAATAAGATTTGATAACATGCAATAATGTATTGCAAGGAATGACATGAAATTATTTATAGAACAAAACAATGATTTTGTTCCATAAATAATGGAAATATTTGGAAAAAACACAAATAAAAGTACACAAACCTCGTGAGCTGACATCCACGAGGGGCTCATTTCTCATTTAGGGCCTCAGATTTCTTTCCTCATATTAAATAAATAACAATGAACAAATGTTTATATCTTTATTGGTATTACATAAAACTATATCCATGCAAAGAATTATAATAAAATCTTATTCTTATTCTAAGTTATTTTTATAAATCCAGGCAGTGCGCAGAGAAATAGGGTCGAGCGGAATTGTATTTATGATAGTTTGTTCCGCATGTGTTTCACCACTAGATAAGACTTTATTGATCTCACACAGAAGAAATTTACTTACCACATTAGCTCCAGGCAGTTTATTGCAAAAGAAAGACAAGATAAGTAATAATAATAATAATAATAAAATAATAATAATAATAATAGGTAAATAAGAAAATTACACTCCACTATACAGAAGAAGTGACTTTATTGATCTCAAACAGGATAAATTCTTCTCTGCATTTAACTCATCCTGTTATTAGGAGCAGTGGTCAGCACATTACTGGGCCCGGGGACCATCTCCATGATCTTCTTGCTTCGGTTTGGTCAGGACCTCAGCTGGAGCTTTGGGTTGGTGGGGGAAACCGGACTGCCCGGAGGAAACCCACCCAGACACGGAGAGAACATGCAAAGTCCACACGGAAAAGGCTCGGGTGACCCAAATCTTACGGCCATACCAACGTGCCACACAGGGATTGAACCCAGAACCTTCTCGCTGTGAAGTGTGAGCGCTAGCCACTCAGCCACAGTGCCGCCAATATACAGTGGAGTTCTACAGTCTGATGGCGGTGGGGATGAAGTATCTGTGGTAGAGCTCCTTCTTGCACTGGGGGTGCCTCAGTCAGTTGCTGAAGGAGCTGCTCAGCTCCTCTACAGTCCGGTGCAGAGGGTAAGAGGTGTCGTCCATGATGGACGTAAGTTTGCCAGCACCCTCCTCTCAGCCACCTCCTCTACAGAGTCCAGAGAACAGCCCAGGACAGAGCTGGCCCTCCTGATCAGCTTATGAAGTCGCTTCCTGTCCCGCTCTGTGCTGCTCGGGGCCCAGCAGATGACAGCGTAGAGGAGAGCAGAGGCCACCACAGAGTCATAAAAAGTCTTGAGCAGAGGCCTGCACACTCCAAAGGACCTCAGTCTCCTCAGGAGGTGGAGGTGACTTTGGCCCTTCTTGTACAGGGCGTTGGTGTTGTGGGACCAGTCCAGTTTATTGTTGAGGTGAACACCCAGGTACTTGAAACTGTCCACAGTCTCTATGTCCTGCCCCTGGATGTTCACCGGTGAGTGAGGTAGTGGTCTTCTCCTGAAGTCGATCACCAGCTCCTTGGTCTTAAAACACCATTATGATACCATCTCTGTTTTCAGAATCTACAATGAGATGATGTCAAACTCCCACATGGGGGCCAGATTTTTCTGTTGATTATGTTCTACTTTGTCTTGAAATATCCAAAAGGTAAAATCACATTTTTTGCACCTGTATTAATTAATTATTGACATATAAAAAGTTGGGATGACATCTGAAACCCAGTACTACTAGTCTAAACTATTAATAGAGTTAGGTCTATTACTTTTACTTTTACTATAATATTCAGTATCATACACTAAATTATTTCTGGTGAATAACAATACAGAAAACCTTTTTTTTTTTTTCTTTTTTTTTTACTAACATACAATAGAAATAGGGCCTAATGGTGATTTGGAGTCCTGGTGAACATGCAATGATACAAATAATTTATGCCACTGACACAACAGCAGGTTTATCCCTAAAACAAACTGTAAATGGACAATAAAGGTAGAAAACACACACTCCAATAAATGTATATTATGAACAGGATTTTTTAACGAACAAAAGAGAGGGGGGAAAAAAACCCACCAGATACGTCCAGAGATGTCAAACGCCAAAATGACGAGGCTCACAGCAGCAGTTACAGAGAGAGGGGCCCCGATATTCCAATGGAAATCAATGGGAGCCAGGGTCAGTAGGAGCCGGAAGAACGCGTTTGGGATGTCCTCATCCATCCATCTATGACCTGTCCATTTATACATGCAGTCTATGCTCTGTCCTCTTATGTTTTCTGAGATGAGAACTATCAGTGAACACTCTCTTACAAACTGAACAGCTGAATGGTTTCTCCCCTGTGTGTGTCCTCATATGTCTTTTGAGATTAGAAGTACGAGCGAAAACTTTCTTACAAACTGAACACCTGAATGGTTTCTCCCCTGTGTGTGTCCTCAGATGTCCTTCAAGAATAACCTTTAAGGCAAATGTTTTCTTACAAACTGAACACCTGAATGGTTTCTCACCTGTGTGTGTCCTCATATGTCTATCAAGGTGAAATTTTTCAGCAAATGTTTTCTTACAAACTGAACACCTGAATGGTTTCTCCACTGTGTGTGTCCTCATGTGTATTTCAAGTTGACCATTTAGGGCAAATGTTTTCTTACAAACTGAACACCTGAATGGTTTCTCCCCTGTGTGTATCCTCATATGTCTATTAAGAGTACCATTTTGGGCAAATGTTTTCTTACAAACTGAACACCTGAATGGTTTCCCCCCTGTGTGTGTCCTCATATGTGTTTCAAGAGTAACCTTCTGACTAAACACTTTCTTACAAACTGAACACCTGAATGGTTTCTCACCTGTGTGTGTCCTCATATGTCTATCAAGGTGAAATTTTTCAGCAAATGTTTTCTTACAAACTGAACAGCTGAATAGGTTCTCCCCTGTGTGTGTCCTCATATGTCTTTTGAGATTAGAAGTACGAGCGAAAACTTTCTTACAAACTGAACACCTGAATGGTTTCTCCCCTGTGTGTGTCCTTTTATGTGTATCAAGATTACTCTTTTGGCCAAATGTTTTCTTACAAACTGAACAGCTGAATGGTTTCTCCCCTGTGTGTGTCCTCATATGTGTTTTGAGATGATAACGATAAGTGAACACTTTCTTACAAACTGAACAGCTGAATACGTTCTCCCCTGTGTGTGTCCTCATATGTGTTTTGAGATGATAACGATAACTGAACACTTTATTACAAACTGAACAACTGAATGGTTTCTCCCTTGTGTGTATCTTTTTATGTGTATCAAGATGAAACTTTTGGGAAAATGTTTTCTTACAAACAGAACACCTGAATGGTTTCTCCCCTGTGTGTGTCCTCATATGTTTTTTGACACTATAACCATCAGCGAACGTTTTCTTACAAACTGAACAGCTGAATGGCTTCTCCCCAGTGTGTGTCCTTTTATGTTTATCAAGCTGACCCTTTTGGCCAAATGTTTTCATACAAACTGAACAGCTGAATGGTTTCTCCCCTGTGTGTGTCCTCTTATGTCTATCAAGATCACCCTTTTGGGTAAATGTTTTCTTACAAACAGAACACCTGAATGGTTTCTCCCCTGTGTGTGTCCTCATATGTGTTTTGAGATGAGAACTATGACCGAACACTTTCTTACAAACTGAACAACTGAATGGTTTCTCCCCCGTGTGTGTCCTCATATGTATTTTGAGATGATAACGATAAGTGAACACTTTCTTACAAACTGAACAGCTGAATAGTTTCTCCCCTGTGTGTGTCCTCACATGTATTTTGAGATGATAACAATAAGTGAACACTTTCTTACAAACTGAGCAGCTGAATGGTTTCTCCCCTGTGTGTGTCCTTTTATGTGTATCAAGATTAACCTTTTGGGCAAATGTTTTTTTACAAACTGGACAGCTGAATGGTTTCCCTCCTGTGTGTGTCCTAATATGTGTTTTGAGATGAGAAGAATCAGCGAACACTTTCTTACAAACTGAACACCTGAATTGCTCTCCTGTGTGAACTCTCCTGTGTCTGTCTAGTTTATATTTAGACCCAAATCTCTCTTTACGAACAGAGCACTTGCGTTTCCTGCTCTCAGCTCCTTGGCCAGTTCCTGACACGTCTCCATTCTCCACAGTGGCTCTGGTCTCTGGTGCAGACTTGTATTTGGAAGACAGACGTGAGTTTTGTGCAGTGGAGCTTCTGGCTCTGATCTGGACTTGGTTGTGGTGGTCTCCATCAGCCGCTGTGTCCCTGTGTGCAGGTGAACAGCTGAGTGGAGCTCTCCAGTCTTCATCACTGTCAGGGTCAGAAGAGTGCTCTGTGTCTCCCTCAGTCTCAGAGTGGACATGTGTCTCTGCTCTGATGTCCTCTCCCTGTGTGTCCTCTCTCTGCTCAGTCTCTCTTTGTTGAAGCGGTGAGGACTCTTCTGTCTTCACGCTCACAGCACTAAACTCTGGGACAGGCCTGAAAAATATAAGAAACATTTGTATATTTCAAACCCAGTCTGAATGTTTGTAATAGAAATGAATAAGAATGAACAACAAAATAAAGAATTGCAGTTTGAAAGTGTCAGAGACTTACACTTGCAGCTGATCTTCCTCCCGTTTGACACTGTGTTCTTCTTTAATGTGTGGAGCAGGACTCAGAGAGGGGAGCTGGGCAGCTGCAGGAGATATGAGAGTACACACTTACACATACACGTGCAGTCTTGTGACATGAACACTCTGTGGACTTGTCTGTAGTCTTCTACTGTAAGGCTGAGGGGGTGTCTTTACTGTCCATGAAGTTGTAAATATGTTTGAGTGAATATCTGAAGTGATTTGGAGTCACAGGTTCTTCTGCCTTTGGTGCCATGGCGCATGTTTCTAATGAGCTCTTTTCTACATCATCTGAAGTTTTCATACTTTTTTAACACCCATAGGCTAAAAATAGGATCCATACGATCCAGAAGACTTACCCCCTCTGACGAGCACGACTCTCGGGCTCAGAGCCCTCAGAGCCGAGTCCAAGAGCCGTTGGATCCTCTGGTTCTCCTGTTTGGAGCGGCGCAGCTCCTCCTCGTAGTCCGCTATTGTGCGCTCCAACAGTGCACGGATGTCCCCAGTAGTCGCACCCAGCCGCTCCTCTACAAAACCACTAATCTCTCCAGACATATTTGCCCTATTTGTTATTTAACAGAGTGCGGAGTTATTTAACAGAGTTCCGTTTCCGGCGTTCTGCCCAACGGTTAGTTCGAATATGCGTTGTTTTGATTGTTGTTTCAGTTTTTGTTTTGTTTGGATCTTTTAGTCTGACTCCGCAGGTTATAGTTCTAACAAAATGTTCACATGTCATAAATAAAGTTTTTTCAGGTTCTAGAGCTCATGCTGCTCCACACTTATTTTCTTCACGGGTGACGTGAGTTCGAGGCCCAGGCAACCCCTTTGTCAGATTTTTATAACCTGTTTATTGTAGTCCTTAAAGGACACCAAACAACTTATAGGCGTATGTGCAATTCTAAGTCTTCATTTACTTTATTCTGAAGCCAACGTATTAATCACAGTCATACCAGATACAAGTTTGATTGGAGTCGGCATTGTTCTTGTCGAATCTGCAAATGAAACGGTACATTAGATACAAATGATAAAACATCTTGGCGTGCATAGGCCTGATTGCACCTCCACTTTTGCACATTTCATTCCACCTCAAACTTTCCTTCTTGTTGGAAGAGTATATGCTTGCCTGTATGTCTTATGTCTATTTATTGTTGATGTCTGTGTACACTTCATGTCCATGAGTAGGGCTGGGCATCAAAATTCGGTTCCTCCATGGCACCGACCGAAATGCTTAGGTTCTTCTGGGTATCGAAATATGCCTCGTCTTTTGGTTCCACGTTTCGATACCCAGAGGTTAATCACGTGTGGCTCAGATACGTGCCTGCGTGCTTATGGCCTGATAATGCCACCTGAGATTGGCTCAAACGTCCACGTGTATGAAAAACACAGCGTGGTCACGCCCCTTGTTCACAGGCAAGGCGAGATTCACCTAACTTGTAGGGTGCTAATAAGTTAGCTAATCCATTAGCTTGGCTGCGGAGTCGTCAAACCGTACAAAAATGCCGAAGTCGAAAGCGTGGTTATACTTTCATAAGACCGACTCTAATACTGCGCGGTGCAGCATATCTGACAAGAGCTACAGGACGTTTTACGACCAGACTCGGATTCATCTGAAAGTACCGAGCACAGCGTTGTATCTGATATTTCATTGGATAAGTTTGTTCCGCGAATTCCGTTGATCTGCTTTGTTTGTTAAGGTAGGAGCTAGCTAGGTTGTTGCAAGTTTACCTATGTATGTTAACAGTACTGTAGGATATTAGCGAGTAACTATTGTTTATGGCAGTGTTTTCCAACCTTTTTTGTCTTGTGTACCCCCTGAGCCCTTCTGTCATACCTCGAGTACCCCCTCACTCATACGTGTTGATAATTCTCCAAAAGTAGAATGTGACACAACGGATTTTTTTCATGAAAATCATTTTATTTCATCTCCTTAATTTGAAAATTTAATTCTCAGGCTTTTTCTCTCTTTTCCTTTAACTCAAATTACTTAAAAAAATAAAGAATATGTTTCTTTGAAAATAATTTATCCAAATGAATACTAAATCAAAATAATCTTCCTTTGTTGTATCTAACTCTTGTGACACAACTGATTATTAAATAAAAATCATTTTATTTCATATATGTTCATTTTCTTTAAAGGTACAGTGTGTAGGATTCGTGGCGCATAGGTGGATAGTCGCTATTCCACTTCCTCTTTTGGCTACGGCAGACCTCGTGGGTCACCCGGGCGCGCCGTAACGCAGACAGCTCGCGTTGTTGCGCGCACCCGGCGCTGTGCGAACTACGGTCTAAATAAACGCGGCCCCGCGGTCACATTTTTTTTTCTTTTCGCATGAAAACACACATTCCTGATCGTCTACCATGACACTCTACACATCAAATGAAACCTTACAGTCTCCTCTTTTTGACTATGCAATTAATTTCCCTGCACAACAATCACTCCCCGAGCACATGGGGCTTTTATACAGAAAAGCACAAAACAAGGTTTGTTACTTAGCTTACCTTTGAAGGCTCTGCACAGGTCAAACTCTGTATTTCACCATAAACTTGGCCTCAATCTGTCCGTAAGGATCCAGCAAATAAAATCCAGTAAAACAATTTAGTCCAAAACATGTGTTAGATCCATTACGACGTGTGATACAGCAGCATGCTTGTTTACCCAACCCCCCCCCCTCCCCCCCCCCCCTTCTCTCCTCTCCTCTCCTCTCCTCCCTCAGGCGCGCTGCCTGAGGGAGCGGGAGCCGCTGCTAGGCTCCTGCTAGCAGCGGCTGAGCAGCTGCTAGCAGGAGCCTAGGCGAAGGATGAGCCCAAATGTCCTTCTGCGGCTCTCGTATTCAAAATGGCTGCCTCTAATATGGGGAAGATCCCCCTTTTATGTGACTATATCTAAGTCCAAAATAATATTTTGATTTCATGATGGAAGTGAAAAGGCTTGGAAAACAATGTATTTTTGAATGGGTATCTTCAATTTCAGTAATTAATGGGTAAAAATCTTACACAGTGTCCCTTTAAGAAAAGCTGTTAGATATGTGTATGTGTGTGTGTGTGTGTGTGTGTGTGTGTGTGTGTGAGTGTGTGAGAGAGAGAGAGAGATAATGTGATGATGTGCAGTTGTGTTGTTGTTCATTTACTTGACTTCATTTACTTGATATTCAATAACTTGAATAACGGAAAATAAAGTCCAGTATGTGGAATAGAATGTGTAATGAAATTTAATTAGAATTAATATAAAATAGGAACCGAAAAAGGTACTGGTTAGGAATCGGTATCGAAATTAAGGTATCGATATTGGTATCGGTATCGGAAAATTTTGAACGATACCCAGCCCGCACTTAGGTACACACACACAGCTACATCCATGGACCATGAGTGTAGCTGTGAGTGCGCGTGTGTTTTTAGTTTAAATTGCACATTTGGTGTCTGGTGGAACGCAATTTCAGTCCTCTGTGTAATGTCTGTTACATAGTGAATTGACAATAAAGTACACTTTGAACTTTGATGCAGCCTGAGGGTGGCGCAAAAATGTAAACACCAGCGCACACAAAACACCCAACAGAGAACCGGAACACCGGTTATAAAAATTATGGCACTCTCAAAAAGCAGGCCTAGACATCTTAACTGACATTAAATGCATGAAGAAAACGAATTTGTAATTATCTGCATCATGCCATTTCTCCTCTCCCCCAGTCCAAACTGAGCCTGTAGCTCTCACACTCTCCGACATGCTAATGTAGCTAATGCTAGCTGATATTAACTGCCATTACATAAAAAAACGAATCTCTAATCAGCTGCAGCTTACTGAGTCATATAATACAGCCATCAAGTAAAAAAAACTCCTGCACAAATAAAAGGCTACTATATTTGTTAATTATGTGTGCTTACCTGTATGTTTTTAATCCTCCATTATCGCCATGCTGCTGTGTTGCTCCAGTGCGCATGCGCACTGATGTCTTTAACAACCTTTGAAACTGCATTTGCAGACTGAGTTCCGGTCGCGCTGTAAGCCCCGCCCCCTGTTCCGCCCCACAAAAATCAACCAATCAGAATAAAAGGACGCCGTTTTCACAGCGCGTGTATCAGAAATGTGTATAAAACTGCAAAACTGCTTCAGGATCTAGAGGGCGCTGTGTTATACACTGGAATACAATGAAAACAGGTTAGGGGTTCAACTGGACTTTCAAACAAAACACACAAGCACACACACAGTGCAGTACCTCCAAGTGTACAGCAGATGGAGAAAAACACCACAGACTGCACATCTCGGGTTAAAGATTTAAACAAACAAATACATCAATAAATGACCTACATCCACTGCATAAGCAACAGTGTGATTATTACAGCACGAGGGCTCAGACACCTGTTTGTCTCATGTCTCATCTTTAATACAATGTTCCACAGTATGGCATTAAACCTATATTACTTTATATTAGTTTATATTTCAATTGCAGGTGTTTTATTGCAAAGAAAATAGATAGAAAAAACATGCATTCTTGCTCAGAGCAGGTCCACCTATCCACAGATCTGACCTGTAACTTCAATGAATCAATTAAGCTTTATTTCATGCTCCAATGGGTCCATATAGAACATTTAAAAAACAGACAGAAAACACACAAGACAGTAATAATGGTTTATAATCCATATAAGCAGCTCCTCCAGTGCCTCCAGAGTTCAGAGGTGAACACTGCTCTGCTCAGGCGTCATTAAAATATTTATAATTTCATTTTGTGAATCCTCAAGGCGCTTCATAAATTTGTACACAACGTTTCTGATCACAGCATTCGATGTCGGGACGTTATTCTGCACAAACAGCAGACTGGCACTTGTCCATCGAGGGACTTTCATCAGGATATGAAGTGCATCATGACTGTATATGCAACCTGCAACTTCTTAAATTTAGTTTTACTGTAACTGCACCACAAGTGGGCGCTATAGACACACTGATAACTGATAAGAACTTGGTCTAATAGTGTCACCTTATAGTGTCATATTTTACCTCCAATCATGTTAAGAAAGAGTTTTTTGTATTGGTTTTAGAAAATCTCTTTCTTAAAGCTACAGTATGTTTTGTTTTTTGCCTAAAAATAGAGTAAAATAATAGAACATGTTTTTCCATTCTGGATGTTTTTATTGCGTCCTTAGTGTGAGTGGGCTTGTACTGGATTCACACACGCAGCAGAATAACCTGACAAAAGCCAGATTAGAATCGGAGCTGATGACCATTCGCTCTGTTATGGAGTTTACTACTATCACGATATTACTGTGGAACATTATTGTTGCTGTCAAATGCTTTCAAACTAAAATCTGCACCAACATTAGGAGAAGTAACAACAGCACATCCCACATGACTTCAGTGAGGCCTCATCGTGACCTCAGCCAGTCTGAACGAAGCAGCTCCAGACCTCCACCACCTCTGAGGAGCGAGAGGAGGAGGAGAGATTTGCAGGAGTGTTTTTGGATGTGGGTCTCATGTTGTTCAAAGGTAAATTTATTTTCTGGCAGTTGTGGAACGTTCTTTGCTCCTTAGTGCTCTTTTTTAATAAATCTGTCCGGGATTTGTGTAGAGCATCATTGACCCAAGACATAGGACACCCTCGTTGATGAAATCTCACTTTCATGTCAGTGGCTTGTTGAATAAAGTCCTCAGTGGAATGACAAAATCTTCTTAAGCGATAAAATTGACTTGTGGGTAAACCTCTTTTAAGGGAAGTCGGATGGAAGCTAGAGGCCAACAGTAGTGTGTTTTTATCAGTTTCTTTATGATACAATGAAGTGATAATGTTGCTATTGTCCTTTTTTACCCACATGTCCAAAAAACTTACTTTGTCAGCGCTGAATTGTAAAGTGAATTGAAGGTTAGAGTCAAAAGTGTTTAAAAGCAACACAAAGCTTTCCAGCTGTTCAATGCTGCCATGAAATAAACAAAAAATGTTGTCAGTGTATCTGAACCATTTAATAATGTTTGATAGATATTTGTTGTGAGTGGAATTGAATACAAATTTATTTTCAAAAAAACGCACATATAAATTGGCATAATTGAGTGCACATACCGTTCCCATGCTTGTGCCAGACTCTTGAAGATAAAAGTCATTGTCAAAGGTAAAATAATTCTATTTCATGACAAATTCGGCTAGATCAATGATGAGTTGGTTCGGGTATTGGGCCGTTTCACTGCGCTTCTGTAAGTAGAAGCCTAATGCCTCCAGACCACCTTCATGAGGAATATTTGTATAAAGGCAAGTTATATCCATTGTTAGTAAAAATGTCTCTTCTGGTAGATTCTTAACAACAGAACATTTTTCAATAAAATCTGTCGAGTCTTTAATGAAGGCTGGGAGGGTCTGAACAAAAGGCTTGATAAAGAAATCCACAAAAGTTGACAAGGGTGACCATAAAGAATTTGTCTGTGCCACAATCAATGATTTATGAATTTTGGTAGGGTGTATATTACCGGGCGAATGGGGTGTTTACAATAACCAAAATCAAAATTGGAATCAGATATCCATTTATTAGTTTTTGCATCTTGGAGATAAATGAAACGTTTCTTCTGAAAAGCCAAAGTGGGGTCTTGGTTCAGTTTTTTGTAAAAACGGGTGTCTGATAATTGAGGATTGAATTTCAGCTCTATATTTGTCAGAATCCTGAATGCATATTGCATCCCCTTTATCAGCGGGTTTAATGACGATATCTTTGTCATTCACCAGTTCATTAAGTGCACATCTCTCCTCTTTTGTTAAGTTTGGGGATGTGGCTTTAGGTTTATGTATCAAATGCATAATGTCATTTTGACAATTCTACAAAATGTATTTATAGAGGCATTAGGTGAAGTAAGACAGAAGGTGCTTTTAGATCTAAAGAGAGCTGTATTAGAACATGGTTCTACTTTAGAGAAAAAATTCCGTAATTTGATCTGTCTGAAACATTTAAATAAGTCTAATTTCAAGCCAAAGGCATTTACTTTATGTGGTGGTAGGCCCCTTTAACCGCTGGTGTGGCCTATTGTGATCCACCTGAGCCTTTAAAAGGTGGGTACCTCCTCTGGGCAACCTCTTCCTCGCCTCTGACGTCACCCGCTGCCTGGGAGCTGGCAGCAGCACGAGCCTTGCCAAACAAATTTCGTTACTTCTCGTCAATATAGGACTAAAACCGCGACTAATCTTGAGCGCTTTTTGTCTCCATGTCATTTGTGCGCAGCATGTGCGTCACAGCTTGGCTTAGTCAACTGTGGAACAACTTGAAGGCTCATGCTGCACATATTCACGTCAAAAAGCTCCGTGCGCAGCGTCAGGCGAGGACTTTTACGCACGGGTCACTTGGGAACAGCAGACCCGTGCTGTGCCCTGCTTGCATGAAACTCCGAGCGGCATCTGGTTGCAGCATTCCTGGCTTGTCATTGTGCGTCATGCGCTAAAGCGCATTTGGTGGACTTCCCAGCGGGCCCTTCCTTCCCTTCCCTTTCTTCCTTTCAACCATAAGTCCCTGATCGTTTCGTTGCGCTTTCCCTGGCATTCGGCAAACTCCGCTCTCCCTCCTACGGGCTAAAGACAGTTTCCCCCTTTCTGACCAAAATGAACTAAAGGCAAATTAACGTTTTTTTACAATCTGAGCCTTCTTTCGGCAATAAAACAAGTAGTTTTACTCACCCATAGCATTTTTCTGTCAATTGGAGCAGTATCGCAGAACTTATGTTGAGCCGTTCTGTTCTAGTAATGATCCCGTATCCGCAGGGCTCTCAAGTTTTGAGCGGGGTCGTGCGTGTGACTGTAATTTCCGAGGACGGGGGGGGTGCGAGTGAACAATTTTTGGCGCTTGAATTGCGTGAGAAATGCCGTGTGAGCGTGTGAACACGTCGAATTGCGTGTTGAGAGCCCTGTTTGTCTAAAGAGCAAACTTAAACTACAAAGCAACTAATGAGAGTTATATAAATGAAGTTATTACCTGATGGTTCTCAGTTTGTTTTATCATCACCGCACTTTGTCAGTGCGCGCTGAGAGGGGCGGGGAGGAGGGACCGGGGCGGGAGCGGGACATTTTTAACGGATTCATGTAAGAGTCTGGTCAATGCACCGGGCCCGCGTCTCACCGCGACTCACCGCATCTCACCATGGGCAGTTCGGCTCTGGGCCGCGCGTATTCCGCGCGTAAGCCGTCGGGGGGGACACGTTACGCACAGACGGAGACACCGGGACCGGAGTCGGTGCGTCTCAGAGGAGACGTGGCACCGGGACTGAGGCTCAGGACGTGCCCGGGGGACGGCGAGCAACAGGGGGAGGGGGCGGCGCTGAAAACGCGCGGAGCCTGCATAAACTAAGCCACACAGACCGATTTTCTGGGCACAAAAAAAAATAAAAAAAACACTAATCAGCGTGAGAAATGCCATGTGTGGCGTGTGCGCGTGTGAATACGTCGAATTGCGTGTGTCACACTCTCAATGCGTGAGACTTGAGAGCCCTGCGTATCCGTTAACATGGTGCTGTATCATTTGCTCGGGGCATTACTTTGCGGTGTCCAAATAACACAAACTTTAGCATTTTTCAAATCATAGAAGCCCGATGTCTTAATGAAAGATTTCGTTTGAAGCTAAAGTGGCCTGTAATCCGAGATTTAGCCATAGTTTCGAGTAGATGAG
This sequence comes from Paratrypauchen microcephalus, assembly GCA_036785185.1. Classification (NCBI taxonomy): domain Eukaryota; kingdom Metazoa; phylum Chordata; class Actinopteri; order Gobiiformes; family Gobiidae; genus Paratrypauchen; species Paratrypauchen microcephalus. The sequence continues at coordinate 7,828,850 of JAVJIX010000017.1, forward strand.
GACGCCAGTGCGCATGCGCGGACTGCTCCCGGGACCCAAACATGAAATGCAAAGCTGAAAACTATGGATAAATCTCGGATTACAGGCCACTTTTGCTTCAAACGAAATCTTTCATTAAGACATCGGGCTTCTATGATTTGAAAAGTGCTAAAGTTTGTGTTATTTGGGGGCCGCAAAGTAATGCCCCGATAACAAATGCTAACGGATACGCTACAACATAACTTTCTTCAAACAGCTCCAAATGACACGAACGTGATATGGGTAAGTCAAACGACTTGTTTTATTACCGAAAGAAGGCTCAGATTGTAAAATAACGTTACTTTGCCTTAAGTCCTAGGGACCAGTATAGACGGTGGACTCGAGTTGGGTCCCGTTGGAGTGTGCGCACTGCCACAGACCCACAGCGTCGGGCCTGCGTGCGGACCAGTGCACCTGTGCGACATCCTGGTAGGACCACTGGGAAAAACTGTCTTGCACCTTGAAGCTTTGGGTTGGGCCAGGTCCTGTGTTTTATTAAGTGTGAATGTGAGTGTGATAGTACTGTTTTTTTAGGAGAATGGGAGACACATTTTAATAATGTAATTGAGTATTTTAATGACTTGAATAAATAAATGTATCTTTTTCATATTTATGTCTCATAGTCCACTCAATCAAGAACTTGCGTTGCCTTTGGTAAAGTGTCTCTGGCACTATAATCCAGGATGGCGTTGTTGGAACAGTCTTAGATAATTGAGTTAACCCATTAGTGGGGGCTGGTGGGTCTATTTAGTCTGCCAAAAAGTATTAACTGTAATGCGGCCACTACAGTTTATTTTGAGGAACGAATGACAGGCCTTTTTGTACAAGAGACTTTTGTTGATCGGTCAGGATTTTTGAGGAAATATTAATTACCATGTCCTCAACTTGCTGTGCGTCCACGGGCGTTGCGCGCCACTTGGCTGCGTGCTTCCCGCTTCGGCAAATCTTTCTTTTCGTGGCTTCTGCTGCTGGTGCCGGTTCCCTAAAAAATGAGGATGGCTGGAGTGGACAACAAGCCGCTGACATGAAAGTTACATTTCATCAACGAGGGTATCCTATGTCTTGGGTCAATGATGCTCATGAGCGAGCTCTACATAAATCCCGGACAGATTAATTAAAAAAGAGCACTAAGAAGCAAAAAATATTTTCTGTAACCTGCATCAGCCAATATTTTACCCACACTCCTGCAATTAAATCCATCTTCCTAAAACATTGGCACATTTTGAAATCAGAACTGGAAATCTCATCCATCTTTAAATATCCTCCACTCTTTGTAAATAAAAGAGGTAAAAATCTCAGAGATTATCTGGTACGTGCTAATTTCACAAACAAATCTAAATCAGCTTTCCAATCTCTGTTACATCCTTTACCCAATGGCAATTACCACTGTGGCAGCTGTGCTCAGTGTAACAATACAACCAAAACTGACCACTTTTTACACCCCCACACTGGGAAGAAATATCCCATCAAAAGTATCATCACTAGGGTTATAACTTTTTGAACTTTTTTTCCAAAAGCAAAGTCCTGCATCATGATTGGATGAACTTTTTGGTATAATTGAAGAAACCAAACTCCATTTTCAACACTATTTTAAAAAAGTCCCTCTGAAACAAAAAAAGTATTAAATACACATTACAGCCAATGATATGAAATGTGAAACCGTGCCAAGTTATCACAAGGGCCATTACAAGTCAATTTGACTGAAAATGGATCAATGATAAGTTGTATTGCCATCATAATATACTGGAGTTTCAGTTTCTATTCTTGCTTTCACTTTATAAGCCATGTAAATTTGGGGAAATCTGTCTCATTTAGTAGTGATATATTGTTGCCTACAGCTTTCCCAGAATCCTGGAGTTTCAGTTTCACTTTCACTGTATAAAACATGTAGACTGTAGAGTTGGGGAAATCTGTTTTGTTCAACTAGTGATAGATTAAGATTAAGATTAAGCCTTTATTTGGTCTCACACACAGTGACACACGGGAGAAATTTGACTTCTGCATTTGACCCATCCTTTTCAGAATTTTCAGAATTCTGGGACAATCATAATTTTTTGACTTTTGTGGCCTACTGTATATGATCTTTACCCCGATTATGTGTTTTGTTCCTTTGTGTTATTAAAGAGAAAATTCCCTTTGGTTCTTTTATGACTGAACAGATATTAACCTTCTAACAGTATTATTCTGGTTGTTGGTAGACTTTACAAAAACTTCATTTTGAGTCCAGGGGGACTTTTTTCAAAAGTATGACCAAATGAAGGTCACTTCCTTTCATTACTAGCAAAAGTTCATCAAAATATGATACAGGGTATAGAGGTTGTAAAAAAGTTATAACCCTAATCGCATGTGCATCCACACATGTTGTCTACATGCTGAGATGTTAGGGGTGTGAATCTTTCACTCACAAAACGGTTCGATTCGAATCTCGATTCACAGGCTACGATTCGATTCAGGGACGATTCATAAAATTAGTAAACGATCCGGTACGATTCGATTCGATACGATTCGATCCGATCCGGTTCGGTTAATTTCGATTCAGTACAAAGGTAGATAAGGTAGATATCAAAAATAAAAAAGTAGTTATAAAACAAGCAAGTTGCCTATTAAAGGCAAAAATCTGAATGAATCAGAATTAGTGCTTCAGTCACAGTTTCAGTAACTGTATAAAAGTGCAACATATCACTGACAAGAAGATAGATATTACTAGGCAGTTATAGAAAACATTAGCATGTTAAATCCAACATGTCTTTTTATGCCTGTAATTAACTTTTCTTAACAAAAAAAAAGAAAATCAGAGAGAGCTCTTAACACTGAATAATACTTTCTCTCCATCTCATAACATGACCTCAGTCTCCTTTGAGACAAAAATCATCTGTGTGTGTGAAGTACATTTCTATACACACAAATCATAAGTATTTAATACAGAAATGCACCAATTCTGATTATACATTGTATTTTCCACACAAAAGTAAATTAACCAAGTCAATTTTAGCCCAAATCAAATATACATTGCCAATACATGAATGTTGTCTAAATAAATCACCCAATCCACTAACCGTGACAATAAAAACGCTAGTATCATACAATTGCTATGGTCTACTGCAGACTACTGAGCCGATAGTGAAACATCAGACCGACAGTGAAAGTTTTATCAACGCGACACAACACTGGCACAAAAGTTAACCACGTATAGGAACCATGTCCATAAATAGCGGTAGCGCACAAAATTAACTTAAACAACAGCTCAATAAAAGGAAACTTAGCTTAGCTTACCCATAGAGTAGATCTCCTGACGAGACGAGGCGGCGGGAAACCCGCCCTCCGCACAATGCGAATTGAGACACGGCTATACAGTGCAAACATTTTGTGCTCGCTTCCGCATATAGCCCACGCCGCTCGCATGATTGGCAGTTAACCAGCCAATAAGCTTCAACCCCAGGTAAGTGAACCACCCACCGTTCGCTAAAGAGCGCAGACACACACAGGCGGCTGCTGCGCCATGAGAGAGACCACTCAGGAGCCGAGAACCGATTCTTGGCTGTAAATCCGGTGCATCGGACCTTTCGTAGTGAATTTGGACCGATCCGGGCTCCGCTGATCGGTACACTCAGATCGCAGAGGTCACAGACCGATAACCGATCCAAATCGGTTAATCTTTACACCCCTATGAGATGTCCATTTGGCCTGGCTTATATAGGTAAGACCACCAGGAAACTCAAACAAAGAATGAGTGAGCATAAGGGCTCCATCAGGAGGAATGACAGAGAGTATCCTGTAGCGGTACATTTTAATGACCATAGACATGACATTTGTTCACTCCGGTTCTGTGGCATTGAGCCTGTCCCCCTCCGCTCAGAGGAGGGGACCATGACCGCCTTCTCAAACAAAAGGAGGCATATTGGATCCATACCGTCCAAACTTTAGCTCCAAAAGGACTCAATGATGACTTTGAGCATTTTGTAAACATTGTATTACAAATAATCATTATGTTCTTGCTTCTGTTGGGTTGTCTGTGGGCTGTATTATAAGATCCACTGTGTATATGTAGATATGTATATACCACGCCAGTCTTATTCTATAGTTGGGTGCATATTTACTAGATCTATATGTATCCAAATATTCTCCAGGTTTATCTTTCAATTATTTTTCCATTATTATTATTTACATTACACTATTTCGATTGATTGCCTTTGGATTTTGAATTATGTTGTTTTGGGTACACTGTTCTTTTACAACCTGTCGCCCTTGGGTGCTTGCCACACCCTATTTAAGATGGCCACCTTTAGCCCTCACTCCATTTTGCCTGATGAAGGCCGAGCGCTGAAACTTTGCATATCTCAATAACTCTCACATTTTGGAAGTAAGACGGAGCGCAGGATCATTTTCTCCTCATATCTTCTGGGTCTGCTCCCTCACCTCCAACACACCTGTTTGAAGAAATTGAAGTGTGAAGTTCTCATTCTTGAACATCTCATGATACAAATACAAATAATTTATGCCTCTGACACAACAGCAGGTTTATCCCTAAAACAAACTGTAGAAGGTAGAAAAACACACAATGCAATAAATTTATATTATGAACAGGATTTTATTTAATGAACAAAATGGTAAAAAAAAAAAAACACCGGAAATGTGCAATGTCGGACACGAAAATGACAAGGGTCACAGCAGCAGTTACAGAGAGAGGGGCCCCGATATTCCAATGGAAGTCAATGGGCGCCAGGGTCAGTAGGAGCCGGAAGAACGCGTTAGCGATGTCCTCATACATCCATCTATGACCTATCCATTTATATATGCAGTCTATGCTGTGTCGTCTTATGTCTTTTGAGATTAGAACTATGAGCGAACACTTTCTTACAAACTGAACAGCTGAACGGTTTCTCACCTGTGTGTGTCCACATATGTGTTTTGAGATTACCCTTTTGAGCAAATGTTTTCTTACAACCTGAACACCTGAATGGTTTCTCCCCTGTGTGTGTCCTCTTATGTCTTTTGAGATTAGAACTATGAGCGAACACTTTCTTACAAACTGAACAGCTGAACGGTTTCTCACCTGTGTGTGTCCTCATATGTCTATTAAAATCACCCTTTAGGGCAAATGTTTTCTTACATACTGAATACCTGAATGGTTTCTGCCCTGTGTGTGTCCTCATATGTATTTCAAGTTTACCCTTTTGGGCAAATGTTTTCTTACAAACTGAACACCTGAATGGTTTCTCACCTGTGTGTGTCCTCATATGTCTAGCAACATCATCCTTTCGGGCAAATGTTTTCTTACAAACTGAACAGCTGAATGGTTTCTCACCTGTGTGTGTCCTCATATGTATTTCAAGTTGACCCTTTTGGGAAAATGTTTTCTTACAAACTGAACACCTGAATGGTTTCTCACCTGTGTGTATCCTCATATGTCTAGCAACATCACCCTTTTGGGCAAATGTTTTCTTACAAACTGAACAGCTGAATGGTTTCTCACCTGTGTGTGTCCTCAAATGTGTTTTGAGATGAGAACTACGAGCGAACACTTTCTTACAGACTGAACACCTGAATTCCTCTCCTGTGTGAACTCTCCTGTGTCTGTCTAGTTTATATTTAGACCCAAATCTCTCTTTACGAAAAGAGCACTTGTGTTTCCTGCTCTCAGCTCCTTCGCCAGTTCCTGACACGTCTCCATTCTCCACAGTGGCTCTGGTCTCTGGTGCAGACTTGTATTTGGGGGACAGACATGAGTTTTGTGCAGTGGAGCTTCTGGCTCTGATCTGGACTTGGTTGTGGTGGTCTCCATCAGCCCCTGTGTCCCTTTGTGCAGGTGAACAGCTGAGTGGAGGTCTCCAGTCTTCATCAGTGTCAGAAGAGTGCTCTGTGTCTCCCTCAGTCTCTGAGTGGACATGCGTCTCTGCTCTGATGTCTTCTCCCTGTGTGTCCTCTCTCTGTTCAGTCTCTCTTTGTTGAAGTGGTGAGGACTCTTCTGTCTTCACACACACAGCACTAAACTCTGGGACAGGCCTGAAAAATATAAGAGACATTTGTATATTTCAAACCCAATCATGATAAAAGAAATTCAATTTGTCAACTGGACAAAGTTTGTTTGGTCGAAAACATTTCGCCGCTCATCCGAGAGGCTTCGTCAGTTCATGTTAGAATGCTGGTAAGACACTTGCTTATATCTCACTGCAGGGAGGAGCTAACTATCTCACCTATTGAGGTGAGATAAGTTTCAGAAAGTAGTTAGCTAGTTAGCTCCTCCCTGCAGCGAGATATAAGCAAGTGTCTTACCAGCACTCTAACATGAACTAACGAAGCCTCTCGGATGAGCGGCGAAACGTTTTCGACCAAACAAACTTTGTCCAGTTGACAAATTGAATTTCTTCTTTTATCAATGAATGAATGACAAAATAAAGAATTGCAGTTTGAAAGTGTCTGAGACTCACACTTGTAGCTGATCTTCCTCCTGTTTGACGCCGTGTTCTTCTTTAATGTGTGGAGCAGGACTCAGAGAGGGGAGCTGGGCAGCTGCAGGAGATAAGAGAGTACACACTTACACATACACGTGCAGTCTTGTGACATGAACACTCTGTGAACTTGTCTGTAGCCTTCTACTCTTAGGCTGAGGGGGTGTCTTTTCTGTCCATGAAGTTGTAAATATGTTTGAGTGAATATGTGAATATGAATATGTGACGCATCACGGACTTTGAGCCCTCATGTCGGCATTACAGATTCCGAGAAAATGCGATTTTTGTAAAAAAAAATTCAAAATTTGTGATTTTCGGGTTTTTTTGCAGAATGTGCTAGTTGAGAGCAGGAGGATCCATAAGGGGCCGGTGCAGAGAGATCTGGGCGGCAGCGATCAGATCTCTGGACATGGAGACTAGCTCTGGGGACATGGAATGTCACCTCGCTGGGGGAGAGGGGGGGGGCTGAGCTCATGCGGGAGGTTGAGCGCTATCGACTAGATACAGTCGGCCTCGCCTCCACTCACAGCTTGGGCTCTGGAACCCAACTCCTTGAAGGGGGCTGGACTCTCCATTTCTTTGGTGGAAATGGGTGGCGGGACGGTGTGGGCCTGCTCATTGCCCCACGGCTCAGCCGCTGTGTGTTGGAGTTCACCCCGGTGAACGAGAGGGTCGCGTCCTTGCGCCTTCGGGTGGGGGACAGGTCTCTCACTGTTGTGTCAGCCTATGGGCCGAACAGCAGTGCAGAGTACCCGGCCTTCTTGAAGTGCCTGGGAGGAGTACTGGACAGTGCACCAACGCCCACGTCGGCAGCGACAGTGACACCTGGAGAGGGGTGATTGGGAGGAACAGCCTCCCTGATCTGAACCCGAGTGGTGTTCTGTTATTGGACTTTTGTGCTAGCCACAGTTTGTCCAAAACGAACACCATGTTCGAGCACAAGGGTGTCCACCAGTGCACGTGGCACCAGGACACCCTAGGACAGAGGTCGATGATCGACTTTGTTGTCATGTTATCTGACCTCCGGCCGCATGTCTTGGACACTCGGGTGAAGAGAGGGGCAGAGCTGTCAACCCGATCACCACCTGGTTGTGAGTTGGGTCCGCTGGCGGGGGAGGAAGCCGGAGAGACCTGGCAGGCCCAAGCACGTAGTGAAGGTCTGTTGGGAACGTCTGGCAGATTCCTCTGTCAGGGGCATCTTCAACTTGTTGATGTTATCGGACGGTGGAAGGAATACTTTGGGGATCTCCTTCATCCCGCCGTCACGTCTTCCGAGGAGGAAGAAGAGGCTGGGGACTTGGAGGCGGACTCACTCATCAACCTGGCTGAAGTTACTGAGGTGGTTGGAAAGCTCCTCGGTGGCAAGGCCCCGGGGGTGGATGAGATCCGTCCTGAGTATCTCAGGATGTTGTAGGGCTGTCTTGGCTGACACGTCTCTGCAACATTGCGTGGCGGTCGGGGACAGTACCTCTGGACTGGCAGACCAGGGTGGTGGTCCCTCTGTTTAAGAAGGGGGACCGGAGGGTGTGTTCCAACTATCGGGGAATCACACTCCTCAGCCTTCCCAGTAAGGTCTATTCCAGGGTGCTGGAGAGGAGAATTCGACCGATAGTCGAACCTCGGATTCAGGAGGAGCAGTGTGGTTTTCGTCCCGGCCGGAGAACACTGGACACTGGGTGCTCGAGGGTGCATGGGAGTTTGCCCAACCAGTCCACATGTGCTTTGTGGATCTGGAGAAGGCATTCGACCGTGTCCCTTGTGGGGTCCTGTGGAGAGTGCTTTGGGAGTACGGGGTTCGGGCCCTTTGCTACGGGCTGTTTGGTCCCTGTATGACCGGAGCAGGAGCTGTGTTCGCATTGCCGGTAGTAAGTCGGACCTGTTTCCGGTGCATGTTGGACTCCGCCAGGGCTGCCCTTTGTCACCGGTTCTGTTCATTATATTTATGGACAGAATTTCTAGGCACACTCAGGGGCCGGAGGGGATCCAGTTTGGGAACCACAGGATCTCATCTCTGCTGTTTGCGGATGATGTTGTCCTGATGGCTTCATCGAACCGGGACCTCCAATGTGCACTGGGGCAGTTTGCAGCCGAGTGTGAAGCGGCTGGGATGAGGATCAGCTCTTCCAAATCCAATGCCATGGTTCTCAACCGGAAAAAGGTGGCTTGCCCTCTCCGGGTGGGTGGGGAGTCCGTGCCTCAGGTGGAGGAGTTCAAGTATCTCGGGGTCTTGTTGTCGAGTGAGGGGAGGATGGAGCGTGAGATTGACAGCCGGATCGGTGCAGCGTCGGCCGTGATGCGGTCGTTGTACCGATTGTTGTGGTGAAGAGGGAGCTGAGCCAAAAGGCTAAGCTCTCAATTTACCGGTCAATCTACGTTCCTAAGCTCTGGGTAATGACCGAAAGGACGAGATCGTGGATACAAGTGGCCGAAATGAGTTTCCTCCGCAGAGTGGCTGGGCGCACCCTTAGAGATAGAGTGAGGAGCTCAGTCACACGGGAAGAGCTCCGAGTAGAGCTGCTGCTTCTCCACGTTGAGAGGAGCCAGCTGAGGTGGCTCGGGCATCTGTTCCGGATGCCTCCCTCGGGACGTGTTTCGGGCACGTCCCACTGGGAGGAGGCCCCAGGGAAGACCCAGGACATGCTGGAGGGACTATGTGTCCCAGCTGGCCTGGGAAGGCCTTGGGGTCCCCCCGGAGGAGCTGGAGGAAGTGTCCGGGGTGAAGGAAGTCTCGGAGTCCCTGCTTAGACTGTTGCCCCCACGACCCAGCCCCGGATAAGCGGAAGAAAATGGATGGATGTATAATGCTAACGCTAGCATTGAAACAATGCGGTGAGCGCGATCACGAACAGTCTCTTTAGGTTAATTTCCACTCTATTTTTGTTTATATAAAAGCCGAACGTTTTGCCATAGGCTATAGTGGTAGAGAAATACTTTATTTTGATTCAATTTGACCCGTTTCGGTACTTTTGTAACTTTTTTTTAGACTCAGCGCTAGCCATGAGGGTTTGAATGGAAGTTCTTATGGGGACGTGCAGCATTTGAACCTTAAATGTTTTCTTTTTGTAACTTTTTTGAATGAATTAGGCTGCAATACCAATACTAATTGATTTATTTAATAGAACTTTGAAAGTGCACTTTTTGGAATTAAAGCTAGTTTATTGAAATTATTGAATTGTTATTAAATTCAGACCCCCCAGGATTTCGGGGGCATTTTTTGTGATTGTTGCGGGCTAAATGCCTGAATTTGCGGGAGCTTTTCCAAAAAGTTGCGATGAAAGTTGCGGTGCTTTTAAGGTTTTTGTTGCGGTTTTGTTGCGGGAGGAAGTGAAAGTTGCGATAAATAGTTGCGATTTTCGCTTTTTGTAATTAAAATTGAGTAATATTTTGAATACTGAGTTATTACTGACAAAGAATAATACAAAGACACAGAGATCACAGATATGGTCCTAAAACAACCTTACCAACATCGAAAATAAATTACTACTAGGAGGGGAACCGTTTCCCACAGTCTTTTGCTGTTGTTTTTGTGGGCAAATGGCTGGCCGCAGACATGTTTCTTTGCCATTAGAAGCCGTGTCCCAATTCCCAGAGCGCGCGGCTCAGAGCGTGGCCCGAAGGGCATGTGCGTCACACATTTCGACAGTACACCGGCGCGACGACTGCTGTCCCACTTCTTTTTTGTCCCATGCGCAGTTAACACGCGGTCCGAAGACCGCAGTCGTTAAGCGGTCCACGGACTGCAGTCGGGGCCGAGCAAGTGTGCACCGCCTTGACTGCAGTCTGAGCCCCCTTCGGGCTGCGCCCCGAGCTGTGCGCTCTGGGAACTGGGGACACGGCCGCAGTTTCGTTTCGTCACACGGAAGTAAGGCAGAAGGAAGTTGGTCGGTGTTCAATACGTCGCCGATGATTGGTCAAAATGAGTAAAAATTGCAGAAAAGTTGCGGTGATTGGTCAAAATTGCAACACCGCCCTGAATTCACAGGGATTGGCTGAAGTTGCGTTGAAGTTGCAAATCGCAACATCGCAAATTCCTGGAGGGTCTGATTAAAGTCCATTTTGATGTGACCAAAAGTTTATTTATAGGTATACAGCCAAGTTATATGGCAAACGCGCGTGCGCAATCGCGCACTCCCCAGACGTTCAGCGCGCACATCAAATCCTTTTCAGCGCATAAAATAAAATCTAATCTGAACTCAGCGCTGGTTTGACACACGGAATCCAGTCTGATAGATTCAGTTTGCACATGTGAATGTGCACATGCTTTAGGGACAAGCCAACTACAAACAGATTCATTTCGATCGCATTTCGCTCGCTTTCTTCAGTAAGACCATAGTTGTGCGCATCGCCGTGGGTCAGAGCGGCAGGTCCGCACCAGCCGACGGGAGCGCCGCCCGCACAGAAGAGGAGACAGGTAGAGCCATAATGTAATCCTCGGCTGTTTTCTTTGTTTCTGTCCAAGCCATAGGTTTTTGTGAGCAAAAAGACGGGACTTTCTGTGTGAAGTGTGAATCCTCTCCCCAGAGCGTTAAACCACAGAGCTCTGTCACTCTCACAAAATTACTTAAACTGGGTAATGATTAAAAAGCAAGATATAAACTGATAAAAATGTATACTTATTTTGGAGATCATTATTTTGAGAAAGACCCATCTTATAGTGTCCTAGGTTTATACACAGGTACATACACTGTGTATATACACAGGTTATTTTTCAAAATATTGTAATGTTCAATGTTTCACTGACCACAGCAGGACCCTCACACTGACATACAACATGTACAAAGCTCATGAAAAGATTTTTGAGAAGTGGACCAAAAAATCAGTTATATTAAAAGTAATCTAACAGAAATAACAGCAGTAATTTGATTCATAAGCTGTAACTTGCCATGATCTCAGGTGTGATACTGGTGTGGCCACAGTGTGCATGTCGGATGTTGCTCACAGGAGTCCAAGGAACGCTCAGGGAGTTTGTGTGTTTGCTCAGACACATGAAAAATTAGGGGGAACATTGTATGGCATGCATTTGTTTATTGTTATTTATTTATTTAAAGCATAGTATATTATACTATGCTATATTATGTGCAATACGAAATTCATTCGAGCAATATTACCTCCTGTAAGATACTCCTTACTCCTTAAATACCCTATAGTCTCTTTAGATTAATTTCCACTCTATTTTTGTTTTATTTTTGTGAATAAGTCAAAACGCCTCGCCTTTTCTGTCCATGAAGTTGTAAATATGTTTGAGTGAATATCTGAAGTGATTTGGAGTCACAGGTTCTTCTGCCGTTAGTGCCATGACGCATGTTTCTAATGAGCTCTTTTCTACATCATCTGCAGTTTTCATACTTTTTTAACACCCATAGGCTAAAAATAGGATCCATACGATCCAGAAGACTTACCCCCTCTGACGAGCACAACTCTTGGGCTCAGAGCCCTCAGAGCCGAGTCCAAGAGCCGTTGGATCCTCTGGTTCTCCTGTTTGGAACGGCGCAGCTCCTCCTCGTAATCCGCTATTGTGCGCTCCAACAGCGCACGGATGTCCCCAGCAGCCGCACCCAGCCGCTCCTCTACAAAACCACTAAACTCTCGGGACATATTTGCACTGCTTGTTTTTCCAGTGTGCGGCTCTGCTGTTTCCTGCGTTCTGCCCAACGTGTAGTTCAAATGTGCGTTGCTAAGTTGGTTCAGAAGTGCTTTGAACATAAACAAACTGTTGTTTTGACTGTTGTTTCAGTTCTTGTTTTGTTTGGATCTTTTAGTCTGACTCTTCATGTTATAGTTCAAAACGTTCACATTAATGTCATAAATAAAGTTTTTTCAGGTTTTAGAGCTTGCACTGCTCCGCACTTATTTTCTTCACGGGTGACGTGAGTTTGAGGCCCACACACCCTCTTACTTAGATTTTTATAACCTGTTTATCGTAGTCCTTAAAGTAGAAGTATGTGCAATTGCAAGGCTTCATTTAATTTATTCTGAAGCCAACGCAGTCATACCAGATACAAGTTTGATTGGAGTCGGCATTGTTCTTGTCGAATCTGCAAATGAAACAGTACATCAGATACAAATGATAAAACATGACTGCACCTTCACTTTTGCACATTTCATTCCACCTCAAACTTTCCTTCTTGTTGGAAGAGTATATGCTTGCCTGTATGTCTTATGTCTATTTAGGGCCCAAACACCGAAGGTGCGTAGGACCCTACTGTTGTTGCTTCGTTTCCGTATTATTAATCACACACGCTCGGGCAATTTTGAGCATGTTCCCATGCTTCAAAACGAATGTAACTTTGCACGGGCATCACAAAGTGCGGCCAGTACGACCACAAAAAGACCCGGCCCCCGATAGGGCCCAGGAGCTTGCTAGCGCACCCTAACGCAATTTAAGTCGGGGCTGGCATAATGTTTAAGATAGCTGCACGAAATTTGGTATAGATATGTATCTCAGTAAGACGAACAAAAAAGTCAATACAAAGGTAGGGCCACGCCCAACAGGAAGTGAGATAATTGGGCTTTTGTGTGATTTTGTGTGATTTGACATACAATGGAATTTGACATACTCCTCCTGAACAGTAATTCAGATGGACGTAATTTTTGGTGTACATGAGCTCAAGACCATGGAGATGTTAAATTGCGAAGGAATTTCAAACGTGATTTAATATGACGACACGGCGGATTCATAAATTTAGGTATTTGATTAAATGTACCCAAAGAAACAAATCCATTTTGCAGTAGTTCTCTGGACTAAAGCTTCAAAGGGTAATGTATATGAGGACTACAAACATTTTTATGCAAAATAACTGGCAGTCTGACATAGCGCTCCCATGTGGTAGGCAAGTGAACTGTCAGAAAATTACAGAAATTGAGCACTTTAACACAAAGATCGTGGGTTGCATACCATTTCAGCCAGACACACGAAAGTTGGTATGGGTGTGTATCTCACTAAGATGAACAAAATTGTAATTACAATGTCATGGCCACGCCCAACAGGAAGTGAGATAAGAAGACTTGTATTGCGATTTTGTGTGATATGACATACAATGGATTTTAAAACACTCCTCCTACACCGTACACCAGATGGGCGTACATTTTGGTGTACATGAGCTCAAGACATTGGAGATGTTAAATTGCGAAGGGATTTTTGATATCTTGTAAGATGACAAAATGGTGGCCTGATGAATTTTGCTACCATTTGAAAGTGCCAAATTCAATAGGTGTGTCACAACTTCATTTAGCAGGGGTTTAAAAGCCTGGAACCCCATAGGCCAGGGGTGTCAAACTCAAATACACAGTGGGCCAAAATTTTAAATTGAACAAAGCTGAACAAATATGAACTTTTAATATGGAGCCAAACAAGTTTTGATTTAACAATGAATATTGAACAAGCAAGGCTTATATAACTTAAAAGTGCAGGCGTGCAAAATAATAATTATAATATTTCTATTACTATTAATAATAATAATAATAATAATAATAATACATATCAATGCCATATTAAATAAAATTTAAATAAAAATTAAATGCCTCCTTTCTGTTTGTAGCCTTCTGAGGTAAATGTCAAAATCAGCTTCTTACACAGGCTAATAAATTTGAAAATAAAATAACATAACTATGAATAAATCAACCATTCAGGCCTTGGAGTAGCAAGAAAAAGTGCATAGAAAACGTATTTACTGCTCATTTTGCGACACACTGATCTACTCTGATGCAGCCAAGCCAGATACCTGGCATCTTCTCTTGGATGCCAGTTCATCAATGTCGGGGCTCAGGGTTTGAGCCGAGGAAACCTTCATTATCGAACAAAGGTGTTCGTCAGTCAGACGTCTCCTGTGAGACGTTTTCGTCATCTTCATTGAGGAGAAGAAGAAGAAGAAGAAGTAGTGAACTTTATTGATCTCACACTGGAGAAATTCTTCTCTGCATTTTAACCCATCCTATATATATATATACATATATTAGGAGCAGTGGGCAGCACACATTAGGGCGCCCGGGGACCATCTCCATGATCTTCTCGCTTCGGCTTGGTCAGGACCCAAGCTTTGGGTTGCTCACATAGGTAAGTGCTACCAAACATGGAGAGCAATTGAGCAACTTCGGTGCAGAGCTGAGGCATCGTGTCAGGAATGAACTGTGGAAACTGTGCGGCCCCAACAGCATCAAACTTTGACTTCAGCGTTTCATCACACTGGAGTTCAATCAGCTCCATTTGGAGGTTGGTTGGTGCTTTTTCCACATCAACTGCGAAGGGATTACTAAGCAGTTCAAATCTACGTTTCTGGACATCAAAGTCGCCAAATCGCCGGCTAAACTCAGCGCCGAGCACAATGAGTTTTTCAGCAAACTGTGCGCACACGGCGGTAGAGATCTGCGTTTTTATGGTTTGGCAGCAGGGGAAATGGCCAAAGTTTGCTTGGAGCATCTGATTCTCCCACAGGCACATCTTAGTTTTAAAAGCTCTCACTGACGCATACATATCTGTGATGATGCGTCCCCGCCCCTGCAGCTGCAGGTTCAGCGCATCGAGGTGGCTTGAGATGTCACAGAGAAAGGCCAGCTCACACTGAAACTTTTGCTCCCGGAGCTCTGCTGTGTCCTTCCCTTTGCTTTCCAGAAACTGACATATTTCTTCACGCAGTTCGAAAAATCTGTTCAGCACTTTTCCGCGGCTTAGCCATCTCACCTCTGTGTGATACGGCACATCTGTGTATTCTGAATGACACTCTTCCAGAAAACTGGCGGTGATTGAGACATTTGGCTCTTATGAAATTAACAATTTGTGTTACTGTGGTCATAACATCCTCCATCTTTAGCGCTTTGCCACACAGGGATTCCTGATGTAAGATGCAGTGATAAACAGTTCACCTGCACAGTTCTCTTCTCGCATCTTTTCACGAATCCTGCCCACCAGCCCACTCTTTTTACCACTCATCGATGGCGCACCATCAGAGCCGTTGGATCCTCTGGTTCTCCTGTTTGGAGCGGCGCAGCTCCTCCTTGTAGTCCGCTATTGTGCGCTCCAACAGCGCACGGATGTCCCCAGCAGCCGCACCCAGCCGCTCCTCTACAAAACCACTAAACTCTCCAGACATTTTTTTTTTTTCCAGTGTGCGGCTTTGGCGTTTCCTGCGTTCTGCCCAATGGTTAGTTCAAATGTGCGTTGCTAAGTTGGTTCAGAAGTGCTTTGAACATAAACAAACTGTTATTTTGACTGTTGTTTCAATTCTTGTTTTGTTTGGATCTTTTAGCCTGACTCATCAGGTTATAGTTCAAAACATTCACATTAATGTCATAAAGAAAAGTTTTTTGTTTTTGTTTTAGAGGTTGCGCTGCTCCGCACTTATTTTCTTCATGGGTGACGGGAGTGCGAGGCCCACACACCCTCTTACTCAGATTTTTATAACCTGTTTATCGTCAGGTTATAAACAACTTTTAGGCGTATGTGCAATTGTAAGCCTTCATTTACTTTATTCTGAAGCCAACGTAGTAATCGCAGTCATACCAGATACAAGTTTGATTGGAGTCGGCATTGTTCTTGTTGAATCTGTAAATGAAACGGTAC
Organism: Paratrypauchen microcephalus; assembly: GCA_036785185.1. NCBI lineage: Eukaryota > Metazoa > Chordata > Actinopteri > Gobiiformes > Gobiidae > Paratrypauchen > Paratrypauchen microcephalus. Next base: position 7,844,873 of record JAVJIX010000017.1, read on the forward strand.
ATCAGATATACAGTGGTACCTCACCTTACGAAATTAATTCGTTCCAGAAGTGGTTTCATAACGTGAAAAATTCGTAAGTTGAGTAGCTATTTCAATGGAAAAAGCCTGATTCGTTCCAAGGCCCGATCCAAGTTTTTTTCTTTATAGTGTAACTTTTTTAATAGTGTAACAATGTGTTCTGCGTCCTGATTGGTTTCTCAGACTGGATTTAAACTTTTCTCACGTTTGTCTCTCGTTTAAACACCCAAACTTTCATAGATTTTCAACAAAACGTATCAATATCGAAGTGTGGGGGGAAGCGGGAGGGGGGAGAAAACTGCGCGGACACGTGTGCGCAGCATGACCCGGCGCAGAGCTGACAGCAGGACTAGACCAAGATCTAACCCTGGACTGGACCAGGACTAAACCAGGACTAAACCTGGACTAAACCTGGACTAAACCTGGACTAGACCAGGTGGATTAAAGCGCCGCGTGCGGGTCTATTTCCTGGTTTCTCACGAGTCACAGCTGAGGCGAGCAGCGAGGAGGAGACCGCAGGGAGGAGTGGACCGCAGGCAGTCTGAGCGCATGTGAGCGCGGCTCCTCCTGGTTTAGTCCAGGTTTAGTCCTGGTTTAGTCCAGACCACCGCGGCTCCTCTAGACCTCCTCTAGACCTGGTCAGGTCTAGAGGAGGTCTAGACCACCACGGCTCTTGAATGGCTCTCGCTCACATGCGCACAGACTGCCTGCGGTCTCCTCCTCGCTGCTCGCCTCAGCTGTGACTCGTGAGAAACCAGGAAATAGACCCGCACGCGGCGCTTTAATCCACCTGGTCTAGTCCTGGTTTAGTCCTGGTCCAGTCCAGGTTTAGATCTTGGTCTAGACCTGCTGTCAGCCATGCGCCGCACGTGTCCGCGCAGTCTTCTCCCCCCTCCCGCTTCCCCCCACACTTCAATATTGATACGTTTTGTAGAAAATCTATGAAAGTTTGAGTGTTTAAACAGAGACAAATGTGAGAAAAGTTTAAATCCAGTCTGAGAAAAGCGTATAATGTGTGTGGCTGAGCGCGCATTATTAGAAGTTTTGAGATTTCGCGTTTCGTAACTTGAAATTTCATTCGTATCTAGAGACAAAAATTTACCGTGAAGGCGTTTCGTAACTTGAAATTTTCGTTTGTTGGGTCATTCGTAAGGTGAGGTACCACTGTAAATGATAAAACATGACTGCACCTTCACTTTTGCACATTTCATTCCACCTCAAACTTTCCTTCTTGTTGGAAGAGTATATGCTTGGCTGTATGTCTTACGTCTATTTATTGTTGATGTCTGTGTACACTTCATGTCCATGAGTGTAGCTGTGTGTGTGTGTGTGTGTGTGTGTGTGTGTGTGTTTAGTTTAAATTGCACATTTGGTGTCTGGTGGAACGCAATTTCAGTTCTCTGTGTAATGTCTGTTACATAGTGAATTGACAATAAAGTACACTTTGAACTTTGATGCAGCCTGAGGGTGGCGCAAAAATGTAAACACCAGCGCACACAAAACACCCAACAGAGAACCGGAACACCGGTTATAAAAGTTATGTCACTCTCAAAAAAGCAGGCCAAGACATCTTAACTGACATTAAATGCATGAAGAAAACGAATTTGTAATCATCTGCGTCATGCCGTTTCTCCTCTCCCCCAGTCCAAACTGAGCCTGTAGCTCTCACACTCTCCGACATGCTAATGTAGCTAATGCTAGCTGATATAACTACCATTACATAAAAAACGAATCTCTAATCAGCTGCAGCTTAATAAGTTATATAATACAACCATCAAGTAAAAAAAGAGCTGCACAAATAAAAGGCTACTATGTTTGTTTATTATGTGTGCTTACCTGTATGTTTTTAATCCTCCATTATCGCCATGCTTCTGTGTTGCTCCAGTGCGCATGCGCACTGATGTCTGTTGAAACTGTTGAGATTGCGCATGTGCACACACACACACACGCACACACACAGTGCAGTACCCCAAGTGTTCAGCAGATGGAGACAAACACCACAAACTGCACATCTAGGGTTAAAGATTCAAACAAACAAATGCATCAATAAATGACCTACTAAATACCTACATCCACTGGCGGCACGGTAGCTGAGTGGTTAGCGCTCTTGCTTCACAGCAAGAAGGTTCCGGGTTCGATCCCCGGGTCGCCCAGGCCTTTCTGTGTGTGTTCTGTGTGGAGTTTGCATGTTTCTCCCCGTGTCTGGATTTTCTCCGGGCACTCCGGTTTCCCCCATCAACCCAAAACATGCACCATAGGTACCTCCAGCTTAGGTCCTGACCAAACCGAAGCAAGAAGATCATGGAGATGGTCCCCGGGCGCCCTAATGTGTGTGCTGCCCACTGCTCCTAATATATGTATATATATATAGGATGGGTTAAAATGCAGAGAAGAATTTCTCCAGTGTGAGATCAATAAAAGTCACTTCTTCATAAGCAACAGTGTGGTTATTACAGCACGAGGGCTCAGACACCTGTTTGTCTCATGTCTCATCTTTACTACAATGTTCCACATTATGGCATTAAACTTATATTACTTTATATTATCCACTTTATAGGGCTCTCAAGTCTCACGCTTTGAGAGTGTGACACACGCAATTCGACGTGTTCACACGCTCACACGCCACACATGGCATTTCTCACGCTGATTTCTTTCTTTTTTTTTTTTTTTTGTGCCCAGAAAATCGGTCTGTGTGGCTTAGTTTATGCAGGCTCCGTGCGTTTTCAGCGAAAAAAAACTCCCCCTGCTCCGGGCGCACGGTCCAAGCGGAGGCCGGAGCAGACGCGCCGTCCCCCGGGCACGTCCTGAGCCTCAGTCCCGGTGCCACGTCTCCTCTGAGACGCACCGACTCTGGTCCCGGTGTCTCCGTCTGTGCGTAACGTGTCCCCCCCGACGGCTTACGCATGGCATTGTACACGTTTTACATTGCATTTGTGCAGAAAAAAAAAGTTGTCACTGCTCACTTTACACAAAGATGTGATTTTTTCCCCCCTACTTTTTTTGGGGGGGGGCTGTAGAACTAGCCTTAGAATACAAGAGGAGAAAAAATAAATGCTCTAAAGAATGAGAGGGATATGCACGTGACCAGAGAAACTGAATGACAGAAACAGAGAGAGGAATGACCAGACTCCGAGGCAATCTGACGAGATGGGAGGGAGCAGAGGAGAGACTGGTGAGTGTGTGTGTGCGCCGTGACTGTCTGCCTGTCCACGCTGTTCTCAACTCCGCCCCCGACCCTCTCTGCCTGTGTCTCTCTTCCACTGCCTCACCTGGTCCCTCTGTCTCTTTCTCTGAACGGGAAAAGAGAGAAAACGGCGCAATTATTTTTTCCCCCTCCCGCGATCTTGGAGCCTCTGATCACCAAAAAAGTCGCTAGATTTGTCGCTAGTCGCTTTTGTCTAATTTTCTCGCTAGGGGGGTCCAGAAAGTAGCTAAAAAATAGCGACAAAGTCGCTAAGTTGGCAACACTGCCCCGCCCCGGTCCCTCCTCCCCACCCCTCTCAGCGCGCACTGACAAAGTGCGGTGATGATAAAACAAACTGAGAACCATCAGCTAATAACTTCATTTATATAACTCTCATTAGTTGCTTTGTAGTTTAAGTTTGCTCTTTAGACAAACAGGGCTCTCAACACGCATTTCGACGTGTTCACACGCTCACACGGAATTTCTCACGCAATTCAAGCGCCCCCCCCCGCTCCTCGGGAAAAATTGTTCACTCACACCCCCCCCCCCCGTCCTCGGAAATTACAGTCTCACACACAACCCCGCTCAAAACTTGAGAGTCCTGACTTTATTTATATAGCACATATTAGTTTATACAGTGAACCCTCGTTTATCGCGGGGGTTAGGTTCCAGAAATAGCCCGCAATAAGTGAAATCCGCGAAGTAGGACAATTTTATATTTTACAATTATTATACATGTTTTAAGGCTGTAAACGCTTCACCAGACACATTATACACCTTTCTGAGACTGGTATTAACATTTTCTCACATTTTTCTCTTGTTTAAACACTCAAACCTTTGTAGATTTTCATCAAAATATATTAATAGTGACGCGGGGGGAGACACGTGACACGCGGACACGTGCGCGCTGACACGTGCGCGCGGACACGTGTGTTTGTTTTGGTACCACATATCCATGCCATGTGCGAAAGTCGAGTGGAAAGCGACCTGGATATCATTTTGGGCAAGACTCAAGCCACTGCTAACAGTGCCAAACAGCTAACAGACGCCTCTGAGCACCAGTCCTCACCACAAGACCAGGTAAGACTAACCTGCGCTCACAAGGGTTGGTTGCATTTCACCCCGGCTCCAAAATCAGTCCGCCCCGGAGTTCGGGGCATGGCTATCAATGCGTCGCCAATACTCCACAGCTCTCTAGGACGGGGTCGGGTTCGTCCTCTAGGCGTGACGGGGAAGACCCACTGTCTCCTCTCTGCGCGCGAGTGTCCTCCCCCCGCTGCGGCTCCCTCGAATGCGGCTCTCCCCGCTGCGGCTCCCCCGGCCGCCAGGCCCGTCCGTGTTGATTCTTGGCTCTTCCATGGTCCAGCTCGCACTCAGTCTCTTCCATGGCTCGTGCAAGTAAACAAAGGCCACACCTCCTGTCACCCAGGCGCTCTCGTGAAGGAAATCAGAGACTCTGTCCCTACCACCATGCGTGACCATCCCTGGTCTAGACCTGGTTTAGTCCTGGTTTAGACCTGGTTTAGTCCTGATTTAGACCTGGTTTAGTCCTGGTTTAGACCTGTTTTAGACCTGTTTTAGTCCTGGTCTAGTCTCTTAGCCAATCAGGACGCAGGACACAATGTTACACTGTAAAAAAAAAAGTTACACTATTAAAAAAATTTGAAAAAGAAAAAAAAAAATGGAAAAAAAAATCCGCGAAACAGCGAGGCCGCGAACAGTGAACCGCAATAGAGCGAGGGTTCACTGTATTTCAATTGCAGGTGTTTTATTGCAAAGAAAATACATTGAAAAAACATGCATTCTTGCTCAGAGAAGGTCCACCTATCCACAGATCTGACCTGTAACTTCAGTGAATCAATTAAGCTTTATTTCAGACTCCAGTGGGTCCATATAGAACATTTAAAAAAACAGACAGAAAACACACAAAACATTAATAATGGTTTATAATCCATACAAGCAGCTCCTCCAGTGCCTCCAGAGTTCAGAGGTGAACCTGACACTGCTCTGCTCAGGCGTCATTAAAACATAATTTCATTTTGTGAATCCTCAAGGCGCTTCATAAATTTGTCCACAACATTTCTGATCACAGCATTTGATGTCGGGACGTTATTCTGCACAAACAGTAGACTGGCACTTGTCCATCGAGGGACTTTCATCAGGATATGAATGATAACAGGAGAAGTTCAATTTGTCAACTGAACAAAGTTTGTTTGGTTGAAAACGTTTCGCCGCTCATCCGAGAGGCTTCGTCAGCTCTAATAAGAATACTGGTAAGACACTTGCTTATATCTTGCTGTAGGGAGGAGCTACCTAGCTAACTACTTTCCGGAACTATCTCATTGGTTTCCGTCTTTTGTTTCTCTGGCGTCTAGCTAACGATCCCTATTCATCCCTACACGCCTGTTTTTCACACCTCTGGCCCTGACCTGGCTAGCCCTATTGTTTCCCTGTTTGCTTGATCTAGGCTTAACAATGGAATTGTAGATGGGATGCAAATTATGTCTGACTCCACCATTTCTGTTCAGAGAAGGATTCTCTTTTTTGACAAAAATAGCCTCTTTAACTCCCCTCTCAAACCAATTCTTTTCCCTGGCTAAGATCTGAACCTCACTGTCCTCAAAAGATTCCGTACCTGGCCGGCGTGTCGGCGTGTCGGAAAAACTACAGAGGATTTTCAGACAATATGAAATCCCAGTTTATTTCAAACCCACAAACACTTTAAGACAAAAACTCGTCCACCCAAAGGACAAAACACCGAGCCACAAACAAAGCAATGTGGTCTACTCCATTCAGTGTACTGAAGACTGCAGTGAGCGCTATATTGGAGAAACCAAGCAGCCACTTCACAAGAGGATGTACCAACACAGACGGGCGTGCCAGAGTGGACCGTCTTCTGCCGTATATCTTCACCTAGAAGCCACGGGCCATTCTTTTGAGGACAGTATTTATAAAACACTATTACTTCAACATTAAGGTCACTTGTTTGTACACTGCCTGCCAAAAGTATAAGGACGATTGTGTATTTCTGAACTTTCATAAATAATGATAACAAGACGTATTGGCAATGACAACAAATCAATTTATTGATATACTAAAGCAAATTTCATCATGTGAGAAGGCATATTATTGCAAAAATGTAACAATGTCAAGTTAAATAGCTTTTTCATCAAAATAAACACCTTTGGCCTTAATCACAGCTTTACAAATTCTGTCTTTTCAGTCATGCATATGGGGTGATTCGAGAACTCTATACGAGTTGATTTTAAAACATTATTGAGTGTTCAAAGTGTTCATTTTCATAATGAAAGGATGCTATGAAAACATAACCCTAATCATCACATGTGCATCCACACATGTTGTCTACATGCTGAGATGTCCATGTGGCCTGGCTTATATAGGTAAGACCACCAGGAAACTCAAACAAAGAATGAGTGAGCATAAGAGCTCCATCAGGAGGGAGAGTATCCTGTAGCGGTACATTTTAATGACCATAGACATGACATTTGTTCACTCCGGTTCTGTGGCATTGAGCTTGTCCCCCCTCCGCTCAGAGGAGAAGAAGAAGAGGTGAGTTTATTGACCTCACACAGGAGAAATTCTTCTGTGCGTTTAACCCATCCTGTTATTAGAAGCAGTGGTCAGCACATTACTGCGCCCGGGGACCATCTCCATGATCTTCTTGCTTCGGTTTGGTCGGGACCTAAACTGGAGGATTTTTTACCTATGGTGCATGTTTTGGGGGAGGGGACCATGACCGCCTTCTCAAACAAAGGGAGGCATATTGGATCTATACCCTCCAAACTTTAGCTCCAAAAGGACTCAATGATGACTTTGAGCATTTTGAAAATATTGTATTACAAATATAATCATTATGTTCTTGCTCCTGTTGGGTTGTATGTGGGCTGTATTATAAGATTCACTGTGTATATGTAGATATGTATATAGCACACCAGTCTTATTCTATAGTTGGGTGCATATTTACTAGATCTATATGTATCTGAATATTCTCCAGCTTTATCTTTCAATTATTTTTCTATTATTATTATTACTGTATTTACATTACAGTATTTTGATTGATTGCCTTTGGATTTTGAATTATGTTATTTTGAGTTCACTGTTCTTTTACAACCTGTCACCCTTGGGTGCTTGCCACACCCTATTCAAGATGGCCACCTTTAGCTCTCACTCCATTTTGCCTGATGAAGGCCGAGTGCCGAAACATTGCATATCTCAGTAAATCTCACATTTTGCAAGTAAGACGGAGTGCGGGAACATTTTCTCCTCGTATGTTCTGGGTCTGCTCCCTCACCTCCAACGCACCCATTTGGAGAAATTGAAGTGCGAAGTTCTCATTCTTGAACATGTCACGATATAAATACAAATAATTTATGCCACTGACACAACAGCAGGTTTATCCCTAAAACCAACTGTAAATGGACAATAAAGGTAGAAAAACACACACTGCAGTAAATTTATATTATGAACAGGATTTTAACAAACAAAATAGTGGGGGGGGGCACCAGAAATGTCCAATGTCAAACACGAAAATGACGAGGCTCACAGCAGCAGTAACAGAGAAAGGGGCCCCGATATTCCAATGGAAATCAATGGGAGCCAGGGTCAGTAGGAGCCGGAAGAACACATTAGTGATGTCCTCATCCATCCATCTATGACCTATCCATTTATACATGCAGTCTATGCTCTGTCCTCTTATGTTTTCTGAGAATAGAACTATGAGTGAACACTTTCTTACAAACTGAACACCTGAATGGTTTCTCCCCGCTGTGTGTCCTCATATGTGATTTAAGATGAACCTTTTGATCAAACACTTTCTTACAAACTGAACACCTGAATGTCTTCTCCCCTGTGTGTGTCCTCTTATGTGCATCAAGAGCACCCTTTTGGGCAAATGTTTTCTTACAAATTGAACACCTGAATGGTTTCTCCCCGGTGTGTGTCCTCATATGTGATTCAAGAGTAGCCTTTCGACCAAACACTTTCTTACAAACTGTACACTTAAATGGTTTCTCCCCTGTGTGTGTCCTCTGATGTGAATCAAGACCAGCCTTTTGGGCAAACGTTTTCTTGCAAACTGAACACCTGAATGGTTTCTCCCCTGTGTGTGTCCTCATATGGTTATCAAGCGTACCCTTTAGGGCAAATGTTTTCTTACAAACTGAACAGCTGTATGGTTTCTCCCCTGTGTGTATCCTCATATGTCTATTAATATGCCCTTTATGGGCAAATGTTTTCTTACAAACTGTACACCTGAATGGTTTCTCCCCTGTGTGTGTCCTCATATGTCCTTCAAGAATAGCCTTTAAGGCAAATGTTTTCTTACAAACTGAACACCTGAATGGTTTCTCCCCTGTGTGTATCCTCATATGTCTATTAAGCTGACCATTTTGGGCAAATGTTTTCTTACAAACTGTACACCTGAATGGTTTCTCCCCTGTGTGTGTCCTCATATGTCCTTCAAGAATAACCTTTAAGGCAAATGTCTGCTTACAAACTGAACACCTGAATGGTTTCTCCCCTGTGTGTGTCCTCATATGTACTTTGAGTCGAGAACTATAAGCGAACACTTTCTTACAGACTGAACACCTGAATTCCTCTTCTGTGTGAACTCTCCTGTGTCTGTCTCGTTTATATTTAGACCCAAATCTCTCTTTACAAACAGAGCACTTGTGTTTCCTACTCTCGGCTCCTTGGCCAGTTCCTGACACGTCACCATTCTCCACAGTGGCTCTGGTCTCTGGTGCAGACTTGTATTTGGGGGACAGACGTAAGTTTTGTGCAGTGGAGCTTCTGGCTCCGATCTGGACTTGGTTGTGGTGGTCTCCATCAGCCCCTGTGTCCCTTTGTGCAGGTGAACAGCTGAGTGGAGGTCTCCAGTCTTCATCAGTGTCAGTGTCAGAAGAGTGCTCTGTGTCTCCCTCAGTCTCTGAGTGGACATGTGTCTCTGCTCTGATGTCCTCTCCCTGTGTGTCCTCTCTCTGCTCAGTCTCTCTTTGTGGAAGCGGTGAGGACTCTTCTGTCTTCACGTTCACAGCACTAAACTCTGGGACAGACCTGAAAATTATAAGAGACATTTGTATATTTCAAACCCAATCTGAATATGTGTAACAGAAATTAATAAGAATGAATGAATGACAAAATAAAGAACTGCAGTTTGAAAGTGTCTGAGACTCACACTTGCAGCTGATTTTCCTCCTGTTTGACGCTGTGTTCTTCTTTAATGTGTGGAGCAGGACTCAGAGAGGGGAGCTGGGCAGCTGCAGGAGATAAGAGAGTACACACTTACACATACACGTGCAGTCTTGTGACATGAACACTCTGTGAACTTGTCTGTAGTCTTCTACTGTAAGGCTGAGGGGGTGTTTTTTCTGTCCATGAAGTTGTAAATATGTTTGAATATGAATATGTCGTGTGGCGATCATCTGTGCTCTGTGCGAGACCGTGGCTGTTCACTGCATATTGTGGCTCCGCGGATCTCCATTCACAATGCGGTTAAGCAATGCTAACGCCAGGCCAGGCCAGTTACGTCGCCCGGATTGGCGTCACCGGAGCCCCACCCTGGAGCCAGGCCTGGGGTGGGTGCTTGCCCGCAAGCATGGTGGCCAGGCTCTGCCCGAAGGAGCGATGTGGGGCCGTCCTCCCGTGGACCCACCACCCGCAGGAGGATCCATAAGGGGCCGGTGCAGAGAGATCCGGCCGGCAGCCGAAGGCAGGGGCCTCGGCGACCAGATCTCCGGACATGGAGACTAGTTCTGGGGACATGGAATGTCACCTCGCTGAGGGGGAAGGAGCCTGAGCTCGTGCGGGAGGTTGAGCGCTATGGACTAGATATAGTTGGCCTCACCTCCACTCACAGCTTGGGCTCTGGAACCCAACTCCTTGAAGGGGGCTGGACTCTCCATTCATCTGGCGTTGCCCGGGGCGAATGGCGGCAGGCTGGTGTGGGCCTGCTCATTGCCCCACGGCTCAGCCGCGGAGTGTTGGAGTTCACCCCGGTGAACGAGAGGGTCACGTCCCTGCGCCTTCAGGTAGAGGACAGGGCTGTTGTGTCGGCCTATGGGCCGAACAGCAGTGCAGAGTACCCGGCCTTCTTGGAGTGCCTGGGAAGTGTACTGGACAGCGCACCGACCAGGGAGTCCGTTGTTCTCCTGGGGGACTTCAACGCCCACGTGAGCAGCGACAGTGACACCTGGAGAGGGGTGATTGGGAGGAACGGCCTCCCTGATCTGAACCCGAGTGGTGTTCTGTTAATGGACTTCTGTGCTAGCCACAGTTTGTCCATAACGAACACCATGTTCAAGCACAAGGGTGTCTACCAGTGCATGTGGCACCAGGACACCCTAGGATGGAGGTCGATGATCGACTTTGTTGTCATGTCATCTGACCTCCGGCCGCGTGTCTTGGACACTCGGGTGAAGAGAGGGGCAGAGCTGTCAACCCGATCACCACCTGGTTGTGAGTTAGGTCCGCTGGCAAGAGAGGAAGCCGGAGAGACCTGGCAGGCCCAAGCGCATAGTGAAGGTCTCTCAGATTCCGCTGTTAGAGGCACCTTCACCTTGCACTGGGGACATAGAGTCCGAATGGGCTGTGTTCTCGGCCTCTATTGTCGATGCGGCCACCCGTAGCTGTGGTCTTAAGGTCTGTGGTGCCTGTCAAGGTGGCAATCCTTGAACCCGGTGGTGGACACCGGAAGTAAGGGATGCCGTCAGGCTGAAGAAGGAGTCTTATCGAGCCTTGTTGGCTCGTGGGACTCCTGAGGCAACTGACGGGTACCGACGGGCCAAGCGTGCTGCAGCCCAGGCGGTAGCAGAGGCAAAAACTCGGGGTTGAAAAGAGTTTGGAGAGGCCATGGAGGAGGACTATCGGGCGGCCTCAAAGAAATTCTGGCAAATCATCCGGCGCCTCAGGAGGGAGAAGCAGTGCTTCACCAACTCTGTTTACGGTGCGGGTGGGGAGCTGACCTCGACTGGGAATGTTATCGGACGGTGGAAGGAATACTTTGAGGATCTCCTTCATCCCGCCGTCACGTCTTCCGAGGAGGAAGCAAAGGCTGGGGACTTGGAGGCGGACTCACTCTTCACCCTGGCTGAAGTTACTGAGGTGGTTGGAAAGCTCCTCGGTGGCAAGGCCCCGGGGGTGGATGAGATCTGTCCTGAGTATCTCAAGTCTCTGGATGTTGTAGGGCTGTCTTGGCTGACACGTCTCTGCAACATCGCGTGTGGGTTGGGGACAGTAATTCTGGACTGGCAGACCAGGGTGGTGGTCCCTCTGTTTAAGAAGAGCGACCGGAGGGTGTGTTCCAACTATCAGGGAATCATACTCCTCAGCCTTCCCGGTAAGGTCTATTCCAGGGTGCTGGACAGGAGAATTCGACCGATAGTCGAACCTCGGATTCAGGAGGAGCAGTGTGGTTTTCGTCCCGGCCGGGGAACACTGGACCAGCTCTATACTCTCCATCGGGTGCTCGAGGGTGCATGGGAGTTTGCCCAACCAGTCCACATGTGCTTTGTGGATCTGGAGAAGGCATTCGACCGTGTCCCTCGTGGGGTCCTGTGGAGAGTGCTCTGGGAGTACGGGGTTCGGGCCCTTTGCTAAGGGCTGTTCGGTCCCTGTATGACCGGAGCAGGAGCTGTGTTAGCATTGCCGGTAGTAAGTCGGACCTGTTTCCGGTGCATGTTGGACTCCGCCAGGGCTGCCCTTTGTCACCGGTTCTGTTCATTATATTTATGGACAGAATTTCTAGGCGCAGTCAGGGGCCGGAGGGGATCCGGTTTGGGAGCCCCAGGATCTCCATCTCTGCTGTTTGCAGATGATGTTGTCCTGATGGCTTCATCGAACCGGGACCTCCGATGTGCACTGGGGAGGTTTGCAGCCAAGTGTGAAGCGGCTGGGATGAGGATCAGCTCTTCCAAATCCGAGGCCATGGTTCTCGACCGGAAAAAGGTGGTTTGCCCTCTCCGGGTGGGTGGGGAGTCCTTGCCTCAGGTGGAGGAGTTCAAGTATCTCGGGGTCTTGTTCTCGAGTGAGGGGAGGATGGAGCGTGAGGTTGGCAGGTGGATCGGTGCAGTGTCGGCAGTGATGCGGTCATTGTACCGGACCGTTGTGGTGAAGAGGGAGCTGAGCCAAAAGGCGAAGCTCTCAATTTACTGGTCAATCTACGTTCCTACCCTCATCTATGGTCATAAACTCTGGGTAATGACCGAAAGGACGAGATCGCGGACACAAGCGGCCGAAATGAGTTTCCGCCGTAGAGTGGCTGTGTGCACCCTGAGAGATAGAATGAGGAGCTCAGTCACACGGGAGGAGCTCGGAGTAGAGCCGCAGCTTCTCCACGTTGAGAGGAGCAGCTGATCTGGCTCGGGCATCTGTTCCGGATGCCTCCTGAACACCTCCCTCTGGAGGTGTTCCGGGCACGTCCCACCGAGAGGAGGCCCCAGGGAAGACCCAGGACACGCTGGAGGGACTATGTCTCCCGGCTGGCCTGGGAACGCCTTGGGGTCCCCCCGGAGGAGCTGGAGGAAGTGTCCGGGGTGAAGGAAGTCTCGGAGTCCCTGCTTAGATTGTTGCCCCCGTGACCCGGCCCCGGATAAGCGGAAGAAAATGGATGGATGTATAATGCTAACGCTAGCATTGAAACAATGCGGTGAGCACGATCAAAAACAGTCTCGTTAGGTTAATTTCCACTCTATTTTTGTTTATATAAAAGCCGAATGTTTTGCCATAGGCTATAGCGGTAGAGAAATAATTTATTTTGATTCAATTTGACCCGTTTCGGTACTTTTGTAACTTTTTTTGACTCAGCGCTTATTTAGCCATGAGGGTTTGAATGGAGGTTCTTATGGAACGTGCAGCATTTGAACCTTAAATGTTTTCTTTTTGTAACTTTTTTGAATGAATTAGGCTGCAACGCCAATAATAATTAATTTATTTAATAAAACTTTGAAAGTGCACTTTACTTTGTTTGTCAATAACACAAAACGCCTCTGGGATGACTTGTGTCCTATTTGGCCGCAGTGGGTCACATATCTGAAGTGATTTGGAGTCACAGGTTCTTCTGCCGTTCGCGCCATGGCGCATGTTTCTACTGAGCTCTTTTCTACATCATCTACAGTTTTCATACTTTTTTAACACCCATAGGCTAAAAATAGGATCCATACAATCCAGAAGACTTACCCCCTCTGACGAGCACGACTCTCGGGCTCAGAGCCCTCAGAGCCGAGTCCAAGAGCCGTTGGATCCTCTGGTTCTCCTGTTTGGAGCGGAGCAGCTCCTCCTCGTAGTCCGCTATTGTGCGCTCCAACAGCGCACGGCTGTCCCCAGCAGTCGCACCCAGCCGCTCCTCTACAAAACCACTAAACTCTCCAGACATATTTGCACTATTTGTTTTTCCAGTGTGCGGTTCTGGTGTTTCCTGCGTTCTGCCCAATGGTTAGTTCAAATGTGCGTTGCTAAGTTGGTTCAGAAGTGTTTTGAACGTAAACAAACTTGTTTTGACTGTTGTTTCAGTTCTTGTTTTGTTTGGATCTTTTAGTCTGACTCTTCAGGTTATTGTTCAAAACGTTCACATTAATGTCATGAATAAAGTTTTTTTTTGTTTTGTTTTAGAGCTTGCGCTGCCCCGCACTTATTTTCTTCATGGGTGACCTGAGTTTGAGGCCCACACACCCTCTTACTCAGATTTTTATAACCTGTTTATCGTCGTCCTTAAAGGACACCAAACAACTTTTAGGCGTATGTGCAATTGTAAGCCTTCATTTACTTTATTCTGAAGCCAACATAGTAATCGCAGTCATACCAGATACAAGTTTGATTGGAGTCGGCATTGTTCTTGTCGAATCTGCAAATGAAAAGGTACATCAGATATAAATGATAAACCATGACTTCACTTTTGCACATTTCATTCCACCTCAAACTTTCCTTCTTGTTGGAAGAGTATATGCTTGCCTGTATGTCTTATGTCTATTTATTGTTGATGTCTGTGTACACTTCATGTCCATGAGTGTAGCTGTGCCACTCAGCCACCGTGCAATCTAGGCTACTTCCATGGCTACAGTCATATAAGTTTGACAATCCTTGTTTAACAGACTGCAGTACCGGCTGTGAATTTTATACCGGTGCGCACTGCTTTACTTTCACCACAGCAGTTATATAAATGAAGTTATTGCCTGATGGTTCTCAGTTTGTTTTATCATCACCGTTTTGACAGTGCGCGCAGTGCGCGCTTAGACACTCGCTGAGCGGGTAGGGGAGGAGGGAGCGGGGCAGGGAGGAGGGGGGTAGTTTTTTTTTGAAAACGCGCGGTGCCTGCATAAACTGAGCCATACAGACCGATTTTCTGGGCACAAAACAAAACAAAAAAATCAGCGTGAGAAATGCCATGTGTGGCGTGTGAACGCGACACGACGAATTGCGTGTGTCACACTTTCAATGCGTGAGACTTGAGAAGTACTGAAAAGTACACTTTGAACTTTGATGCAGCCTGAGGGTGGCGCAAAAATGTAAACTCCAGCGCACACAAAACACCCAACGGGGAACCGGAACACCGGTTATAAAAGTTATGTCACTCTCAAAAAGCAGTCCAAGACATCTTAAGTGACATTAAATGCATGAAGAAAACGAATTTGTAATAATCTGCATCATGCCGTTTCTCCTCTCCCCCAGTGAGAGAGTCGGAGAGTGAGAGCTACAGGCTCAGTTTGGAAACTGAGCCTGTAGCTCTCACTAGGGTGACCATTCGTCTGGATTTCGTCCGGACAGTCCGGTTTTAGAGCCGTCTGTCCGGCCGTCTGTCACGTGTCCTCCTTTTTTACATTTTGTCCTCCTTTCGGACCCTCGTCGGCCACCGTTGCATAAATCGTCATAAATCCCCACCCATTATTTACACTTGCTACTCTGCAATGTTCGCCGTTTCCGAATTCAGCGAATGCACGGTTCGGAGTGTGGTCTCAGTCTGCAGTTGAGGCGGTGCATACTCGCTGAGCCCTGAGTGCAGTCCGGGGATCACATGGGCGTCTGCGAAATGGAACAGATCCCGCCTCAGCTCAGTGAGCCGGGTGGTCTGCTCCTTGTTCCCTACAGACAAAAATATGATTCTATTGCGACTAGTAATACTTGGAATTGGGACATGGCCAATGTTCCCCCTAATTTTTAATGTGTCTGAGCAAACACACTAACTCCCTGAGCGCTCCTTGGAGCCCTGTGCGCGACATCCGAAATGCCCCCCCCCCGCGCGGCTCGCACTTTGCAGATATAAAAAAATGACCCCGCGGCTGAATAAAAAGCGGAGATCCGCTAAAAGCTCTTTCATCCCTGATTTACAGTAAACGTTGGACATGGCTATATCCATGTTGTAATATCCAGCATTACAACAGAATCCGTGTATCATTCGTTCTTTCGTTTTTCAATATAAAACCAAAAATAAGAAAACGAAAAAACAACAGTTTTTTTTCATTATTTGTCTCCAAAACCAAAATGAAAAAACGGATAACGATTCGTTTTTTCAGTTTTCGATTTTGTGTTTAAATGAAAAATGGAAAAAACGGATAACAGCTGTTTCCCGTTTTGTCCAATTTTGATTTTTGCGCAAGTTGGGTAAACCGGAAGTGAATCTTTACTCACAGTGTTGCCAACTTAGCGACTTTGTTGCTATTTTTAGCTACTTTTTGGACCCCCCTAGCGAGAAAATTAGACAAAAGCGACTAGCGACAAATCTAGCGAGTTTTTTGGTGATCAGAGGCTCCAAGATCGCGGGAGGGGGAAAAAATAATTGCGCCGTTTTCTCTCTTTCCCCGTTCAGAGAAAGAGACAGAGAGGGGCGGGGGCGGAGTTGAGAACAGCGTGGACTGTCGCTTTACTCACAGGCAGACAGACACGGCGCGCACGCACGCACCACACACACACACACACACACACACACACACACACACACACACGCACACACACACACACACACACACACACACACACACACACACACACACACACACACACACACACACACACACACACACACACACACACACGTCTCTCCTCTGCTCCCTCCCATCTCGTCAGATCGCCTCGGAGTCTGGTCATTCCCCTCTCTGTTTCTGTCATTCAGTTTCTGTCGTCACGTGCATATCCCTCTCATTCTTTAGAGCATTTCTTTTTTCTCCCCTTGTATTCAATCGCAATGCCACAACCAAAAGCGTATACACAAAAGTACAGACGGGAGTGTGAAAAAGCTAGTTGTACAGCACAGAAAAGTTTTAAAAAGCTAGTTCTTTGGCACACACAAAAAATAATAATAAATAAATAAAAAGCTATAGTTTGCCCACTATAGCACAAAAAAAAATAAAAATAATAAATAAAAAGCTTTAGTTAAACTACAGCACACACAAAAAACACAAAATAAAAAAGCAAGCTATACATCTTGGACTACAGCTCCAAAAGAAATATCTAAAAAATAAAAACCAAATAAAAAAATAAAAAACAAACAAACAAGTATATGTAATAACAACACCAATAAAAGGTTAGTGTCACGGGGTAAGGAAGGTTAGGATGTGCTGTCTGGAGCCCCCCCAACTCTCACGTTTGGATTGGACCGCTCGCTCGTCTAGCTTTTTTTAGCTACTTCTGGGCGGGCCAATAGCTACTTTCGATGCTGAGGAGTTGGCAACACTGCTTGCGCAAAGATCAAAATTGGACAAAACGGGAAACAGCTGTTATCCGTGTTTCATTTAAACACAAAATCGAAAACTGAAAAAAACGAATCGTTATCCCTTTTTTCATTTTGGTTTTGGAGACAAATAATGAAAAAAGTGTTGTTTTTTCGTTTTCTTATTTTTGGTTTTATATTGAAAAACGAAAGAACGAATGATACATGGATTCAACAGCCCCCCTTCCCCCAAGGGAAAAAAGTGTCCTCACTTTAGGGCCTTTGTCCTCCTTTTTGGACACAAGTGTCCTCCTTTCCTGTTTCATGCCGGTGGTCACCCTAGCTCTCACTCTCCGACATGCTAATGTAGCTAATGCTAGCTGATATTAACTACCATTACATAAAAAACGAATCTCTAATCAGCTGCAGCTTACCAAGTCATATAATACAACCATCAAGTAAAACAACAGCTGCACAAATAAAAGGCTACTATATTTGTTTATTATGTTTGCTTACCTGTATGTTTTTAATCCTCCATTATCGCCATGCTTCTGTGTTGCTCCAAAGGGCATGCGCACTGTTGTCTGTTGAAACTGTTGAGACTGCGCATGCGCGCGCGCACACGCACACGCGCACACACACACACACACACACACACAGTGGAGTACCTCCAAGTGTTCAGCAGATGGAGACAAACACCACAAACTGCACATCTAGGGTTAAAGATTTAAACAAACAAATACATAAATAAATGACTTACTAAATACCTACATCCACTGCATAAGCAACAGTGTGGTTATTACAGCACGAGGGCTCAGACACCTGTTTGTCTCATGTCTTTCAATGTTTCACAGTATGGCATTAAACGTATATTACTTGATATTAGTTCATATTTCAGTTGCAGGTGTTTTATTGCAAAGAAAATACATTGAAAAAACATGCATTCTTACTAAGAAGGGACTCCCACACTTCCCTCACCCCGGGACACTTCCTCCAGCTCCTCTGGGGGGACCCCAAGGTGTTCCCTGGCCAGCCGGGAGACATAGACTCCGAGCACATGGAAAACTCCAAACCGATTGCAAAGTGATTGGGATCGTAACGGCTGCATGTGCACAGGGATTGGTTTGGATTGGGATTGGTTTGCCCCATCCCCCAGGAACCCCTGGCGTAGGCCGATAGCAAACCACTTGGCGTCGTCATGTGAATGATTTTGGATTGGATTAGCATACTGCGCATGGGCGCCAGGAATTTCACCCGGAAGTTGTAAGAGTGGTAGGGGGTGCCTCTCAGTACCAAGTACCAATTGTTGTTTTAGACGAAAACATGGCTGCGAAGAAAGCAACAATCACGCACTACTGGACAGACTAAGAAACTGAGTTCATGCTGCACCAGGTGCGAGAGATAAACATTTAAAACTTTATGGACGGACGGCGCACAAGAAACGCTAGTCTTTATCAGAAGATAGCTTTGAAGATGGAGCAGGCAGGTTTTGTTCGGACGCCTGAGCAAATCAAAATCAAATGGAAAAACCCCAGGGCAGCGCACGCCACAGCCAAGAAGAACACTGGGAGAGCGCATTACGATGACTCAGGACAGCGGTCCTTCATGGCACCAACAAGCCCCATCTTCCACCATATCTGGACTATGAACGTAATGCACAGGGCAATTCCAGAAAAGAAGGAGTTTACCGCACACTCGCTTGACTTTACTTATTCCTTTATTGGGCTTAGCGCGAACAACGCGTTTCGCCAGGTAAAATCGAAACGCGTTGTTTGCTCTTAGCACAATAAAGTGTGTGTGTGTGTGTGCGTGCGCGAGTGTGCGGTAAATTTCGTCTTTTCTGGAATTATTATTCAATGTTCCTGTTGTTACCAGCACCTGGAAGCTGTGCACGGAGTTTTAAACTTTTGAAATGACACACAGGGCACTTTTACAAACATTTTGAGTTATCTATTGTGACCTTATAGTATCAGAAGAGAGTGTGTTTGTTTTTTTTAAACTGTTGTATAACTTGTAAATATTAAAAATCAGTGTGGAAATTTACTTAAGTTGTAATTTCACTACCCCAGACCTTACATAAATGAACGATAAACCCATAGATACAAATTTAAAGGTCCCATGGCATGAAATTTTCACTTTCTGAGGTTTTTGAACGTTAATGTGAGCTCCCCTACCCTGTTTAGCCCCCCCCCCCCCCATGGCTAAAAGTTGCAAAATGTCTAAACTGAGCATTTGCGGTCCTTTTCTGCGTTACACAAAACCAGTGTTGAAACAGGCGAGTTCGGACAAGGCACCTTTTTGACGTCAGATCGGCAAATGCAGCTCCAGCCCCTCCCTCTGTCTCCGCTCAGCGTCCCTGTATATCCCGCTCATAGAGTTTGGACTGTGAATGCGCTACAATGCGAAATGCGTTTTTTTATTTGCCTGGAGGCACGTCCGAGTGTTTCTAGGCTCGCAAGTCCCTTACCCGACCCTCTGGACCTCTGAAATACCAGTGGTTTAATTTTATTTTCTGTGTAAATATGCTTTTTTTCATTGCAAAGTCTCCCATCTGTCTTCCTGTGTTAAACACGGAAGCGAGCAGACAGCGGTGCAGAGCTGCGCTTCCAGCGGGGGAAACCCGCCCCCCCGCTCCTTAGCCAATCTCTCTGTCCTTCTCATTTGCACTGAAGCAGCAACACCCAGAATAAAGCATTTCAGACACATATCTAGCCTCATGAAGACTGTCAGAGTCATATCTCATGCAGTGAGTGTTGATTTTGAAGAAGAATTCATTTACAGTATTAGGGAACCATTAAGGAGCCATATAAAAGCATCAAGAAGTACCATGTCATGGGACCTTTAATGCCTTTATTTGTGGCACAAAAGATGCAAGCAACAAAAAACAAGGCAGAACATGATTAAAACATGTGCGGTATAGGTCCCAATCCTCATAATTTTCGTTGTCCTCGATTGCTTGTAGTATCAAACTCCGACGACATGGTTCGTGTCGTATTAAAGAAACCAAAAATGCTGTCTTGTCGTTCATACGAACAACCAAACTCTGCAGAATGCACAAGTACGCCAATGCCGCTCCGCCAAACTCCTCGAAAAGCCATCGCAGTATACCGCCAGATAGCTGTGTTGTGTTTATATTGAGCAGTCATCACCCGGAAGTAGTTGGACTACAGCGCCACATAGCGTTGCGGAGCCGGCCAAGTCGCTGACCTGAATCTGATTGCGCGACATGCATGTGCACTCGGATTGGACGACAGACCACCCGCCGAGCAAGTGTCAAAAAACCAATCCAATCCTTATCCAATCCTACCATGTGCACGCAGTGATAGTCCCTCCAGCGTGTCCTGGATCCTCCCTGGGGCCTCCACCCGGTGGGACGTTCCAGGAACACCTCTCGAGGGAGGCGCCAGGAGGTGTTACTTGTTTGTTTTGGTTTGTTTTTTTTACTCCAGTATCTCTACTTTTACTTTTTACTTACCCAAAACATGCTCCAGGTAAAATCCTCCAGCTTAGGTCTGACCAAGCCGAGCAATAAGATCATGGAGATGGTCCCCGGGCGCCTGAAAGACGAGCTGCCCACTGCTCCTGAAGGATCAAATGCAGAGAAATAATTTCCCTATGGGGATGAATAAAGCGTGTCTTCTTCTATCTTTTTAGAAAAGCATACAATATTTTATGTTTTTAATTGTTCTTTTTATGTTCTTTTACAACGTTTTATGATGTTTTTAATGTTCTTTTATTGTTGCAAGTGTAGCACTTTGAGATTTGGGGTCAAATGTGGAGTGCATTATAAATAATGCACTCCACATTTCTTCTTCTTCTTCTTCTTCTTCAGAAAATGGAGTACTTGTTCCACCTCTGTTGTTTAGTGAGTCTGAGGCCCTGTCCCCACGACAACGTTTTTTGGAGGAAACGGGGAAGTTTGTGTGCGTTTGGGCCTGTCATCCAGACGGCGCCGGCGTTTTTGGGGGTGAGAACGGTGTTTTTCAAAAACGGGTTCCAGAGTGGAGAAGTCGTAGAACACCGGGGGTCGTGTTGCCGTGTGGGTGGCGAAAAACGCAACTGTTGGGAAAATGATAATGTCGCGCTGCCGTAATCATCATGTGACCGGTGACCGCAGGTAACGACCAGATAACAACAACCATGGCGGACAATGGACTTGAGTATATTTTACAGACATTTGGAAGTTTATTTGCACTGCTGCATCAAACCCTGTTTATCTGCAATGCAGTGCGACAACAGCGGAGATACATGCACAATTATGCACGTCAGACAGACCACTCTTCCGCAGGTAACGACCAGATAACAACAACCATGGCGGACAATGGAGTTGAGTTTGTTATGTGGACATTTCTAAGTTTATTTATACTATGCAGTGCAACCCCAGGGGAGACGCATGCACAATTACACACGTTGTGGCCTGGCAGTACGCACGACACACGAGTGTTTGCCAATTCAAAGCTAAACACGTATTTTAAAACTGGAAAGATCCCATCGCTGAAAAGGCAGATAGTGGACAATGAGGAGCCCATACCAATTTGAGTGTGTTGTGTGCTGTAAATAAAGAAAAAGAGCAACCATTTCTTGTCTTTTTTATTGAATGAAAATTTACCTTTTACAAACAGGCACATGCAGTATCACACAAAAATATATAGCTGCCCGTTGGTGATGGTCTCCGGTTGTATATTCTCGCCGAAAAGCCAACATAATATGTTTAACATTCCCGTAGTAAGATCCAAACAAGCATTTTGCCTCAATAACACGAGCAAGGTTAACGAGAGTTCTACTTGTTATTGTCTATCTAATAAAACGATAGCAAGTAATACTAACTGTCGATTTATAGGCAAAAACTCTGCTCACGCAGCTCAAACCTTTGTTCTGTGGCGTCTGTCTATGTTAGGGACCGTCAGCATTTTCACATTACCGGAGTGAGTCCCTGCTACATTGGTGGAGCGGGGGGACAAAATAAATTTGTTTTTGTTGACGGTCCCTAAAGTATACGCGTTTGCTTGTTTACGAAAGAGAAAGGACTTTCTGCGCATGTGCTCTTTGTAGTCTTGCGTTTCAGGCGGCTCTGGCTCTTTCCGGTTTACAGCGCCACATATCGGTGTGACATATGTACTACATCGTTTTCACTCAGCGCTCCATGCTCATCTTGACACGAATGTTTTCTGATCCAACACGTGTGTGGATGACACTTTTTCACCCCGGGTAAAAAAAAAAAAAACAGGAACATTGTCGTGGGGACAAGCCCTGAGATATTTGAAGTGATCGACATGTGTCAGGGCCCGGGATGTTTGAGTGGGTGCAGAGTGTGTGTGTGTATGTGTGTGTGTGTGTGTGTGTGTGTGTTCTGGACATGTTCACTGGAGTCTGTGTGATTGGTAAAGTTTGGTGAATCTGGTGCAGCTTCCTGTGGAGAGTCGGACAGCCACAAGAGCGCTGTGATCGGGCTCTGGAGAAGAGACGGGTTTAGATTTAAAAAAAAATAAAAAAAAACTTTAACTTTAGTTTTCACTGCTGATTATTTCTGTGACAATTTATGATCCACATTTGTCACTTTTGAAGAAGTCAAAATTCCCCTGAAGGTTTTCATTTCAGAATAAGTGGGCCTTTCTCAGCAGCATTTTACATTTTCATAAACATTTTTATCCTACGATTCTCATTTGTGCGGGTGTACTTCAGAGTTTGTAGTAATATTTGTAGTAATATGTCATGTACTTCAGTGTAGTCTGAACAGGCTGAACAGTGGTGCTCTCAGGCACAACCGCACTGTGCTAATTTACAATGCACAAGACAGCACCCAGAGCACCCAGCAGCACCCATCAGCACCCAAGAGCACCCAGCAGCACCCAAAAGGACCCAAGAGCACCCAGCAGCACCCAAGAGGACCCAAGAGCACCCAGCAGCACCCAAGAGGACCCAGCACCCAGCAGCACCCAGCAGCACCAAGCATAGAGTGACCACCCGTCCCGCGTAGCACGTGATTGTACAGCGTTTGAAGCCCAATTTATGCGTCCCACAAATTGAGACCATGTCCCGCATAATCAATGCTTCTCAAAAAAAAAAAAAAATGTGGTCGCTCTATCTCCCCGAGCGCCACAGGCAGCCAAACGAACATTACTTGACAGTTCAGCACGCCACTGTTGTCACACTGTTGCCTGAGTCTGACTAGCAAAGATTCTAGAGGGCTACGCTTTGATAGGTTATCAACTTTTTGCTGTTGTCATGACACCGCACGCTAGTGGCACTAGTGCGTGCAACTCTGCTGTGCACTAGCGTAGTTTAATTTCGAACACTGGTTGACTTTTAGGTCAAAATATGTCATTATTTTGCATTGGATTGTATCTTTGGCACCTTTTTGCATTGTTGTTGTAGTATATTGATGAAATAACTATACTGCTAGACTCTGGTGTTCTATTGTTGCTGTAACAATGCCATCTAGTGGTGGTTTTTATATACATATGGGTTCATTTTGGTTCGCAAATGTGTACTGGAACTACATTTGGAAGCTCATCACAAAACTTAATGTTGCTTTAATTCTCTCTCCTCTTTCTTCCTTATTTGTTTCAGATGCTGGTGAAAAGTCCTAAATGTGTCCCCTAAATGTGTTTTTGTTGTGCCTGAAAATAGATAGAATTAAATAGCTGAACTAAATCATAAGTGGAAGTGCTTCTGTCTGTTCTACAGAGGATTTTCAGACAATATGAAATCCCAGTTTACTTCAAACCCACAAACACTTTAAGACAAAAACTCGTCCACCCAAATGACAAAACACCGAGCCACAAACAAAGCAATGTGGTCTACTCCATTCAGTGTAGTGAAGACTGCAGTGAGCGCTACATTGGAGAAACAAAACAGCCACTTCACAGGAGGATGTACCAACACAGACGGGCGTGCCAGAGTGGACCGTCATCTGCCGTACATCTTCACCTAGAAGCCACGGCCATTCATTTGAGGACAGTGAGGTTCAGATCTTAGCCAGGGAAAAGAACTGGTTTGAGAGGGGAGTTAAAGAGGCAATTTTTGTCAAAAAAGAGAATCCTTCTTCAAACAGAAATGGGGGAGTCAGACATAACTTGTCTCCCATTTATAATTCCATTCTCAAACCAAAGTCAAAACAGACAAAAGAAACAATAGGGCAGACAGGTCAGGGCCAGAGGTGTGGGGACGGTCGTTAGGGTTGACTAGGTATGATAAACTAGACGCCAGAGAAATCTGAAAAACAAAAGAGAGAATCGCAAAACAAATTAGTTGAGATAGTTTCAGAAGAATTCAGAGTAGTGAGCTCCTCCCTGCTCCTCCCTGCAGCTAGATATAAGCAGGGTCTAACCAGCACTCGAACCAGAACTGACGAAGCCTCTCGGTTGAGCGGCGAAACGTTTTCGACCAAACAAACTTTGTCCAGTTAACAAATTGAATTTCTCCTTTTATCATGGATTCTACCTGGACGACTGAGGGATTCTTCATGCTTCTGTCAATTCATTGAATGTTCAAAATATTATGAATCTTTATTTACAAAAATAAATAATTTTTTAAAAATACACATTGGGTGGCTATTCTTGTGCATACAATAACAATTACACATGTTTATGGCAATAGGGCATTATTAATATACCATGTATGTGCTAGAAATGGGTGAACCACTATCCGCCGCACCGGGCGGTGTCCCACATTGTCCCTCAGAAACATACCCCTTGTCCCCCCTTTGGCTTATTAGCAGGTGATCACCCTAACGAGGGCTCAGACACCTGTTTGTCTCATGTCTCATCTTTACTACAATGTTCCACAGTATGGCATTAAACATATACTACTTTATATTAGTTTATATTTCAATTGTAGGTGTTTTATTGCAAAGAAAATACATTGAAAAAACATGCGTTCTTACTAAGCAGGGACTCCCAGACTTCCCTCATCCCAGACATTTCCTCCAGCTCCTCCGGGGGGGGACCCCAAGGAGTTCCCAGGCCAGCCGGGAGACATAGTCCCTCCAGCGTGTCCTGGGTCTTCCCCTGGGTTTCCTCCCGGTGGGACGATCCCGAAACACCTCCCGAGGGAGGCATCCAGGAGGCGTCCGGAACAGACGCCCGAGCCACCTCAGCTGGCTCCTCTCAACGTGGAGGAGCGGCGGCTCTGCTCCGAGCTCCTCCTGTGTGACTGAGCTCATCACCTTATCTCTGAAGGAGTGCCCAGACACTCTGCGGAGGAAACTCATTTCGGCCGCTTGTATTCACAATCTCATGGAACCTCTTCTTAAAACCACAGTATGTACTTTTTATTTAATTTTGTTTGCGTAAAAATAGACTAAAATAATAGAACGCGTTTTTTCATTCTGGATGTTTTTATTGCGTCCTTACTGTGAGTGGGCATGTACTGGATTCACACACATGCAGCAGAATAACTTGACAAAAGCCAGATTAGAATCGGGGCTGATGACCATTCGCTCTGTTATGGAGTTTACCAGGGCTGGACTGGGACAAAAAAACGGCCCTGGCATTTTTGGCTCAGAACGGCCCCTCATAATTAGCAGCGCACAACAGTTTATGTTTGTGTTCCCCAAAGTAATGTATTTTACTATTGTGACGTCTTGGCCGAGGGGAAACACCTTCTTCACTACAGGGTTTGTAGCATCTTGCTTTTGGGTGGTGATTTAAAAATTCTTGCATTCCCGCAGGCTCTGGGCAGGAAAAGTAGAATACTGTCTCTTCTCTCTCCTCAACAGCTTGGCTTGACTAGACAGGAAGAGGGACAGATTATTAGTTTATTAAGTGATAAATAGAAAACCTAAATTGAATATAAAAATATTGGGAACTACCTGGAAAAACTGTAGAACTATCTAAACCATCAGAACATTTAGTATCTTTAGATTACATTTTTACTTTTAATAATCAGATAAATCTCATACTAAGGCAGCACGAGGCAAGGCAAGATGGCTGACCGGAAGTAACGATCCTCTTAAATCAGCCTATTCAATGTATGATGTGTATGGAATTTGGGTAACACTTTATAATAACGGTTGCTTATAAAGCATTAGTAAAGCATTAGTAACACTTAGTAAATAATGAACTAATTATTACTAAATATTTAACAAAACATTTACAAATATTTGTTAATGAGTAAGAAATATATTAACAAATATTTGTTAATGAGTAACAAATACTTAATGAGTAACAAATACTTAGTAAAAAATGAAGTAATTATTTAACAAAGCATTTACAAATATTTGTTAATGAGTAAGAAATATATTATCAAGTATTTGTTAATGAGTAACAAATACTTAGTAAATAATGAATTATTTAACAAAACATTTACAAATATTTGTCAATGAGTAAGAAATACATTGACAAATATTTATTAATGACAACCTAACTAATTATGTTTTTGTAAATGATTATATACAAAAACTTACCTCAACATGTGTAACACACTACTACCTTTTACATATTATCTGTTCATGTCTACAAACTATTAACAAAGCTTTTTGGACCCGCTAATATAAAGTGACAACACATCCTCATATACTAAAGCTCACTTCAATATGTGTAACTCACTATTACTGTTTACAAATGATATGTTGACATTTACAAATGACGTTTGCATATATAATAAACTGATATTTTATTTAAAGTCAGAAAATGAAAAAACAAACAAACAAAAAAACAAATGAAACCACAGGGCCTCCACAGGGCATGGTTAACACAATAACACAATGACTCAATAACAAATTACAAATAGGTGAGATAGTTTCAGAATAATTTCAGTATAGTTAGCTCCTCCCTGCAGCTAGATATAAGCAGTGTCTAACCAGCACTCTAACCAGAACTGACGAAGCAGCGCGGATGAGCTGTGAAACCTTTTCGACCAAACTTTCTCCAGTTGACAAATTGAATTTCTCATTTTATCATGGATTCTACCTGGACGAATGAGGGACTCTTCACACATCTTCAAACTAACTATTGAGGAAATACAAACTATTAACTTTAACAATAATGAAATATAATAGCAGCCTTGGACCTATAGCCTCTTTTTAAGGGGGAGAAGTTGCCCACTTTTCTTTTTCACCTCAACTTTCTGAATTAGGTCAGGGTCATTTGCGATGGCTTCCTGGCACCTCTCAATGAAACGGGACAGCTTTTCTCCTTGGGAAAAATCTCCACAAAGCTCCTCAAACTTTGTAGGGGAGACAACTGCCAATTCCGCAATTGGCGCTCCACAGCAGATTGTATTTCTGTCCACTCCCACGGATCTGTAAGAGTCCCGGAGGTTTTTTCCTCTGTTGTATGCATGTAGCACCTTCCTGTAGCGCTTCAATATATCCTCGGGAGTCGTGGCTACAAATAAAAACACACACAAAAACATAAAGAATGAGTTACCATATTTTTGGACTGTAAGTCACCCTTTACTTTAATGGTTTGGCTGGTCCTGCGACTAATGCTCAGGTGCGATTTATATTTGTGGTGCAGAAGCCACGAATACCCTATTATTGCTCTGTTTCATATTTATTATTATTATTATTGTTTTTTCTCCTCACACGTTTGAGCCTTTTTGAGGAGTTTGCCATGTAGGAAAACTGTAATTTTGGGCCCAAGGACACTATAGCACCCCCTAACACATGGAGCATCGTGGTTGGCATACACTTTCAGCTACATGCATGAAGTTTGGTAGGGATGTGTATCTCACTAAAACGAACAAAAAAGGTCGACACAATGCCATGGCCATGCCCAACAGAGATAATTGGACTTTTGTGTGATTGCACATACAATAGAATTTTAAGTACTCCAAAGCCATACATCAGATTTGTGTGAGTTCTGGTGTATGCTCCTCCTGTGCTCTGGAGGTGTGACTTCAGTGGGGAGTCTGAAGAGGTGTATTTTCAAATTTAGCTTGCTCGAACTGTCTTTCCAGGATCTCCTACCCCACCTTTAACTTATGTATGCAAGTGTGTGTGCTTTATGACTTTAAAAACCTACTGTTATTTCCCATCTACTACAGTATTAGCTAAATCCATTTTGCTACAGGATAAACAGAGAGATATTACATTTGCACCTATTAGCCATAATTGATAGTCATAACTAAAACCCTTTCACAGTTTGTCCCTCCAGGAGTCTGCAAGCCTTCGAGATATGTTTGGTATAAAATGCCTGACTTTGTATCAGATTTTGCAGTGTTTTAGCCATTACAATTAATAAAATGTTTCTTTAACAGTTAGATTAAAAAATTTTTTTTTGGGGATTTTCAAATATGGTAATAACACTCTGATAGCCTACCAGTACAGTGGTACCTCACCTTACGAAATTAATTCGTTCCAGAAGTGGTTTCGTAACGTGAATTTTTTGTAAGTTGAGTAGCTATTTCAATGGAAAAGGCCTGATTCGTTCCAAGGCCCGTTCTTTCCGTTCCAAGGTTGTTGTTTTTTTTATAGTGTAACATTGTGTTCTGCGTCCTGATTGGCTAAGAGACTAGACCAGGACTAAACGTGGAATAAACCAGGTCTAGACCAGAACTAAACCAGGTCTAAACCTGGACTGGACCTGGACTAAACCAGGACTGGACCAGGTCTAGACCTGGACTAAACCAGGATTAAACCACCACGTGCTCTTTGCTGGTTTCGTGCGGCTGGTTTGTTGCTCGGGCTCCAGAGGACGCGGTCCAGGCGCCGCGGTGCTATCTCGTGCTTGTAGACCCGGTGCCGGTTGTGCAGACCAGGACTAGCGGTGCTCCTCGCGCCCCGCGCGGTGCTCCGGAGTCGTGTCTCCCCCCACGCTTCATTATTTAAAGGTCCCATGGCATGAAATTTTCACTTTCTAAGGTTTTTGAACGTTAATGTGAGCTCCCCTACCCTGTTTAGGCCCCCCCCCCATGGCTAAAAGTTGCGAAATGTCTAAACTGAGCATTTGCGGTCCTTTTCTGCGTTACACAAAACCAGTGTTGAAACGGGCGAGTTCGGACAAGGCACCTTTTTGACGTCAGATCGGCAAATGCAGCTCCAGCCCCTCCCTCTGTCTCCGCTCAGCGTCCCTGTATATCCCGCCCATAGAGTTTGGACTGTGAATGCGCTACAATGCGAAATGCGTTTTTTTATTTGCCTGGAGGCACGTCCGAGTGTTTCTAGGCTCGCAAGTCCCTTACCCGACCCTCTGGACCTCTGAAATACCAGTGGTTTGATTTTATTTTCTGTGTAAATATGCTTTTTTTCATTGCAAAGTCTCCCATCTGTCTTCCTGTGTTAAACACGGAAGCGAGCAGACAGCGGTGCAGAGCTGCGCTTTCAGCGGGGGAAACCCCCCCGCTCCTTAGCCAATCTATCTGCCCTTCTCATTTGCACTGAAGCAGAAACACCCAGAATAAAGCATTTTAGACACATATCTAGCCTCATGAAGACAGTCATATCTCATGCAGTGAGTGTTGATTTTGAAGAAGGATTCATTTACAGTATTAGGGAACCATTAAGGAGCCATATAAAAGCATCAAGAAGTACCATGTCATGGGACCTTTAATACATTTTGTTGAAAATCTATGAAAGTTTGAGTGTTTAAACGAGAGAGAAATGTGAGAAAAGTTTAATTCCAGTCTGAGAAAAGCGTATAATTTGTGTGGTGACGCATTTAGAGCCTTAAAACATGTAGAATAATTGTAAAATATAAAGTTGTCCTACTTCAGGGATTTCTCTTGTTGCGGGTTATTTCTGGAACCTAACCCCGTGTGTGTTGATAAAGTGTATTTACGTTTCGGGGCGCGCATTATTTGAGTTTTCGCGTTTCGTAACTTGAATTTTTTTCGTATTTAGAGACCAAAATTTAACGTGAAGGCGTTTCGTAACTTGGATTTTTCGTTTGTAGGGTCTTTCGTAAGGTGAGGTACCACTGTACTTGGTTAATATCAGCAGACATTAACATTGGAACCCACTTTTTAAAATCAGATGGTTATAATATTGATTTAAGATTTTAAGATTTTAGATTTTATTGATCGCACACACAGGAGAAATTCACTTCTGTACCGTGGGAGGGCAGTACCGTGAAGGGTCTTGCCCAAGGACCCACACTGGCTTGCTCATTGCTGGTGGGGATTTTAACCCAGGTTCCCGCGGGTGAAAGTCACGTGACATACCAGTTTCGTTTCCACACAAAGAGATTTTTGCTCTGAAAACGATTCTTTCTAAAAACTCAAAAGTGGGGATTTTGGAAATCTCCGGTCTCCGTTTTTAAAAATACCAGTGTACGTGTAAACGGGGCTTATTTTGGAAAACGGAGGGAGAGAAATATTCGTTTCTCAAAATACCTAGCATGTGTAAACGGGGCCTCAGTTGGATTTTAAAGCACGCCGTACCAGAACAACGATTAAAAGAAATGCCGACCCAATAAAAAGCTAAACCAATCGGCTAGTATTGCTAGCGAACTTTTGGCTAGTTGGTTGAATGACGCAGCTAAATGACCAAATAACCGTTCCTTTGGCCACATCAAAAGGTGTAATGTACGGTACTAAATATGAGAGCACAGGTTGCATAATACAAATATCCACACAGATGAAAATGCTTACCTGTGCTACAGCCACTGTCCTCTTCGCTCAACCTTTCCTCCAAAAAGCTCTCTGGTTCTGCCAGAGTGTCGGGAGCTGCAGAATCTTCAGCGGCCCCAAGATAATTTGCGATAAGTTTGCGCTGTCGCCGTGTCCCATGTCTACGCGCAGGCATAGCAAAAGTAGACCAACACGTTCTGGCGCTACTAGTGATGGGCGGATAGATACCAAAGTATCGATATATCGATCCTGATGGAGTATTGAATATGCATCGATCCTGGTATTAAAATATCGATACCAAGTCATGTTTTACTGACTTAACTTTCAGTTTTAGTTCAAATTCATGTGTTTTGTTCATTATTCAACCATTGCCACTTGTCAGGCACTACTTTTCCTTCCGCGTTCTCACCAAACGTGGGGTAGTACGTCATCCCGCGATAGACTCACTGCTGTGAGATTTCAGTCAAAACGGCGCGGGGCTGCGGGAGCCATGGGAGACCGCAAGTGAAGTGTGGTGTGGAGTTACTTCCACACCGTGGACGACAATGTTGCGAAGTGCAGTGTGCCAAAAATGATCCGATATTGTGGCAATACCACAAATTTTAAATAAACACTTGATCATAAATCATAAACCTCAGCATGACGAAATGCTACTGACCAAATGACGACAGGAGGCGAGTCAGGCAGCTCCCTCCAGCACAGCAGCAACAGCCGTACGACAGAGGTCAATTGCCGAGGCGTTTTAGAGAGGGAGAATCCAGGTAACCATTAACCATGTAGAAGACTAAGAGTAGTGTATGTGAGAGGAGAATGTATGTATGTGAGAGTGAGAATAGTGACACTTCATTTGTTGTCTTTTTTCATAGGCTGCAAGTGCCCAACTTACAATAGATTTATTTATTTTATTTTATTTATTTATTTATTTGATAGGGACAATGCACATTAATGAACATAAGTATAAAACAAATGTAAATATGCCGAATTTTAGCTACAAAGCTAGTTTTCATCCGTAGTCCCTAGGCAGGCAAATACATAAAAATACAACGTGCAATACAAGCAGCACAAACAAAAGTCTAGTGGTCACATTTGATGTCTGCATTGCCATTTTCATTTCATCAAAGATTTTTTTTTCAGATATCTGGTGTTAGAATGTGTGGAGCTAAGCCCCCTGGTGGAACTTTGCGAAGCCAAGGTATCTAGTTAGAGCCAGGTTAGTGTTTTTCTGTAGTATTAAAAAATGTATTAAAGTATCGGTATCGGTATCGATATCGCGATTCTAACCCTGGTATTACTTGGTATCGTATCGAAACAAAAATAACTGGTATCGCCCATCCCTAAGGGTGACCACCGGCATGAAACAGGAAAGGAGGACACTTGTGTCCAAAAAGGAGGACAAAGGCCCTAAAGTGAGGACACCTTGTTTTTTTTTTTTTCCCTTGGGGGGGGGGGGTTAATGCTGGATATTACAACATGGATATAGCCATGTCCAACGTTTACTGTAAATCAGGGATGAAAGAGCTTTTAGCCGATCTCCACTTTTTATTCAGCCGCGGGGTCATTTTTTTTATATGTGCCAAGTGCGAGCCGCGCGGGGGGGGGCATTTTGGATGTCGCGCACAGGGCTCCAAGGAGCGCTCAGGGAGTTAGTGTGTTTGCTCAGACACATTAAAAATTAGGGGGAACGGCCATGTCCCAATTCCAAGTATTACTAGTCGCAGTAGAATAATATTTTTGTCTGTAGGGAACAAGGAGCAGACCACCCGGCTCATTGAGCTGAGGCGGGATCTGTTCCATTCCGCAGACGCCCATGTGATCCCCGGACTGCACTCAGGGCTCAGCGAGTATGCACCGCCTCGACTGCAGACTGAGACCACACTCCGAACCGTGCATTCGCTGAATTGGGAAACGGCTAACATCGCAGAGTAGCAAGTGTAAATCATGGGTGGTTATTTATGACGATTTATTGCAACGGTGGCCGACGAGGGTCCGAAAGGAGGCCAAAATGTAAAAAAGGAGTACACATGACAGACGGCCGGACAGACAGCTCTAAAACCGGACTGTCCGGACGAAATCCGGACGAATGGTCACCCTAACTGTCAGTGAATGACAAAACGGAGAACCATCAGGTAATAACTTCATTTATATAACTCATTAGTTGCTTTGTAGTGTAAGTTTGCTCTTTAGACAAACATTTACACAGGGCTCTGTAAATGCAATCGCAATTCCGCTCACACGGCATTTCTCACGCAATTCCACACACACGAAATTACAGTCTCACGCACGACCCCGCTCAAAACTTGAGCCCTGGTACAGGCAAGTTTCTTTTCTGGATTTTTTTTTTTTTCCCCAGATGTGAATGGTATGATGGCATATTAGGGCATAGAGAGGGAGATAATATTTCAAGGAAAAATTAACAAATTTACGAGATTAAGATTAGATTAAGATTTTATTTGGTCTCACACACAATGACACACGGGAGAAATTTGACTTCTGCATTTGACCCATCCTTTTTCAGGAGCAGTGAGCAGCCATCTTTTTTCGGCGCCCGGGAGGCAATACCGTGAAGGGTCTTGCCCAAGGACCCACACTGGCTTGCTCATGGGGGGATTTGAACTCAGGTCCCCCCGGGGAAAGTCAGTGACTTACCAGTTGAGCTAACCAGCCGGTACAGAGAGATAAACTTGGACATTTGTGACATGTAGCAAATAACATAGGCCTACATCTTAAAAAAAAAAACATACATCAAATGTGGTGTTTCCCACCAACTGACAGTGCACATACGCAGCAAATCTGAAGTAGACTGAATACCAAACTTTTCCTTTAACAATGTATAACAAAATGGAGAAAGAGGAAAGAGGTCATGGTTTAATAACTTGGAATAGAAAAAAAAAAACTGGGATTTTTGAGAACCTCCATTTGACTTATGAATGACCCTAATGGTAACATCGATCACGTTCCACACACCAACAATGGCTTGTTTAGGGTTGTTATCTGGTTATGTGATATACTTTTGACTTGGAGTTCAATGACTACTGAAGTGTATTAGTGTAAGTGATCAATTCATTATAAAAGTAGCAGGTTTAGTACCTAAGGGCCATTTACAAAATAAAAAAAAATTAAGTGTTGCTGCCTCATGCGAGTTCTCCTTGAGGTACAATACAGATTTTAAAAAAAGCTATGGAGTCTTCATATCCTCCTGGGACATGAAGAAAAAAAAATGTATTTCAATTTTATTTTCTATTTGGAGGTAAATGAACACTTTAGCCTTTACATTTTGTTAATTTTATTTATAATGTTGTAACGTGTCCTCTGTAATGGACTGTAATCGTGTTAAATCAAACACGTTTTTTTGATGAACATCTTAATTTCTTATATTATTATTTATGTATTGATCTGGTTTAGTCCTGGTTTGACCGAATGGAATTTAGGACTACCGGCACCAACCGGACAACGCCACCTATGGGGGGGTTGGCCCACAGGAATAAATAAGTAAACCCTTTAGGAAATATTAGGCAACACAAGTTCGCACATTACACAGGACAGAGACGTGAGTTCAACCAATTTATATTTATTTGCTAGTGACCAAAGTAGTACAGAGAGAACATTAGACCTATAACATAGACTGGAGCCAGCCAAATCTGGCTCAGCACTCAACACCCCCCCTTCTTACACACACACGCATACCACCATACACACAGGCACACACTCATACCCCACCCAACAGAGCACACCAGGAACACTGCACACCTCTTACGCAATTGCCCACCCC
Source organism: Paratrypauchen microcephalus (assembly GCA_036785185.1). Taxonomy (NCBI): domain Eukaryota; kingdom Metazoa; phylum Chordata; class Actinopteri; order Gobiiformes; family Gobiidae; genus Paratrypauchen; species Paratrypauchen microcephalus. Next base: position 7,879,013 of record JAVJIX010000017.1, read on the forward strand.
TGCGGACACACCACTACCCTCGGCAGAGGAGCAGGACAGCAGCTCAGGGCAGTGGCTACCACGACTGGCAGGGGCAGTAAGCAGAAGATAAGGGTACCTCTAACACTATACACCACTCGTGAGTAGGAAAGGAGAGGGGACACCCGAAGCGTGAACCGAAGAAACTCCACCACCAGGGGACTCGTCCTGCCACTCGTGTAGACCCGGTGCACCTGGCTGCAATAACGGGCAGAACACAAGCACTTCAGTTAGAAGAATTCATTTCTCCAAGCACGTTAAATGAAGTTCTACCAGATGAAACACTCACTTATCTTGTAACTGAGGGACACGATCTGAAGTGGATGGAGTCCGTCCCCGCTAGGTGTGCAATGTCCTGGTCACTACAAAAATATGGTCAAACACATATACCCACCCTTGCCCCAATACAGCTAGTCAGTGCCTAATGCAACAAAGCAATTCCAAAAGAAAAATAAACAGAAATCACACCATGCCTATGACACACTGCAACCAAAAAAAAACAAAAGAAAGAATCACACAAGAAAATCATGCACAAGATAAATTAAACAATCGGAAGTGCAATGCAGGCACCAGACACAGACACGCCTGCGAGGAACACAGGGTAGCAAACCCCAAGCACGCGAGAGTATAGTCCGTAACAGTAAAAACTACCTCAGGTTCGCGTACAGCAAACTGAAATGGTATAAAAATGTCTCAAACAGTACAACAGGTTAAAATTGAGGGAGGATTTAAGTGCAAAGTCCATCTATTGTATGCTCCCAGTCCGGTGTCAGTGTAGGTTATAAAATACGTAGACAGAAACAAATAACAGACCATGCGAACGCCGTAACTATGGCAAACCGCATCCGAAGACGTGGGCGCACACACGTATCAGGAATCGCCGGTGAACAAAACAGCAACCTGGAGCCGTAGACACGCCGAGCTGCAAATCCACACAGTTGAGCGACAACTAATCGTCACTGGTAGCGGCGCTCCGAGGCATCCAACCCAGCGCAGCCACACACACACACAGCACGCTGCTCCAATTACCAACACCTGGCGATCTACAGAGCAAAGAACCGCGGATGTAACAACCAACCCAATCAACGAACGCATGAAAGACGCAACAACTCACCCAGTCTGAGCGCACGTTCGCCCCAGCAGCAGACCCGTGTCACCAACACAAAAACCGGCCATACGGAAGAGGAGAGGAGGAAGTAGTCACGTTGCCTACTTAAGTACCCCACGCCCAGATCCACCACCCAATCACCGCACCCAGCGGGCAGAGACACAAACGTGACACCAATAATCCAATCTGTCACAATCAGCAAAAAAAAAACTTACGTTCTTGGTCAGTTTTGACAAATTTCCACTAATTTAAAATATTCTCTTAAACCACTGTCTTTACAACACTATCAGATAAAAGAATTCCGGAGCTGATATTGAGAAAGCCCTTGCGCACATATGCATATGTCTGCGGCCATAATACGCCACAATGGCGCCCTCTACAGCGTGGGTTCGAATCCCGTCTGAATTCTGGCTACAAAGAAATTTCTATTAATAATATAACATTTTGGGCTAGGTGGTGAAGGAATGTCAAATCAATAATGCTTTTCAGGTGCACACACACTCACATAAACACCAAAGACACATGTTTATTATATTACTTAATTATATAAGTAATTGTATCACTTATATTATAATAATAATACATTTTATTTATAAAACACTATTACTTCAACATTAAGGTCACTTGTTTGTACACTGCCTGCCAAAAGTATAAGGACGATTGTGTATTTCTGAACTTTCATAAATAATGATAACAAGACGTATTGGTAATGACAACAAATCAATTTATTGATAAATTAAAGCAAATTTCATCATGTGAGAAGGCATATTATTGCAAAAATGTAACAATGTCAAGTTAAATAGCTTTTTCATCAAAATAAACACCTTTGGCCTTAATCACAGCTTTACAAATTCTTTCTGTCTTTTCAGTCATGCATATGGGATGATTCGAGAACTCTATACGAGTTGATTTTAAAACATTATTGAGTGTTCAAAGTGTTCATTTTCATAATGAAAGGATGCTATGAAAACATAACCCTAATCATCACATGTGCATCCACACATGTTGTCTACATGCTGAGATGTCCATGTGGCCTGGCTTATATAGGTAAGACCACCAGGAAACTCAAACAAAGAATGAGTGAGCATAAGAGCTCCATCAGGAGGGAGAGTATCCTGTAGCGGTACATTTTAATGACCATAGACATGACATTTGTTCACTCCGGTTCTGTGGCATTGAGCTTGTCCCCCCTCCGCTCAGAGGAGAAGAAGAAGAGGTGAGTTTATTGACCTCACACAGGAGAAATTCTTCTGTGCGTTTAACCCATCCTGTTATTAGAAGCAGTGGTCAGCACATTACTGCGCCCGGGGACCATCTCCATGATCTTCTTGCTTCGGTTTGGTCGGGACCTAAGCTGGAGGATTTTTTACCTATGGTGCATGTTTTGGGGGAGGGGACCATGACCGCCTTCTCAAACAAAGGGAGGCATATTGGATCTATTCCCTCCAAACTTTAGCTCCAAAAGGACTCAATGATGACTTTGAGCATTTTGAAAATATTGTATTACAAATATAATCATTATGTTCTTGCTCCTGTTGGGTTGTATGTGGGCTGTATTATAAGATTCACTGTGTATATGTAGATATGTATATAGCACACCAGTCTTATTCTATAGTTGGGTGCATATTTACTAGACCTATATGTATCCGAATATTCTCCAGCTTTATCTTTCAATTATTTTTCTATTATTATTATTACTGTATTTACATTACAGTATTTTGATTGATTGCCTTTGGATTTTGAATTATGTTATTTTGAGTTCACTGTTCTTTTACAACCTGTCACCCTTGGGTGCTTGCCACACCCTATTCAAGATGGCCACCTTTAGCTCTCACTCCATTTTGCCTGATGAAGGCCGCGTGCCGAAACATTGCATATCTCAATAAATCTCACATTTTGCAAGTAAGACGGAGTGCGGGAACATTTTCTCCTCGTATGTTCTGGGTCTGCTCCCTCACCTCCAACGCACCCGTTTGGAGAAATTGAAGTGCGAAGTTCTCATTCTTGAACATGTCACAATACAAATACAAATAATTTATGCCACTGACACAACAGCAGGTTTATCCCTAAAACCAACTGTAAATGGACAATAAAGGTAGAAAAACACACACTGCAGTAAATTTATATTATGAACAGGATTTTAACAAACAAAATAGTGGGGGGAAAAAAACACCAGAAATGTCCAATATCAAACACGAAAATGACGAGGCTCAGAGCAGCAGTAACAGAGAAAGGGGCCCCGATATTCCAATGGAAATCAATGGGAGCCAGGGTCAGTAGGAGCCGGAAGAACACGTTAGTGATGTCCTCATCCATCCATCTATGACCTATCCATTTATACATGCAGTCTATGCTCTGTCCTCTTATGTTTTCTGAGAATAGAACTATGAGTGAACACTTTCTTACAAACTGAACACCTGAATAGTTTCTCCCCTGTGTGTGTCCTCATATGTTTATCAAGAGCACCCTTTTGGGCAAATGTTTTCTTACAAACTGAACAGCTGAATAGGTTCTCCCCTGTGTGTGTCCTCATATGTTTATCAAGAGCACCCTTTTGGGCAAATGTTTTCTTACAAACTGAACAGCTGAATAGGTTCTCCCCTGTGTGTGTCCTCATATGTTTATCAAGGGCACCCTTTCGGGGAAATGTTTTCTTACAAACTGAACAGTTGAATAGGTTCTCCCCTGTGTGTGTCCTCATATGTATTTTGAGATAAGAACTATGAGCGAAAACTTTCTTACAAACTGAACACCTGAATGGTTTCTCCCCTGTGTGTGTCCTCTTATGTGCATCAAGAGCACCCTTTTGGGCAAATGTTTTCTTACAAATTGAACAGCTGAATGGTTTCTCCCCTGTGTGTGTGCTCATATGTCTATTAAGCTTATGCTTTTGGGCAAACGCTTTCTTACAAACTGTACACTTAAATGGTTTCTCCCCTGTGTGTGTCCTCTGATGTGAATCAAGACCACCCTTTTGGGCAAATGTTTTCTTACAAACTGAACACCTGAATGGTTTCTACCCTGTGTGTATCCTCATATGTTTATTAATATGACCTTTTTGGGCAAATGTTTTCTTACAAACTGAACACCTGAATGGTTTCTCCCCTGTGTGTGTCCTCATATGTCCTTCAAGAGTAGCCTTTAAGGCAAATGTTTTCTTACAAACTGAACACCTGAATGGTTTCTCCCCTGTGTGTATCCTCATATGCCTATTAAGAGGACCATTTTGGGCAAATGTTTTCTTACAAACTGAACACCTGAATGGTTTCTCCCCTGTGTGTGTCCTCAGATGTCCTTCAAGAATAACCTTTAAGGCAAATGTTTTCTTACAAACTGAACACCTGAATGGTTTCTCCACTGTGTGTGTCCTCATGTGTATTTCAAGTTGACCCTTTAGGGCAAATGTTTTCTTACAAACTGAACAGCTGAATTGTTTCTCCCCTGTGTGTGTCCTCATATGCGTTTCAAGATTAACCTTCTGACTAAACACTTTCTTACAAACTGAACACCTGAATGGTTTCTCCCCTGTGTGTATCCTCATATGTCTATTAAGAGTACCATTTTGGGCAAATGTTTTCTTACAAACTAAACACCTGAATGGTTTCTCCCCTGTGTGTGTCCTCATATGCGTTTCAAGATAAACCTTCTGACTAAACACTTTCTTACAAACTGAACACCTGAATGGTTTCTCCCCTGTGTGTATCCTCATATGTTTATTAAGAGTACCATTTCGGGCAAATGTTTTCTTACAAACTGAACACCTGAATGGTTTCTCCCCTGTGTGTGTCCTCATATGTCCTTCAAGAGTAGCCTTTAAGGCAAATGTTTTCTTACAAACTGAACACCTGAATGGTTTCTCCCCTGTGTGTGTCCTCATATGGTTATCAAGCGCACCCTTTTGGGCAAATGTTTTCTTACAAACTGAACAGCTGAATGGTTTCTCCCCTGTGTGTGTCCTCATATGTATTTCAAGTTGACCCTTTAGGGCAAATGTTTTCTTACAAACTGAACAGCTGAATGGTTTCTCCCCTGTGTGTGTCCTCATATGTATTTCAAGTTGACCCTTTAGGGCAAATGTTTTCTTACAAACTGAACAGCTGAATGGTTTCTCCCCTGTGTGTGTCCTCATATGTATTTCAAGAGTAGCCTTTAAGGCAAATGTTTTCTTACAAACTGAACACCTGAATGGTTTCTCCCCTGTGTGTGTCCTCATATGTATTTCAAGAGTAGCCTTTAAGGCAAATGTTTTCTTACAAACTGAACACCTGAATGGTTTCTCCCCTGTGTGTATCCTCATATGTCTATTAAGAAGACCATTTTGGGCAAATGTTTTCTTACAAACTGAACACCTGAATGGTTTCTCACCTGTGTGTGTTCTCATATGTGTTTTTAGATTAGAACTACTAGCGAACACTTTCTTACAAACTGAACACCTGAATGGTTTCTCCCCTGTGTGTGTCCTCATATGTCCTTCAAGAGTAGCCTTTAAGGCAAATGTTTTCTTACAAACTGAACACCTGAATGGTTTCTCCCCTGTGTGTGTCCTCATATGTCCTTCAAGAGTAGCCTTTAAGGCAAATGTTTTCTTACAAACTGAACACCTGAATGGTTTCTCACCTGTGTGTGTCCTCATATGTGTTTCAAGATTAGAACTACTAGCGAACACTTTCTTACAAACTGAACACCTGAATGGTTTCTCCCCTGTGTGTGTCCTCAGATGTATTTCAAGTTGACCCTTTAGGGCAAATGTTTTCTTACAAACTGAACAGCTGAATGGTTTCTCCCCTGTGTGTGTCCTCATATGTCCTTCAAGAATAACCTTTAAGGCAAATGTTTTCTTACAAACTGAACACCTGAATGGTTTCTCCCCTGTGTGTGTCCTCATATGTGTTTCAAGATTAACCTTCTGACTAAACACTTTCTTACAAACTGAACACCTGAATGGTTTCTCCCCTGTGTGTGTCCTCATATGTCTTTCAAGAATAACCTTTAAGGCAAACGTTTTCTTACAAACTGAACACCTGAATGGTTTCTCCCCTGTGTGTGTCCTCATATGTATTTTGAGTTGAGAACTATAAACGAACACTTTCTTACAGACTGAACACCTGAATTCCTCTTCTGTGTGAACTCTCCTGTGTCTGTCTCGTTTATATTCAGACCCAAATCTCTCTTTACAAACAGAGCACTTGTGTTTCCTGCTCTCAGCTCCTTCGCCAGTTCCTGACACGTCTCCATTCTCCACAGTGGCTCTGGTCTCTGGTACAGACTTGTATTTGGGGGACAGACGGGAGTTTTGTGCAGTGGAGCTTCTGGCTCCGATCTGGACTTGGTTGTGGTGGTCTCCATCAGCCCCTGTGTCCCTTTGTGCAGGTGAACAGCTGAGTGGAGGTCTCCAGTCTTCATCAGTGTCAGTGTCAGAAGAGTGCTCTGTGTCTCCCTCAGTCTCTGAGTGGACATGTGTCTCTGCTCTGATGTCCTCTCCCTGTGTGTCCTCTCTTTGCTCAGTCTCTCTTTGTGGAAGCGGTGAGGACTCTTCTGTCTTCACGCTCACAGCACTAAACTCTGGGACAGACCTGAAAATTATAAGAGACATTTGTATATTTCAAACCCAATCTGAATATTTGTAACAGAAATTAATAAGAATGAATGAATGACAAAATAAAGAACTGCAGTTTGAAAGTGTCTGAGACTCACACTTGCAGCTGATTTTCCTCCTGTTTGACGCTGTGTTCTTCTTTAATGTGTGGAGCAGGACTCAGAGAGGGGAGCTGGGCAGCTGCAGGAGATAAGAGAGTACAGACTTACACATACACGTGCAGTCTTGTGACATGAACACTCTGTGAACTTGTCTGTAGTCTTCTACTGTAAGGCTGAGGGGGTGTCTTTTCTGTCCATGAAGTTGTAAATATGTTTGAATATGAATATGTTGTGTGGCGATCATCTGTGCTCTGTGCGAGACCGTGGCTGTTCACTGCATATTGTGGCTCCGCGGATCTCCATTCACAATGCGGCTAAGCTAATGCTAACGCCAGGCCAGGCCAGTTACGTCGCCCGGATTGGCGTCACCGGGGCCCCACCCTGGAGCCAGGCCTGGGGTGGGTGCTCGCCCGCAAGCATGGTGGCCAGGCTCAGCCCGAAGGAGCGATGTGGGGCCGTCCTCCCGTGGACCCACCACCCGCAGGAGGATCCATAAGGGGCCAGTGCAGAGAGATCCGGCCGGCAGCCGAAGGCAGGGGACTAGCTCTGGGGGACATGGAATGTCACCTCGCTGAGGGGGAAGGAGCCTGAGCTCGTGCGGGAGGTTGAGCGCTATCGACTAGATATAGTTGGCCTCACCTCCGCTCACAGCTTGGGCTCTGGAACCAAACTCCTTGAAGGGGGCTGGACTCTCCATTCATCTGGCGTTGCCCGGGGAGAACGGCGGCAGGCTGGTGTGGGCCTGCTCATTGCCCCACGGCTCAGCCGCTGTGTGTTGGAGTTCACCCCGGTGAACGAGAGGGTCACGTCCCTGCGCCTTCAGGTCGAGGACAGGTCTGTTGTGTCGGCCTATGGGCCGAACAGCAGTGCAGAGTACCCGGCCTTCTTGGAGTGCCTGGGAAGTGTACTGGACAGTGCACCGACCAGGGAGTCCGTTGTTCTCCTGGGGGACTTCAACGCCCACGTGAGCAGCGACAGTGACACCTGGAGAGGGGTGATTGGGAGGAACGGCCTCCCTGATCTGAACCCGAGTGGTGTTCTGTTATTGGACTTCTGTGCTAGCCACAGTTTGTCCATAACGAACACCATGTTCAAGCACAAGGGTGTCTACCAGTGCACGTGGCACCAGGACACCCTAGGACGGAGGTCGATGATCGACTTTGTTGTCATGTCATCTGACCTCCGGCCGCGTGTCTTGGACACTCGGGTGAAGAGAGGGGCAGAGCTGTCAACCCGATCACCACCTGGTTGTGAGTTAGGTCCGCTGGCAAGGGAGGAAGCCGGAGAGACCTGGCAGGCCCAAGCGCATAGTGTAGGTCTGTTGGGAACGTCTGTCAGATTCCGCTGTCAGAGGCACCTTCACCTTGCACTGGGGACATAGAGTCCGAATGGGCTGTGTTCTCGGCCTCTATTGTCGATGCGGCCGCCCGTAGCTGTGGTCGTAAGGTCTGTGGTGCCTGTCACGGTGGCAATCCTCGAACCCGGTGGTGGACACCGGAAGTAAGGGATGCCGTCAGGCTGAAGAAGGAGTCTTATCGAGCCTTGTTGGCTCGTGGGACTCCTGAGGCAACTGACGGGTACCGACGGGCCAAGCGTGCTGCAGCCCAGGCGGCAGCAGAGGCAAAAACTCGGGGTTGAAAAGAGTTTGGAGAGGCCATGGAGGAGGACTATCGGACGGCCTCAAAGAAATTCTGGCAAATCATCCGGCGCCTCAGGAGGGGGAAGCAGTGCTTCACCAACTCTGTTTACGGTGCGGGTGGGGAGCTGTTGACCTCGACTGGGAATGTTATCGGACGGCTGAAGGAATACTTTGAGGATCTCCTTCATCCCGCCGTCACGTCTTCCGAGGAGGAAGCAGAGGCTGGGGACTTGGAGGCGGACTCACTCTTCACCCTGGCTGAAGTTACTGAGGTGGTTGGAAAGCTCCTCGGTGGCAAGGCCCCGGGGGTGGATGAGATCCGTCCTGAGTATCTCAAGTCTCTGGATGTTGTAGGGCTGTCTTGGCTGACACGTCTCTGCAACATCACGTGGCGGTTGGGGACAGTAACTCTGGACTGGCAGACCGGGGTGGTGGTCCCTCTGTTTAAGAAGGGGGACCGGAGGGTGTGTTCCAACTATCAGGGAATCATACTCCTCAGCCTTCCCGGTAAGGTCTATTCCGGGGTGCTGGAGAGGAGAATCCGACCGATAGTCGAACCTCGGATTCAGGAGGAGCAGTGTGGTTTTCGTCCCGGCCGGGGAACACTGGACCAGCTCTATACTCTCCATCGGGTGCTCGAGGGTGCATGGGAGTTTGCCCAACCAGTCCACATGTGATTTGTGGATCTGGAGAAGGCATTCGACCGTGTCCCTCGTGGGGTCCTGTGGAGAGTGCTCTGGGAGTACGGGGTTCGGGCCCTTTGCTAAGGGCTGTTCGGTCCCTGTATGACCGGAGCAGGAGCTGTGTTCGCATTGCCGGTAGTAAGTCGGACCTGTTTCCGGTGCATGTTGGACTCCGCCAGGGCTGCCCTTTGTCACCGGTTCTGTTCATTATATTTATGGACAGAATTTCTAGGCGCAGTCAGGGGCCGGAGGGGATCCGGTTTGGGAGCCCCAGGATCTCATCTCTGCTGTTTGCAGATGATGTTGTCCTGATGGTTTCATCGAACCGGGACCTCCGATGTGCACTGGGGAGGTTTGCAGCCAAGTGTGAAGCGGCTGGGATGAGGATCAGCTCTTCCAAATCCGAGGCCATGGTTCTCGACCGGAAAAAGGTGGCTTGCCCTCTCCGGGTGGGTGGGGAGTCCTTGCCTCAGGTGGAGGAGTTCAAGTATCTCGGGGTCTTGTTCTCGAGTGAGGGGAGGATGGAGCGTGAGGTTGGCTGGTGGATCGGTGCAGTGTCGGCAGTGATGCGGTCGTTGTACCGGACCGTTGTGGTGAAGAGGGAGCTGAGCCAAAAGGCGAAGCTCTCAATTTACTGCTCAATCTACGTTCCTACCCTCATCTATGGTCATAAGCTCTGGGTAATGACCGAAAGGACGAGATCGCGGACACAAGCGGCCGAAATGAGTTTCCTCCGTAGAGTGGCTGTGTGCACCCTGAGAGATAGAGTGAGGAGCTCAGTCACACGGGAGGAGCTCGGAGTAGAGCCGCAGCTTCTCCACGTTGAGAGGAGCAGCTGGTCTGGCTCGGGCATCTGTTCCGGATGCCTCCTGAACACCTCCCTCTGGAGGTGTTCCGGGCATGTCCCACCGAGAGGAGGCCCCAGGGAAGACCCAGGACACGCTGGAGGGACTATGTCTCCCGGCTAGCCTGGGAACGCCTTGGGGTCCCCCCGGAGGAGCTGGAGGAAGTGTCCGGGGTGAAGGAAGTCTTGGAGTCCCTGCTTAGATTGTTGCCCCCGCGACCCGGCCCCGGATAAGCGAAAGAAAATGGATGGATGTATAATGCTAACGCTAGCATTGAAACAATGCGGTGAGCACGATCAAAAACAGTCTCGTTAGGTTAATTTCCACTCTATTTTTGTTTATATAAAAGCCGAACGTTTTGCCATAGGCTATAGCGGTAGAGAAATACTTTATTTTGATTCAATTTGACCCGTTTCGGCACTTTTGTAACTTTTTTTGACTCAGCGCTTATTTAGCCATGAGGGTTTGAATGGAAGTTCTTATGGAACGTGCAGCATTTGAACCTTAAATGTTTTCTTTTTGTAACTTTTTTGAATGAATTAGGCTGCAACGCCAATAATAATTGATTTATTTAATAAAACTTTGAAAGTGCACTTTACTTTGTTTGTGATTAACACAAAACGCCTCCGGGATGACTTGTGTCCTATTTGGCCGCAGTGTGTCACATATCTGAAGTGATTTGGAGTCACAGGTTCTTCTGCCGTTAGCGCCATGTTTCTACTGAGCTCTTTTCTACATCATCTACAGTTTTCATACTTTTTAACACCCATAGGCTAAAAATAGGATCCATACGATCCAGAAGACTTACCCCCTCTGACGAGCACGACTCTCGGGCTCAGAGCCCTCAGAGCCGAGTCCAAGAGCTGTTGGATCCTCTGGTTCTCCTGTTTGGAGCGGCGCAGCTCCTCCTCGTAGTCCGCTATTGTGCGCTCCAACAGCGCACGGCTGTCCCCAGCAGTCGCACCCAGCCGCTCCTCTACAAAACCACTAAACTCTCCAGACATATTTGCACTATTTGTTTTTCCAGTGTGCGGTTCTGGTGTTTCCTGCATTCTGCCCAATGGTTAGTTCAAATGTGCGTTGCTAAGTTGGTTCAGAAGTGTTTTGAACGTAAACAAACTTGTTTTGACTGTTGTTTCAGTTCTTGTTTTGTTTGGATCTTTTAGTCTGACTCTTCAGGTTATAGTTCAAAACGTTCACATTAATGTCATGAATAAAGGTTTTTTTTTTGTTTGTTTTTTTGAGCTTGCGCTGCTCCGCACTTATTTTCTTCATGGGTGACCTGAGTTCGAGGCCCACACACCCTCTTACTCAGATTTTTATAACCTGTTTATCGTCGTCCTTAAAGGACACCAAACAACTTTTAGGCGTATGTGCAATTGTAAGCCTTCATTTACTTTATTCTGAAGCCAACATAGTAATCGCAGTCATACCAGATACAAGTTTGATTGGAGTCGGCATTGTTCTTGTCGAATCTGCAAATGAAAAGGTACATCAGATATAAATGATAAACCATGACTTCACTTTTGCACATTTCATTCCACCTCAAACTTTCCTTCTTGTTGGAAGAGTATATGCTTGCCTGTATGTCTTATGTCTATTTATTGTTGATGTCTGTGTACACTTCATGTCCATGAGTGTAGCTGTGCCACTCAGCCACCGTGCCATCTAGGCTATTTCCATGGCTACAGTCATATAAGTTTGACAATCCTTGTTTAACAGACTGCAGTACCGGCTGTGAATTTTATACCGGTGCGCACTGCTTTACTTTCACCACTGCAGTTATATAAATGAAGTTATTACCTGATGGTTCTCAGTTTGTTTTATCATCACCGTTTTGTCAGTGCGCGCAGTGCGCGCTTAGACACTCGCTGAGCGGGGAGGGGAGGAGGGAGCGGGGCAGGGAGGGAGTTTTTTTTCTGAAAACGCGCGGTGCCTGTATAAACTGAGCCACACAGACCGATTTTCTGGGCACAAAAAAAAAAAAAAATCAGCGTGAGAATTGCGTGTGTCACACTCTCAATGCGTGAGACTTGAGAAGTACTGAAAAGTACACTTTGAACTTTGATGCAGCCTGAGGGTGGCGCAAAAATGTAAACTCCAGCGCACACAAAACACCTAACAGAGAACCGGAACACCGGTTATAAAAGTTATGTCACTCTCAAAAAGCAGTCCAAGACATTTTAAGTGACATTAAATGCATGAAGAAAACGAATTTGTAATAATCTGCATCATGCCGTTTCTCCTCTCCCCCAGTGAGAGAGTCGGAGAGTGAGAGCTACAGGCTCAGTTTGGAAACTGAGCCTGTAGCTCTCACTAGGGTGACCATTCGTCCGGATTTCGTCCGGACAGTCCGGTTTTAGAGCTGTCTGTCCGGCCGTCTGTCACGTGTCTTCCTTTTTTACATTTTGTCCTCCTTTCGGACCCTCGTCGGCCACCGTTGCATAAATCGTCATAAATCCCCACCCATTATTTACACTTGCTACTCTGCAATGTTTGCCGTTTCCGAATTCAGAGAATGCACGGTTCGGAGTGTGGTCTCAGTCTGCAGTTGAGGCGGTGCATACTCGCTGAGCCCTGAGTGCAGTCCGGGGATCACATGGGCGTCTGCGAAATGGAACAGATCCCGCCTCAGCTCAGTGAGCCGGGTGGTCTGCTCCTTGTTCCCTACAGACAAAAATATGATTCTATTGTGACTAGTAATACTTGGAATTGGGACATGGCCAATGTTCCCCCTAATTTTTAATGTGTCTGAGCAAACACACTAACTCCCTGAGCGCTCCTTGGAGCCCTGTGCCCTGGTTTAGACCTGGTTTAGTCCTGGTTTAGACCTGCTTTAGACCTGGTTTAGTCCTGGTCTAGTCTCTTTGCAGATAAAAGCAGAGAATAAAAAGCGGCTGAATAAAAAGCAGAGATCCGCTAAAAGCTCTTTCATCCCTGATTTACAGTTAACGTTGGACATGGCTATATCCATGTTGTAATATCCAGCATTACAACAGAATCCGTGTATCATTCGTTCTTTCGTTTTTCAATATAAAACCAAAAATAAGAAAACGAAAAAACAACAGTTTTTTTCATTATTTGTCTCCAAAACCAAAATGAAAAAACATAATTGCGCCGTTTTCTCTCTTTCCCCGTTCAGAGAAAGAGACAGAGAGGGGCGGGGGCGGAGTTGAGAACAGCGTGGACTGTCGCTTCACTCACAGGCAGACAGACACGGCGCGCACGCACGCACGCACGCACGCACCACACACACACACACACACCAGTCTCTCCTCTGCTCCCTCCCATCTCGTCAGATCGCCTCGGAGTCTGGTCATTCCCCTCTCTGTTTCTGTCATTCAGTTTCTGTCGTCACGTGCATATCCCTCTCATTCTTTAGAGCATTTCTTTTTTCTCCCCTTGTATTCAATCGCAATGCCACAACCAAAAGTGTATACACAAAAGTACAGACGGGAGTGGGAAAAAGCTAGTTGTACAGCACAGAAAAGTTTAAAAAAGCTAGTTCTTTGGCACACAAAAAAAATAAAATAAAATAAAAAGCTATAGTTTGCCCACTATAGCACAAAAAAATAAATAAATAAATAAAAAGCTTTAGTTAAACTACAGCACAAAAAAACACAAAATAAAAAAGCAAGCTATAGATCTTGGACTACAGCTCCCAAAAAAATATCTAAAAAACAAAAACCAAATAAAAAAATAAAAAACAAACAAACAAGTATATGTAATAACAACACCAATAAAAGGTTAGTGTCACGGGGTAAGGAAGGTTAGGATGTGCTGTCTGGAGCCCCCCTGCTGACAATGACGTTTGGTTCCCCCCTTTTTTTAGCTACTTCTGGGCGGGCCAATAGCTACTTTCGATGCTATCGTTATCAGTTTTTTCATTTTGGTTTTGGAGACAAATAATGAAAAAAAGTGTTGTTTTTTCGTTTTCTTATTTTTGGTTTTATATTGAAAAACGAAAGAACGAATGATACATGGATTCAACAGCCCCCCTTCCCCCAAGGGAAAAAAGTGTCCTCACTTTAGGGCCTTTGTCCTCCTTTTTGGACACAAGTGTCCTCCTTTCCTGTTTCATGCCGGTGGCCACCCTAGCTCTCACTCTCCGACATGCTAATGTAGCTAATGCTAGCTGATATTAACTACCATTACATAAAAAACGAATCTCTAATCAGCTGCAGCTTACTAAGTCATATAATACAACCATCAAGTAAAAAACAGCTGCACAAATAAAAGGCTACTATATTTGTTTATTATGTTTGCTTACCTGTATGTTTTTAATCCTCCATTATCGCCATGCTTCTGTGTTGCTCCAAAGGGCATGCGCACTGTTGTCTGTTGAAACTGTTGAGACTGCGCATGCGCGCGCGCACACGCACACGCACACACACACACACACACACACACACAGTGGAGTACCTCCAAGTGTTCAGCAGATGGAGACAAACACCACAAACTGCACATCTAGGGTTAAAGATTTAAACAAACAAATACATAAATAAATAACCTACTAAATACCTACATCCACTGCATAAGCAACAGTGTGGTTATTACAGCACGAGGGCTCAGACACCTGTTTGTCTCATGTCTTTCAATGTTTCACAGTATGGCATTAAACATATATTACTTGATATTAGTTCATATTTCAGTTGCAGGTGTTTTATTGCAAAGAAAATACATTGAAAAAACATGCATTCTTACTAAGAAGGGACTCCCACACTTCCCTCACCCCGGGACACTTCCTCCAGCTCCTCTGGGGGGACCCCAAGGTGTTCCCTGGCCAGCCGGGAGACATAGACTCCGAGCACATGGAAAACTCCAAACCGATTGCAAAGTGATTGGGATCGTAACGGCTGCATGTGCACAGGGATTGGTTGGATTGGGATTGGTTTGCCCCATCCCCCAGGAACCCCTGGCCTAGGCCGATAGCAAACCACTTGGCGTCGTCATGTGAATGATTTTGGATCGGATTAACATACTGCGCATGGGCGCCAGGAATTTCAGGAATTTCACCCGGAAGTTGTAAGAGTGGTAGGGGGTGCCTCTCAGTACCAAGTACCAATTGTTGTTTCAGACGAAAACATGGCTGCGAAGAAAGCAACAATCACGCACTACTGGACAGACAAAGAAACTGAGTTCATGCTGCACCAGGTGCGAGAGATAAACATTTAAAACTTTATGGACGGACGGGGCACAAGAAACGCTAGTCTTTATCAGAAGATAGCGTTGAAGATGGAGCAGGCAGGTTTTGTTCGGACGCCTGAGCAAATCAAAATCAAATGGAAAAACCCCAGGGCAGCGCACGCCACAGCCAAGAAGAACACTGGGAGAGCGCATTACAATGACTCAGGACAGCGGTCCTTCATGGCACCAACAAGCCCCATCTTCCACCATATCTGGACTATGAACGTAATGCACAGGGCAATTCCAGAAAAGAAGGAGTTTACCGCACACTCGCTTGACTTTACTTATTCCTTTATTGGGCTTAGCGCGAACAACGCGTTTCGCCAGGTAAAATCGAAACGCGTTGTTTGCTCTTAGCACAATAAAGTGTGTGTGTGTGTGTGTGCGTGCGCGAGTGTGCGGTAAATTTCGTCTTTTCTGGAATTATTCAATGTTCCTGTTGTTACCAGCACCTGGAAGCTGTGCACGGAGTTTTAAACTTTTGAAATGACACACAGGGCACTTTTACAAACATTTTGAGTTATCTATTGTGACCTTATAGTATCAGAAGAGAGTGTGTTTGTTTTTTTTAAACTGTTGTATAACTTGTAAATATTAAAAATCAGTGTGGAAATTTACTTAAGTTGTAATTTCACTACCCCAGACCTTACATAAATGAACGATAAACCCATAGATACAAATTTAAAGGTCCCATGGCATGAAATTTTCACTTTCTGAGGTTTTTGAACGTTAATGTGAGCTCCCCTACCCTGTTTAACCCCCCCCCCCATGGCTAAAAGTTGCAAAATGTCTAAACTGAGCATTTGCGGTCCTTTTCTGCGTTACACAAAACCAGTGTTGAAACAGGCGAGTTCGGACAAGGCACCTTTTTGACGTCAGATCGGCAAATGCAGCTCCAGCCCCTCCCTCTGTCTCCGCTCAGCGTCCCTGTATATCCCGCTCATAGAGTTTGGACTGTGAATGCGCTACAATGCGAAATGCGTTTTTTTATTTGCCTGGAGGCACGTCCGAGTGTTTCTAGGCTCGCAAGTCCCTTACCCGACCCTCTGGACCTCTGAAATACCAGTGGTTTAATTTTATTTTCTGTGTAAATATGCTTTTTTCCATTGCAAAGTCTCCCATCTGTCTTCCTGTGTTAAACACGGAAGCGAGCAGACAGCGGTGCAGAGCTGCGCTTCCAGCGGGGGAAACCCGCCCCCCCCGCTCCTTAGCCAATCTCTCTGTCCTTCTCATTTGCACTGAAGCAGCAACACCCAGAATAAAGCATTTCAGACACATATCTAGCCTCATGAAGACTGTCAGAGTCATATCTCATGCAGTGAGTGTTGATTTTGAAGAAGAATTCATTTACAGTATTAGGGAACCATTAAGGAGCCATATAAAAGCATCAAGAAGTACCATGTCATGGGACCTTTAATGCCTTTATTTGTGGCACAAAAGATGCAAGCAACAAAAAACAAGGCAGAACATGATTAAAACATGTGCGGTATAGGTCCCAATCCTCATAATTTTCGTTGTCCTCGATTGCTTGTAGTATCAAACTCCGACGACACGGTTCGTGTCGTATTAAAGAAACCAAAAATGCTGTCTTGTCGTTCATACGAACAACCAAACTCTGCAGAATGCACAAGTACGCCAATGCCGCTCCGCCAAACTCCTCGAAAAGCCATCGCAGTATACCGCCAGATAGCTGTGTTGTGTTTATATTGAGCAGTCATCACCCGGAAGTAGTTGGACTACAGCGCCACATAGCGTTGCGGAGCCGGCCAAGTCGCTGACCTGAATCTGATTGCGCGACATGCATGTGCACTCGGATTGGACGACAGACCACCCGCCGAGCAAGTGTCAAAAAACCAATCCAATCCTTATCCAATCCTACCATGTGCACGCAGTGATAGTCCCTCCAGCGTGTCCTGGATCCTCCCTGGGGCCTCCACCCGGTGGGACGTTCCAGGAACACCTCTCGAGGGAGGCGCCAGGAGGTGTTACTTGTTTGTTTTGGTTTGTTTTTTTTACTCCAGTATCTCTACTTTTACTTTTTACTTACCCAAAACATGCTCCAGGTAAAATCCTCCAGCTTAGGTCTGACCAAGCCGAGCAATAAGATCATGGAGATGGTCCCCGGGCGCCTGAAAGACGAGCTGCCCACTGCTCCTGAAGGATCAAATGCAGAGAAATAATTTCCCTATGGGGATGAATAAAGCGTGTCTTCTTCTATCTTTTTAGAAAAGCATACAATATTTTATGTTTTTAATTGTTCTTTTTATGTTCTTTTACAACGTTTTATGATGTTTTTAATGTTCTTTTATTGTTGCAAGTGTAGCACTTTGAGATTTGGGGTCAAATGTGGAGTGCATTATAAATAATGCACTCCACATTTCTTCTTCTTCTTCTTCTTCTTCAGAAAATGGAGTACTTGTTCCACCTCTGTTGTTTAGTGAGTCTGAGGCCCTGTCCCCACGACAACGTTTTTTGGAGGAAACGGGGAAGTTTGTGTGCGTTTGGGCCTGTCATCCAGACGGCGCCGGCGTTTTTGGGGGTGAGAACGGTGTTTTTCAAAAACGGGTTCCAGAGTGGAGAAGTCGTAGAACACCGGGGGTCGTGTTGCCGTGTGGGTGGCGAAAAACGCAACTGTTGGGAAAATGATAATGTCGCGCTGCCGTAATCATCATGTGACCGGTGACCGCAGGTAACGACCAGATAACAACAACCATGGCGGACAATGGACTTGAGTATATTTTACAGACATTTGGAAGTTTATTTGCACTGCTGCATCAAACCCTGTTTATCTGCAATGCAGTGCGACAACAGCGGAGATACATGCACAGTTATGCACGTCAGACAGACCACTCTTCCGCAGGTAACGACCAGATAACAACAACCATGGCGGACAATGGAGTTGAGTTTGTTATGTGGACATTTCTAAGTTTATTTATACTATGCAGTGCAACCCCAGGGGAGACGCATGCACAATTACACACGTTGTGGCCTGGCAGTACGCACGACACACGAGTGTTTGCCAATTCAAAGCTAAACACGTATTTTAAAACTGGAAAGATCCCATCGCTGAAAAGGCAGATAGTGGACAATGAGGAGCCCATACCAATTTGAGTGTGTTGTGTGCTGTAAATAAAGAAAAAGAGCAACCATTTCTTGTCTTTTTTATTGAATGAAAATTTACCTTTTACAAACAGGCACATGCAGTATCACACAAAAATATATAGCTGCCCGTTGGTGATGGTCTCCGGTTGTATATTCTTGCCGAAAAGCCAACATAATATGTTTAACATTCCCGTAGTAAGATCCAAACAAGCATTTTGCCTCAATAACACGAGCAAGGTTAACGAGAGTTCTACTTGTTATTGTCTATCTAATAAAACGATAGCAAGTAATACTAACTATCGATTTATAGGCAAAAACTCTGCTCACGCAGCTCAAACCTTTGTTCTGTGGCGTCTGTCTATGTTAGGGACCGTCAGCATTTTCACATTACCGGAGTGAGTCCCTGCTACATTGGTGGAGCGGGGGGACAAAATAAATTTGTTTTTGTTGACGGTCCCTAAAGTATACGCGTTTGCTTGTTTACGAAAGAGAAAGGACTTTCTGCGCATGTGCTCTTTGTAGTCTTGCGTTTCCGGCGGCTCTGGCTCTTTCCGGTTTACAGCGCCACATATCGGTGTGACATATGTACTACATCGTTTTCACTCAGCGCTCCATGCTCATCTTGACACGAATGTTTTCTGATCCAACACGTGTGTGGATGACACTTTTTCACCCCGGGTAAAAAAAAAAAAAACAGGAACATTGTCGTGGGGACAAGCCCTGAGATATTTGAAGTGATCGACATGTGTCAGGGCCCGGGATGTTTGAGTGGGTGCAGAGTGTGTGTGTGTATGTGTGTGTGTGTGTGTGTGTGTGTTCTGGACATGTTCACTGGAGTCTGTGTGATTGGTAAAGTTTGGTGAATCTGGTGCAGCTTCCTGTGGAGAGTCGGACAGCCACAAGAGCGCTGTGATCGGGCTCTGGAGAAGAGACGGGTTTAGATTTAAAAAAAAAAAAAAAAAAACTTTAACTTTAGTTTTCACTGCTGATTATTTCTGTGACAATTTATGATCCACATTTGTCACTTTTGAAGAAGTCAAAATTCCCCTGAAGGTTTTCATTTCAGAATAAGTGGGCCTTTCTCAGCAGCATTTTATATTTTCATAAACATTTTTATCCTACGATTCTCATTTGTGCGGGTGTACTTCAGAGTTTGTAGTAATATTTGTAGTAATATGTCATGTACTTCAGTGCAGTCTGAACAGGCTGAACAGTGGTGCTCTCAGGCACAACCGCACTGTGCTAATTTACAATGCACAAGACAGCACCCATCAGCACCCAAGAGCACCCAGCAGCACCCAAAAGGACCCAAGAGCACCCAGCAGCACCCAAGAGGACCCAAGAGCACCCAGCAGCACCCAAGAGGACCCAGCACCCAGCAGCACCCAGCAGCACCAAGCATAGAGTGACCACCCGTCCCGCGTAGCACGTGATTGTACAGCGTTTGAAGCCCAATTTATGCGTCCCACAAATTGAGACCATGTCCCGCATAATCAATGCTTCTCAAAAAAAAAAAAAAAATGTGGTCGCTCTATCTCCCCGAGCGCCACAGGCAGCCAAACGAACATTACTTGACAGTTCAGCACGCCACTGTTGTCACACTGTTGCCTGAGTCTGACTAGCAAAGATTCTAGAGGGCTACGCTTTGATAGGTTATCAACTTTTTGCTGTTGTCATGACACCGCACGCTAGTGGCACTAGTGCGTGCAACTCTGCTGTGCACTAGCGTAGTTTAATTTCGAACACTGGTTGACTTTTAGGTCAAAATATGTCATTATTTTGCATTGGATTGTATCTTTGGCACCTTTTTGCATTGTTGTTGTAGTATATTGATGAAATAACTATACTGCTAGACTCTGGTGTTCTATTGTTGCTGTAACAATGCCATCTAGTGGTGGTTTTTATATACATATGGGTTCATTTTGGTTCGCAAATGTGTACTGGAACTACATTTGGAAGCTCATCACAAAACTTAATGTTGCTTTAATTCTCTCTCCTCTTTCTTCCTTATTTGTTTCAGATGCTGGTGAAAAGTCCTAAATGTGTCCCCTAAATGTGTTTTTGTTGTGCCTGAAAATAGATAGAATTAAATAGCTGAACTAAATCATAAGTGGAAGTGCTTCTGTCAGTTCTACAGAGGATTTTCAGACAATATGAAATCCCAGTTTACTTCAAACCCACAAACACTTTAAGACAAAAACTCGTCCACCCAAATGACAAAACACCGAGCCACAAACAAAGCGATGTGGTCTACTCCATTCAGTGTAGTGAAGACTGCAGTGAGCGCTACATTGGAGAAACAAAAAAGCCACTTCACAGGAGGATGTACCAACACAGACGGGCGTGCCAGAGTGGACCGTCATCTGCCGTACATCTTCACCTAGAAGCCACGGCCATTCATTTGAGGACAGTGAGGTTCAGATCTTAGCCAGGGAAAAGAACTGGTTTGAGAGGGGAGTTAAAGAGGCAATTTTTGTCAAAAAAGAGAATCCTTCTTCAAACAGAAATGGGGGAGTCAGACATAACTTGTCTCCCATTTATAATTCCATTCTCAAACCAAAGTCAAAACAGACAAAAGAAACAATAGGGCAGACAGGTCAGGGCCAGAGGTGTGGGGACGGTCGTTAGGGTTGACTAGGTATGATAAACTAGATGCCAGAGAAATCTGAAAAACAAAAGAGAGAATCGCAAAACAAATTAGTTGAGATAGTTTCAGAAGAATTCAGAGTAGTGAGCTCCTCCCTGCTCCTCCCTGCAGCTAGATATAAGCAGGGTCTAACCAGCACTCGAACCAGAACTGACGAAGCCTCTCGGTTGAGCGGCGAAACGTTTTCGACCAAACAAACTTTGTCCAGTTGACAAATTGAATTTCTCCTTTTATCATGGATTCTACCTGGACGACTGAGGGATTCTTCATGCTTCTGTCAATTCATTGAATGTTCAAAACATTATGAATCTTTATTTACAAAAATAAATAAATAAATAAATACATTTTTAAAAATACACATTGGGTGGCTATTCTTGTGCATACAATAACAATTACACATGTTTATGGCAATAGGGCATTATTAATATACCATGTATGTGCTAGAAATGGGTGAACCACTATCCGCCGCACCGGGCGGTGTCCCACATTGTCCCTCAGAAACATACCCCTTGTCCCCCCTTTGGCTTATTAGCAGGTGATCACCCTAACGAGGGCTCAGACACCTGTTTGTCTCATGTCTCATCTTTACTACAATGTTCCACAGTATGGCATTAAACATATACTACTTTATATTAGTTTATATTTCAATTGTAGGCAGGCCTGGACTGGTAATTGGGCATACCGGGCATTTTCCCGGTGGGCCGACAGTCCTAGGGGCCCGATGCCCTTCTTTTTTTTTTTTTTTTTTTTAACTTAGAGACCGGCCCACAATTTAGGACTGAACCAGGACTAAACCAGGACTACATCACGTCTGAACCAGGACTAAACCAGGTCTGAACCAGGACTAAATCAGGACTAATCAGGTCTAAATCAGGACTAAAACAGGATTGAACCAGGACTAAACCAGGACTAATCAAGTCTAAATCAGGACTAAATCAGGCCTGAACCAGGACTAAATCAGGATTGAACGAGAACTAAACCAGGACTAATCAGATCTAAATCAGGACTAAATCAGGTTTGAACCAGGACTAAACCAGGACTAAATCAGGACTGAACCAGGACTAAACCAGGACTAATCAGGTCTAAATCAGGTCTGAACCAGGACTAAACCAGGACTAATTATGAGGGGCCGGTCTAAGCCAAAAATGCCAGGGCAATTTTTTTGTCCCAGTCCAGACCTGATTGTAGGTGTTTTATTGCAAAGAAAATACATTGAAAAAACATGCGTTCTTACTAAGCAGGGACTCCCAGACTTCCCTCATCCCAGACATTTCCTCCAGCTCCTCCGGGGGGACCCCAAGGAGTTCCCAGGCCAGCCGGGAGACATAGTCCCTCCAGCGTGTCCTGGGTCTTCCCCTGGGTTTCCTCCCGGTGGGACGATCCCGAAACACCTCCCGAGGGAGGCATCCAGGAGGCGTCCGGAACAGACGCCCGAGCCACCTCAGCTGGCTCCTCTCGACGTGGAGGAGCGGCGGCTCTGCTCCGAGCTCCTCCTGTGTGACTGAGCTCATCACCCTATCTCTGAAGGAGCGCCCAGCCACTCTGCGGAGGAAACTCATTTCGGCCGCTTGTATTCACAATCTCATGGAACCTCTTCTTAAAACCACAGTACAGTGAACCCTCGCTGTATCGCGGTTCACTCTTCGCGGCCTCGCTGTTTCGCGGATTTTTTTTTCCAATTTTTTTCTTTTTTTTTTTTCCAATTTTTTTTATAGTGTAACTTTTTTTTACAGTATAACATTCTGTCCTGCGCCCTGATTAGCTAAGAGACTAGACCAGGACTAAACCAGGTCTAAAGCAGGTCTAAACCAGGACTAAACCAGGTCTAAACCAGGACTAAACCAGGTCTAGACCAGGGATGGTAGGGACAGAGTCTCAGATGTCCTTCACGAGAGCGCCTGGGTGACAGGAGGTGTGGCCTTTGTTTAAGATAAGATAAGATAAGATATGCCTTTATTAGTCCCCCAGTGGGGAAATTCCAGTGCCGCAACGCACAGATCAAGAACAGCACGAAAAAGTAACGTCGGCCTCTGCGCGTCCTCCATAGGAGCTCCTCCGCACATAGCAACGCACATAGCAACGGTGAAAAAGTTAAAATCCAGAGAAAATAGAGGTTGAAATGGAGCAGAAACATCGCGTATCTGAAGCACTTAGCCTTATACACATAATCTTCAAAGTGTGCAAACGAACAAGCAGGTAAGAGCAGAAAAAAAGTTGGAAAATAAGGGAGCACGTTGCAACCAGCTCCGGCTCTCGCCGCGCCAGATCAAGTACTTGCACGAGCCATGGAAGAGAGTGTGAGCCGGACCATGGAAGAGCCAAGAATCAACATGGACGGGCCTGGGGCCTGGCCGCGCGGCGTCCGGGGGAGCCGCAGCGGGGAGAGGACACTCGTGCGCACAGAGGAGACAGTGGCTCTTCCCGAACGAACCCGACCCCGTCCTAGAGAACTGTGGAGTATTGGCGACGCATTGATAGCGGTCTGATTTTGGAGCCGGGGTGAAATGCAACCAACTCTTGTGAGCGCAGGTTGGTCTTACCTGGTCTTGTGGTGCTCAGAGGCGTCTGTTAGCGGTTTGGCACTGTTAGCATTGGCTTGAGTCTTGCCCAAAATGATATCCAGGTCGCTTTCCACTCGACTTTCGCACATGGCATGGATATGTGGTACCAAAACAAACACACGTGTCCGCGCGCACGTGTCCGCGCGCACGTGTCCGCGCGCACGTGTCCGCGCGCACGTGTCCGCGCGCACGTGTCCGCGCGTCACGTGCCCCCCCCCCCACTATTAATATATTTTAATGAAAATCTACAAAAGTTTGAGTGTTTAAACAAGAGAAAAATGTTAATACCAGTCTCAGAAAGGTGTATAATGTGTCTGGTGAAGCGTTTTCAGCCTTAAAACATGTAGAATAATTGTAAAATATAAAATTGTCCTACTTCGCGGATTTCACTTATTGCGGGCTATTTCTGGAACCTAACCCCCGCGATAAACGAGGGTTCACTGTATGTACTTTTTATTTAATTTTGTTTGCGTAAAAATAGACTAAAATAATAGAACGCGTTTTTTCATTCTGGATGTTTTTATTGCGTCCTTACTGTGAGTGGGCATGTACTGGATTCACACACATGCAGCAGAATAACTTGACAAAAGCCAGATTAGAATCGGGGCTGATGACCATTCGCTCTGTTATGGAGTTTACCAGGGCTGGACTGGGACAAAAAAACGGCCCTGGCATTTTTGGCTCAGAACGGCCCCTCATAATTAGCAGCGCACAACAGTTTATGTTTGTGTTCCCCAAAGTAATGTATTTTACTATTGTGACGTCTTGGCCGAGGGGAAACACCTTCTTCACTACAGGGTTTGTAGCATCTTGCTTTGGGTGGTGATTTAAAAATTCTTGCATTCCCGCAGGCTCTGGGCAGGAAAAGTAGAATACTCTCTCTTCTCTCTCCTCAACAGCTTGGCTTGACTAGACAGGAAGAGGGACAGATTATTACAGTTTATTAAGTGATAAATAGAAAACCTAAATTAAAAATAAAAATATTGGGAACTACCTGGAAAAACTGTAGAACTATCTAAACCATCAGAACATTTAGTATCTTTAGGTTACATTTTTACTTTTGATAATAATCAGATAAATCTCATACTAAGGCAGCACGAGGCAAGGCAAGATGGCTGACCGGAAGTAACGATCCTCTTAAATCAGCCTATTCAATGTATGATGTGTATGGAATTTGGGTAACACTTTATAATAACGGTTGCTTATAAAGCATTAGTAAAGCATTAGTAACACTTAGTAAATAATGAACTAATTATTACTAAATATTTAACAAAACATTTACAAATATTTGTTAATGAGTAAGAAATACTTAATAATGAGTAACAAATACTTAGTAAATAATGAAGTAATTATTTAACAAAGCATTTACAAATATTTGTTAATGAGTAAGAAATATATTATCAAGTATTTGTTAATTCATTATTTACTAAGTATTTGTTACTCATTATTTAATAAAACATTTACAAATATTTGTTAATGAGTAAGAAATACATTGACAAATATTCATTAATGACAACCTAACTAATTATGTTTTTGTAAATGATTATATACAAAAACTTACCTCAACATGTGTAACACACTACTACCTTTTACATATTATCTGTTCATGTCTACAAACTATTAACAAAGCTTTTTGGACCCGCTAATATAAAGTGACAACACATCCTCATATACTAAAGGTCACTTCAATATGTGTAACTCACTATTACTGTTTACAAATGATATGTTGACATTTACAAATGACGTTTGCATATATAATAAACTGATATTTTATTTAAAGTCAGAAAATGAAAAAACAAACAAACAAAAAAAACAAATGAAACCACAGGGCTTCCACAGGGCATGGTTAACACAATATCACAATGACTCAATAACAAATTACAAATAGGTGAGATAGTTTCAGAATAATTTCAGTATAGTTAGCTCCTCCCTGCAGCTAGATATAAGCAGTGTCTAACCAGCACTCTAACCAGAACTGACGAAGCAGCGCGGATGAGCTGTGAAACCTTTTCGACCAAACTTTCTCCAGTTGACAAATTGAATTTCTCATTTTATCATGGATTCTACCTGGACGAATGAGGGACTCTTCACACATCTTCAAACTAACTATTGAGGAAATACAAACTATTAACTTTAACAATAATGAAATATAATAGCAGCCTTGGACCTATAGCCTCTTTTTAAGGGGGAGAAGTTGCCCACTTTTCTTTTTCACCTCAACTTTCTGAATTAGGTCAGGGTCATTTGCGATGGCTTCCTGGCACCTCTCAATGAAACGGGACAGCTTTTCTCCTTGGGAAAAATCTCCACAAAGCTCCTCAAACTTTGTAGGTGAGACAATTGCCATTTCCGCAATTGGCGCTCCACAGCAGATTGTATTTCTGTCCACTCCCACGGATCTGTAAGAGTCCCGGAGGTTTTTTCCTCTGTTGTATCAATCAATCAATCAATCAAACATTTATAAGGCGCTTTTCATACAAAATTGTAGCACAAAGCGCCTTACAGTGGTCAAGGATTAGAAGATTGACCTTTATTGATCTCGCACAGGAGAAGTTGTTTCTATATTTGACCCGGGGACCATCCCCATGATTTTGTTTTGTTATTTATGCTTTGGTCAGGCCCTAAGCTGGAGGATTTTACCTATGGCGCATGTTTAGGTTGGTGGGGGAAACCGGAGTACCCGGAGGAAACCCACCCAAACACGGGGAGAACATGCAGTCTCCACACAGAAAGGCCCGGGCAACCCGAACCTTCTTGCTGTGAAGCATGAGTGCTAGCCACTCAGCCACCGTGCCGCCAGGGAAAAAAAAAAAAAAAAAAAAAACAGGAACAGCAGCAACAACAGCAACAACAGCAGCAACAGCATCAACAACAGCAACAACAGCAGCAGCAGCAAGAACAACAGCAACCACAACAACAGCAACAACAACAGCAGCAACAACAACAGCAGCAACAACAACAGCAGCAGCAGCAACAGGAACAGCGGCAACAACAACGACAACAGGAACATCAGCAACAACAACAGCAGCAGCAGCAACAACAGCAGCAACAATGACAGAAACAACAGCAACAACAACAGCAACAACAACAGCAACAACAACAGCAACAACAACAGCAGCAACAACAACAGCAACAACAAGAACAACAGCAGCAACAGGAACAGCAGCAGCAGCAGCAACAGGAGCAGCAGCAACAACGGCAATAGCAACAACAGGAACAACAGCAGCAACAACAACAGTAACAACAGCAGCAACAACAACAGCAGCAACAACGACAGAAACAACAGCAGCAGCAGCAACAACAGCAGCAACAACAGGAGCAACAACATCAACAGCAACATCAACAGCAACAACAACAGCAACAAGAACAGCAACAACGGCAACAACGACAGCAACAGCAACGGCAGCAACAACAACAGCAACAACAACGGCAACAACAGCAACAACAACAGCAACAACAGGAACAGCAACAACAACAAAAGCAACAACAGCAACAACAGGAACAGCAACAACAACAGAACCACAGCAACAACAAAACAATAACAGCAATAACAGGAACAACAAGAACAACAACAACACCAACAACAAAAGCAATGAAAGCAACAGCTACAACAAAAGCAACAACAACAGCAGCAACAACAACAGCAACAACAAAACAACAACAGGAACAACAGGAACAGCAACAACAGGAACAGCAACAACAGCAGCAGCAACAACAGGAACGGCAACAACAAACAAAAGAACAAATAAAAGACAAGCAAACAGACGACCGAAGTCAGTCAAAGGCCAAGCTAAACAGGTGAGTCTTGAGCCCACTCTTAAAAACATGAACGTTCTCTGCAGCCCTGAGGTCCTCCGGCAGGCAGTTCCATAGACGAGGGCCGTAGTACTGAAAAGACGCCTCTCCGTGAGTGTGTGTCCTGACTTTGGGAATGACCAGGAGCCTGCTGCCGGAGGAGCGCAGGGCCCGTGAAGGTTCATAAGGGGAAAGCAGTTCTGAAAGATAGGAAGGCCCAAGACCATTAAGACATTTAAAAACCAGTAAAAGAACTTTAAAATCTATCCTGTAACTCACAGGGAGCCAATGCAGAGATTTTAAGACCGGTGTAATGTGATCCCGCCCTCTGGACCTAGTCAGGACACGTGCTGCTGAATTTTGCAATAATTGCAAACCTGAAATACTCTTTTTGGGAAGACCAGAGAGCAGGGCATTACAGTAGTCTATACGGCTGGTGACAAAAGCATGCATCAGTGTCTCCGTATTGGCCTGAGAGAGAATAGGGCGAACTCTGGTACTATAGCACCCCCTAACACATGGACCAACGTGGTTGGCATACACTTTCAGCTACATGCATGAAGTTTGGTAGGGATGTGTATCTCACTAAGACGAACAAAAAAGGTCGACACAATGCCATGGCCATGCCCAACAGAGATAATTGGACTTTTGTGTGATTGCACATACAATAGAATTTTATCTATCTACTACAGTATTAGCTAAATCCATTTTGCTACAGGATAAACAGAGAGATATTACATTTGCACGTATTAGCCATAATTGATAGTCATAACTAAAACCCTTTCACAGTTTGTCCCTCCAGGAGTCTGCAAGCCTTCGAGATGTGTTTGGTATAAAATGCCTGACTTTGTATCAGATTTTGCAGTGTTTTAGCCATTACAATTAATAAAATGTTGCACAAACACTACAACTTATTGTAATTCAAAAGCACATTGAATCTAAACAAGAAAAATGAAAAATTGGAAAATACCTCTCCTAATGAAAGTCTTGTCCTTTTTAGGCTTCTTCCCCCTGCCCTTCTTTTTGTCCTTGCTGTGCTTTCTCTGTCTGTCCTTATTCTTGTTCTTCTTGTTCTTTTTCTTCTTGTTCTTCTTCTTCTTCTCCACATCAGATGATGAGGAGGAGGAGGATGAGTGAGATGAAGAAGATGAAGTCTCTATGGAAGTTGATGAAGAGACTGACATCTCTGATTCAGACACATCCACAGTTGCGGCACAGCTTTTTTTCTTGTCTATTGCAGAGGAAAAGGCATAACATTAAAACACAGTTGCGACATCATCACTTTGTTTCTTGTGATGTATGATATAGTCAGTATGTACAATCTTGCTTGATTGCCAGGCAAGCAAGTGTTTTACAACATGGATTTGTTATATGGAGTTAATGTGATTAACTGAAATTCAGGAGCAGGACCACACCTCAACCACCTTCTCCTCCTCACCAGCGAATCACAGTTCACCATAACCACACCTCTAATTTCCCGGAGCCATTTATAGCCACTCATCCCTTCATTCCAGTTCGTCTCGGTTATCTCGACAGCTCAACCGCGTCAGCTCGCTCGAGCTGAGTTAACAACCCGTCACATTCAAACACCGACCTGCCTCACGTCTCCTCGTTCCTTCCAGTCCGCAATTCCTTACGCCGCGACGGATTTCTATTCAGGAATCCGCAGCCGGAGGATCTTCCACTGCATATCCGCGGCGTCCAGCCCACGGCCCGCGCCGCCCAGCGAACGCTCCAGGCGCGCGCTCACGCAGCGGACCTCCACCTCTAAGGAGCACCCACCGTCAATATCTCTGTGCTGGAGGCATATACGGGATATCCACATTGTCCCTCTCGTCGCCTCCTCCTCCTCCTCGTATAGGCGAGCGCGCAGCCTGGCGCAGCCCGGTATACTGTCAGAGTGAGACGGCTCTCGGCGCGCAGACCGGCTTTGGCAACCACGGCTTTCGGCACAGCGCGGCCCGGCCTCCAGCAGCCACAGCGTTCGGTACCGCCCAGCACCCGCCGTTCCCCTTCAGGCTGACACATCAAGACGGGACCTTCAACAGTTTAGATCAAGAATGTAACCCGGCGCCCTGGAACGAGACGAACGAGCTTCCGGGTTCCCATCAAGTTTCCCGCGTGCAGCTGCAGATGTCGCCACTCCCTCCTCTCCTCCACTACAGTGTCATAGCTCCCCCTGCTGGGGGCTAAGTAGTATCACCACCAGTGGCCAGTAAACATATTCTGTCTACTGTGCAGTTTCATTTGAATTCTCTTGTATCATCTCAGCCTGCTTTCAAGCAGGCCATCTCCCCCTGTGCCTGCACCCTTCGTGTCTCATTCTTGTCCCCATCTCGCAGGCTGCACAATTTCCCATGCACATGCATCTTCTCCCCATCTCTCATTTCTCTCTTTTCAGTCATCATGAGCTAGATGGCTCTCGTGCCCTACCCACTTAGGCAGGGCCTCTAATCCATTTCCCGTCTTCTGCTCTATCCCTTCCCCCCACCCTACCCCCCCTTCCCCAACACCCAAATGTTTTATCTATCGTTGCAGCCTACACAAGTCACCATGCCCACTCACACAATTTTCGTTCACACTCCGAAACGTCGTACGAATGTTTTTGTTCGCTTAACTCCTCTCTGCACTGGCACACGGTCATCTCATATTCAACCTCTCCTACCGACTCGCATCCGACCATTCTAACTCATGCAACTCATGCTAGTTCACACCATTCCATCACATGCTAGCTAAGCAGTCTCTACATCCTCTTTCTGCTATTCCAATATTCAGCACCCATCGACTCACGTCACTCACTCAATTTCAGCTCGTGCTGCACACGCAATTTTGACGTACGCTAGCTGTCTTTACACCCGCTCGCCATCAATTCATATTCCAGCCCTTGCTTTTTCACGCTATTATAGCTCGAGCAGCTCACGTCATCCATTACAAGCGAGCTTAAGCCATCATAACCACGTGTCACACTATTCAGCTCCTCCCAGTTCCGCCCTCACCTGAGCTACACCATCTCGGCTCACCACCCCTTTCCCGATTGAGGATCCTACCATCGACGTCAGCTCACGACTTCACCATTCTATCCTATACGCGTCCTCAGCGATGCTCTCGCCATCTAATCCTCATCTTCTCCTGCTCATGCTACATCATTGCATTCTTTCATCATTCTCAGCTCTCATGTCGCGACTACTATTACGGTCTCCAAATTCGACCGCTCTCATCTGTCCAGCATTCAACGCGTACCTGCCCTGTGAACATCCCCAATATGCACCTCCACCCTCAGGTCCTTAGCTTTTCCACAGGTTCCAATCCGACTGCCGACTGGCCGATTGTCACAACGTTTCACCGGCTCATGACAGCATGATGACCGCCAGCTCACCCAGCTCTCACGACCGCATGACAGCTCGTCTGGGTCTCACGACGGCTTGCCTGACTCCCACGACAGCACGACAGCTCGCCTGGCTCCCACGACGGCTCGACAGCTCGCCTGGCTCCCACGACGGCTCGACAGCTCGCCTGGCTCCCACGATGGCTCGACAACTCGCCTGGCTCTCACGACGGCTCGACAGCTCGCCTGGCTCTCACAACGGCTCGACAGCTCGCCTGGCTCTCACGACGGCTCGACAACTTGCCTGGCTCTCACGATGGCACGACAGCTCACCTGGCTCTCACGACGGCTCGCTTGGCTCTCTCGATGGCTCTCACGACCGCTCTCACGACGGCTCGCCTGGCTCCCTTGACAGCTCTCACGACGGCTCGCCTGGCTCTCTTGACGGCTCTCACGACGGCTCGCCTGGCTCTCTTGACGGCTCTCACGACGGCTCGCCTGGCTCTCACTACGGCTCTCACGACTGCTCACTTGGCTCTCAGGACGGCTCTCACGACGGCTCGCCCGGCTCTCACGTCGAGTCTTCCGACCCACAACGGGTCTTCTCCTCCACCTCTGTCCTGACCCACAACAGGTCTTCAGGCGTGTGTTCTGTGTGGAGTTTGCGTGCATGGTCTGGGTCCGATCCCCGGGTCGCCTGGGCCTTTCTGTGTGGAGTTTGCATGTTCTCCCCATGTCTGGGTGGGTTTCCTCCGGGCACTCCGGTTTCCCCATCAACCCAAAACATGCACCATAGGTAAATCCTCCAGCTTAGGTCCTGACCAAGCCGAAGCAAGAAGATCATGGAGATGGTCCCTGGGCGCAGTAATGTGCTGCCCACTGCTCCTAATAACAGGATGGGTTAAATGCAGAACGGGAATTTCCCCACTGTGGGACTAATAAAGGCATAGCTTCCTTTCCTCCCGTCAGGTCTCCCTCCCTCCCTCCCAACCCACAACGGCTCTTTCTCTGCCTCTCTCCTGACCCATGACAGGTCTTCTTCTCTCCACCTCTCTCCTGACCCACAACAGGTCTTCCTCCCGTCAGGTCGACGGCATGACAATACGCCTGGGTCTCACAACGGCTCACCCAGCTCTCACGTCGGGTCTCCCGACCCACAACGGGTCTCTCGCTCGACCCACGATGGGTCTCTCGACCCACGACGGGTCTTTCTCCCTCCCAACCCATGACGGTCTCCCTCCCTCCCAACCCATGACGGTCTCCCTCTCTCCTGACCCACAACGGGTCTCACTTCTTTCCGACCCACAACGGGTCTTTCTCTGCCTCGCTCTCCTGACCCATGACGGGTCTCCCTCCCTCCCGACCCACGACGCGTCTTTCTCTGCCTCTCTCCCGACTCACGATAGGAGATCTTCCTCCCGTCAGGTCTCCCTCCCGACAGGTCCCCCCCCGACCCCCCTCCCCCCGACCCTCATCCCTCCGACCCTCATCCCTCCGACCCTCATCCCCCCGACCCTCATCACTCCGACCCCCCATCCCTCCGACCCTCATCCCTCACCTATCCAACCCTCAACATTCGAGCGTGGCTTTCTTCACCTACAGGTTCCTATGCTTGCCATCCGAACCCATGCTGAAGGACGCACATCAGCATTATCATTGTCACGTCCGTCATCCATCTGCGCTGGCGCGAGTGACCCCACTCCAGCAAAGGTCCAACTCCTCAGTCAGGGGAGAAGACCCTCCACGTCACGGTTTCTCTACATCACTCCTGACTCATTCGCCATACGGCACCTTCACGACGCAGCTCCAGTTTCTCCAGTGTTCAATCCGAATCTTCGGCAGTAGTCGGATTCTGCATTGCTTCCAGAGCCCTCAAATCGCACAATTAGCCTTCAGTTTCATCGAAACTTCGTCCTACTTTTCCACCATTTTTTGGGGGGTCTGATTAATCCAGGCATTCCCATTCATTCTAACAATAATAAATCAGTCAACACCACCTTCATCAGCTTCCCCTCTGCTCATCTGACGTCACCATCATCTGCAATTTCAGCACCCTCTCACGCCACTCCAGGAATGTCTGCGTCTCCACCGTCCAGGCTTGCCATCCATCCATCCATCTTCTGCTTTTCCATTTCTGGGTCACGGGGACAGCAAATCTGCTGCCCAGAACACTATGCACCGGCCCCCATGAATCCTCCCACGGGAGTAGGTCCAGGCTTACCTCTCAGGGATAAATCTCATATACAAGCTGATTTCTGGTGAAGACTGCCAGTCTCATCTTCATGTTCCCGTGCCTGATTAAAGGACTGCAAAAAACTGAACCTCGCCTTCCTCCGAAACGCCTACCACTTATTTCGGACTTTCTCTACCGTTGCACTCTCACTCTGCGCTCCGGCAACCTCTCGCCTTTCACGGACCTCTTCTGGCATAACACCCCATCCATTCTCCATTCATTTATTTCGCATTGGCGCCACTATGTCCACGGCCAGGGCAGATGTACCCGACCGGAAAAATTCGAACCCTTGGTTGTCGGGTCTCCAGCACCTACCTCGTGTACGATCGTCACGACCTCAACGATCTCCTCCAGACCCATTCCACTTTATGCTCTTTTAAAAACTTTTGGGGGTCCCGTTCCGCTGGGCCAATCCAAGATTGAGACGGAGCCCCCACCCAATGTCTCAACCCAGCCATCACCACCTATTCACCGAGACATCCACTATCATTCAATAATAAACATCTTCACTGCATTATGTTGATGGCGTGGTCCTAGCTAGTGAAATGGAGTTAATGTGATTAACTGAAATTCAGGAGCAGGACCACACCTCAACCACCTTCTCCTCCTCACCAGCGAATCACAGTTCACCATAACCACACCTCTAATTTCCCGGAGCCATTTATAGCCACTCATCCCTTCATTCCAGTTCGTCTCGGTTATCTCGACCCCTCCCTCCCACCCCTATCTCGTTTGTCTTTCAGCCACAAGACATCTCCTAAAGGGGGGGTCCCGTTCCGCTGGGCCAATCGAAGATTGAGACGGAGCCCCCACCCAATGTCTCAACCCAGCCATCACCACCTATTCACCGAGACATCCACTATCATTCAATAATAAACATCTTCACTGCATTATGTTGATGGCGTGGTCCTAGCTAGTGAATGTATGATTTTGCATGTGTGTCTGTGTCCACAGCTGGGCTTACACTGTCTGAT
Organism: Paratrypauchen microcephalus; assembly: GCA_036785185.1. NCBI lineage: Eukaryota > Metazoa > Chordata > Actinopteri > Gobiiformes > Gobiidae > Paratrypauchen > Paratrypauchen microcephalus. The sequence goes on from JAVJIX010000017.1 coordinate 7,912,827, forward strand.
TTTTGGCTCATTTTGAGACGATTTTTCACTTGTGCAACTATTTGGGGGAATAGGTTTCATATTCAGCATAAGCAGACTGTTCAAAAATGTTTGTTTGGTTGGTACATTATAAAGTGTATCATTTGTTACTCCTTGTTATGTTGTTCTTGCCCAGTGGGTCATTAAATAAAGCTTTACTCTAATCATTTAACTACTATACTTACACTGTGACAACTCCTCCAAAAGAGTGTCCCTTTCTGCTGTCAGCTCATTTAGTTTTCTTTTTAGAAAAGTCTCTTTTTTTTGACCTTTTCAAGCTGTTTCATCGCAGTTGGGGCTGTCGCTGCATGACAGACAAAGAAGGGGAGAACATGTCAATAGTATTCCTTAAAACTGTACATAGGGTATGTCTTTAACCCTTTTTTTTAAACTTGCCTCCAGTTTCTCCATCACTGAATGATTTCTTTAACAGTTAGATAAAAAAAAAATATTGTTTGGATTTTCAAATATGGTAATAACACTCTGATAGCCTACCAGTACAGTGGTACCTCACCTTACGAAATTAATTCGTTCCAGAAGTGGTTTCGTAACGTGAATTTTTCGTAAGTTGAGTAGCTATTTCAATGGAAAAGGCCTGATTCGTTCCAAGGCCCCGTTCTTTCCGTTCCAAGGTTGTTGTTTTTTTTATAGTGTAACATTTTTTTTTATATTGTAACATTGTGTTCTGCGTCCTGATTGGCTAAGAGACTAGACCAGGACTAAACGTGGAATAAACCAGGTCTAGACCAGAACTAAACCAGGTCTAAACCTGGACTGGACCTGGACTAAACCAGGACTGGACCAGGTCTAGACCTGGACTAAACCAGGATTAAACCACCACGTGCTCTTTGCTGGTTTCGTGCGGCTGGTTTGTTGCTCGGGCTCCAGAGGACGCGGTCCAGGCGCCGCGGTGCTATCTCGTGCTTGTAGACCCGGTGCCGGTTGTGCAGACCAGGACTAGCGGTGCTCCGGAGTCGTGTCTCCCCCCACGCTTCATTATTTAAAGGTCCCATGGCATGAAATTTTCACTTTCTAAGGTTTTTAAACGTTAATGTGAGCTCCCCTACCCTGTTTAGGCCCTGAGCATTTGCGGTCCTTTTCTGCGTTACACAAAACCAGTGTTGAAACGGGCGAGTTCGGACAAGGCACCTTTTTGACGTCAGATCGGCAAATGCAGCTCCAGCCCCTCCCTCTGTCTCCGCTCAGCGTCCCTGTATATCCCGCCCATAGAGTTTGGACTGTGAATGCGCTACAATGCGAAATGCGTTTTTTAATTTGCCTGGAGGCACGTCCGAGTGTTTCTAGGCTCGCAAGTCCCTTACCCGACCCTCTGGACCTCTGAAATACCAGTGGTTTGATTTTATTTTCTGTGTAAATATGCTTTTTTTCATTGCAAAGTCTCCCATCTGTCTTCCTGTGTTAAACACGGAAGCGAGCAGACAGCGGTGCAGAGCTGCGCTTCCAGCGGGGGAAACACGCCCCCCCCGCTCCTTAGCCAATCTATCTGCCCTTCTCATTTGCACTGAAGCAGAAACACCCAGAATAAAGCATTTTAGACACATATCTAGCCTCATGAAGACTGTCAGAGTCATATCTCATGCAGTGTGTTGATTTTGAAGAAGGATTCATTTACAGTATTAGGGAACCATTAAGGAGCCATATAAAAGCATCAAGAAGTACCATGTCATGGGACCTTTAATACATTTTGTTGAAAATCTATGAAAGTTTGAGTGTTTAAACGAGAGAGAAATGTGAGAAAAGTTTAATTCCAGTCTGAGAAAAGCGTATAATGTGTGTGGTGACGCATTTAGAGCCTTAAAACATGTAGAATAATTGTAAAATATAAAGTTGTCCTACTTCAGGGATTTCTCTTGTTGCGGGTTATTTCTGGAACCTAACCCCGTGTGTGTTGATAAAGTGCATTTACGTTTCAGGGCACGCATCTGAGCGCGCATTATTTGAGTTTTCGCGTTTCGTAACTTGAATTTTCTTTCGTATTTAGAGACCAAAATTTAACGTGAAGGCGTTTCGTAACTTGGATTTTTCGTTTGTAGGGTCTTTCGTAAGGTGAGGTACCACTGTACTTAGTTAATATCAGCAGACATTAACATTGGAACCCACTTTTTAAAATCAGATGGTTATAATATTGATTTAAGATTTTCAGATTTTAGATTTTATTGATCGCACACACAGGAGAAATTCACTTCTGTACCGTGGGAGGGCAGTACCGTGAAGGGTCTTGCCCAAGGACCCACACTGGCTTGCTCATTGCTGGTGGGGATTTTAACCCAGGTTCCCGCGGGTGAAAGTCACGTGACATACCAGTTTCGTTTCCACACAAACAGAGATTTTTGCTCTGAAAACGATTCTTTCTAAAAACTCAAAAGTGGGGATTTTGGAAATCTCCGGTCTCTGTTTTTAAAAATACCAGTGTACGTGTAAACGGGGCTTATTTTGGAAAACGGAGGGAGAGAAATATTCGTTTCTCAAAATGCCTAGCACGTGTAAACGGGGCCTGAGTTGGATTTTAAAGCACGCCGTACCAGAACAACGATTAAAAGAAATGCCGACCCAACAAAAAGCTAAACCAATCGGCTAGTATTGCTAGCGAACTTTTGGCTAGTTGGTTGAATGACGCAGCTAAATGACCAAATAACCGTTCCTTTGGGCCACATTAAAAGGTGTAATGTACGGTACTAAATATGAGAGCACAGGTTGCATAACACAAATATCCACACAGATGAAAATGCTTACCTGTGCTACAGCCACTGTCCTCTTCGCTCAACCTTTCCTCCAAAAAGTTCTCTGGTTCTGCCAGAGTGTCGGGAGCTGCAGAATCTTCAGCGGCCCCAAGATAATTTGCGATAAGTTTGCGCTGTCGCCGCGTCCCAATGTCTACGCGCAGGCATAGCGAAAGTAGACCAACACGTTCTGGCGCCAATCTCTCCCGCACTGCCAAAGTCACGCTTCTGAAACAACCAATCAGAGTGATCTCATCTAATAGTATAATATATTATGCCTATGATTATAATTATTTATTCAGACGTAATAACAATGCAAAAATAATATGATCAAATTGTTTTTAAAACACGAGTCCTGAATTAATGATAGATAACATTATTTATATTTTTAGGTACGATTGGTTGAGTGGGAGGGACCATGCGTGTCGTAATATCTCCGTTCATTGGCTATTTCTGTCGGGACTAGGATCAAATTGATTTCTTACTGTTTTGACATTCTGGCGGGCACACATAAGAGATCGTAAGAAAACATGACTCACAGCTAGAAAACTGAAAGAGCTTACAGAGGGAAAGAAAACAGAGAAAAGACATTTGCGGCTGATTAAATGGTTGCAGAAGAAAAAAATTCTTGCTAAGAAGATGAAATGCAATAAATGTGGACATAGAATGAAGATGAGAAGGAGCGGGGGGGTGCGAGTGAACAATTTTTCCCGAGGACCGGGGGGGGGGCGGGTTGAGAGCCCTGTTTGTCTAAAGAGCAAACTTAAACTACAAAGCAACTAATGAGAGTTATATAAATTAAGTTATTACCTGATGGTTCTCAGTTTGTTTTATCATCACTGCACTTTGTCAGTGCGCGCTGAGAGGGGCGGGGAGGAGGGACCAGGGCGGGGGGGAGCGGGACATTTTTAACGCATTCATGTAAGAGTCTGGTTAATGCACCGGGCCCGCGTCTCACCGCGTCTCACCATGGGCAGTTCGGCTCTGGGCCGCGCGTATTCCGCGCGTAAGCCGTCAGGGGGGACACGTTACACACAGACGGAGACACCGGGACCGGAGTCGGTGCGTCTCAGAGGAGACGTGGCACCGGGACTGAGGCTCAGGACGTGCCCGGGGGACGGCGCGTCTGCTCCGGCCTCCGCTCGGACCGCACGGTTGGGAGCAGACGCTCACACTCTCAATGTGTGAGACTTGAGAGCCCTGGAAGGAGCGATTGCAACGACTGCTTTGAATGGTAAGTCATGTTAACATTAAGTTAAGGCAAATTGTTTTGCAAGGGAATGGGATGAGCCATTGTGGTTTTCATATGCCTTTGACTCTCCAACACTTTTTCCTTACAGGAGGTGTCAAAGGCACCACAGAAATGTGAAGAAGTCCATCAGGGACAGGTCCATTTTTAGCCGCTCTAAAATCACCCTGTTCAACTGGCTGAAGTTTGTGTACAGGCAGGGCTCTCAAGTCTCACGCATTGAGAGTGTGACACATGCAATTCGACGTGTTCACACGCCACACATGGCATTTCTCACGCTGATTTTTGTGTGTGTGTGTGTGTGTGTGTGTGTGTGTGCCCAGAAAATCGGTCTGTGTGGCTCAGTTTATGCAGGCACTGCGCGTTTTCGGCGAAAAAAACTCCCCCCCTTCCTCCTCGCCCCGCTCCCTCCTCCCTGCGCCGCTCAGCGAGTGTCTAAGCGTGCACTGCACTGTCAGTAGGGTGACCACCGGCATGAAACAGGAAAGGAGGACACTTGTGTCCAAAAAGGAGGACAAAGGTCCTAAAGTGAGGACACCTTGTTTTTTTTTTTCCCTTGGTGGGGGGGGGCTGTTTTAATGCTGCATATTACAACATGGATATAGCCATGTCCAACGTTTACTGTAAATCAGGGATGAAAGAGCTTTTAGCCGATCTCCGCTTTTTATTCAGCCGCGGGGTCATTTTTTTTATATGTGCCAAGTGCGAGCCGCGCAGGGGGGGGCATTTTGGATGTCGCGCACAGGGCTCCAAGGAGCGCTCAGGGAGTTAGTGTGTTTGCTCAGACACATTAAAAATTAGGGGGAACGGCCATGTCCCAATTCCAAGTATTACTAGTCGCAATAGAATAATATTTTTGTCTGGAGGGAACAAGGAGCAGACCACCCGGCTCATTGAGCTGAGGCGGGATCTGTTCCATTCCGCAGACGCCCATGTGATCCCCGGACTGCACTCAGGGCTCAGCGAGTATGCACCGCCTCGACTGCAGACTGAGACCACACTCCGAACCGTGCATTCGCTGAATTGGGAAACGGCGAACATTGCAGAGTAGCAAGTGTAAATCATGGGTGGTTATTTATGATGATTTATGCAACGGTGGCCGACGAGGGTCCGAAAGGAGGACAAAATGTAAAAAAGGAGGACACGTGACAGACGGTCGGACAGACAGCTCTAAAACCGGACTGTCCGGACGAAATATCACCCTAACTGTCAGTGAATGACAAAACGGAGAACCATCAGGTAATACAGTAACTTCATTTATATAACTCATTAGTTGCTTTGTAGTGTAAGTTTGCTCTTTAGACAAACATTTACACAGGGCTCTGTGTAAATGCAATCGCAATTCGACGTGTTCACACGGCATTTCTCACGCAATTCAAGCGCCCCCCCCACACACACACACGCGCGCTCTTCGGAAATTACAGTCTCACGCACGACCCCGCTCAAAACTTGAGAGCCCTGCCCTAGATTAAGATTTTATTTGGTCTCACACACAATGACACACGGGAGAAATTTGACTTCTGCATTTGACCCATCCTTTTTCAGGAGCAGTGAGCAGCCATCTTTTTTCGGCGCCCGGGAGGCAATACCGTGAAGGGTCTTGCCCAAGGACCCACACTGGCTTGCTCATGGGGGGATTTGAACTCAGGTCCCCCTAGGGAAAGTCAGTGACTTAAAAGAAACAATGGGGCAGCCAGGTCAGGGCCAGAGGGGTGGAGACGGTCGTTAGGGTCGAATAGGTATGCTAAACTAGACGCCAGAGAAATTCGAAAAACAAAACAAAAGAAACAAATTAGTTGTGATAGTTTCAGGACAATTTCAGTGTAGTGAGCTCCTCCCTGCAGCTAGATATAAGCAGTGTCTAACCAGCACTCGAACCAGAACTGACGAAGCCTCTCAGATGAGCGGCGAAACGTTTTCGACCAAACAAACTTTGTCCAGTTGACAAATTGAATTTCTTCTTTTATCTTTGTAGTATTGCGTTTCCAGTGGCTCTGGCTGTTGCCTGTTTACAGCACCACATATCGGTGTGGCATATGTATGACATCGTTTTCACTCAGTGCTCCGTTTTCGCCTGGACGTGAAAATTTACTGATCCGACACATGTGTGGACGTGTATTTTTTCCAACCTGCATAAAAAGGAAGTCCGGGAGCGTTGTCGTGTGGACGTAGCCTCAGTTTCACTTTCACGTTGGGGAAATCTGTTTTGTTCAACTAGTGATAGATTCATATTAAGCCTTTATTTGGTCTCACACACAATGACACACAGTGACACACGGGAGAAATTTGACTTCTGCATTTGACCCATCCTTTTCAGAATTTTCAGGATTCTGGGACAATCATCAATTTTTGACTTTTATTGGCCTATTTTATATGATCTTTACCCTGATTATGTGTTTTGTTCCTGTGTTATTAAAGAGAAAATTGCCTTTGGTTATTTTATGATTGAACAGATATTAACCTTCTAACATTATTATTCTGGTTGTTGGTAGACTTTACAAAAACTTCATTTTGAGTCCGGGGGGACTTTTTTCAAAAATATGACCAAATGACGGTCAATTCCTTTCATTACTAGCAAAAGTTCAAGAAAATATGATACAGGGTATAGAGGTTGTAAAAAAGTTATAACCCTAATCGCATGTGCATCCACACATGTTGTCTACATGCTGAGATGTCCATGTGGCCTGGCTTATATAGGTAAGACCACCAGGAAACTCAAACAAAGAATGAGTGAGCATAAGAGAGTATCCTGTAGCGGTACATTTTAATGACCATAGACATGACATTTGTTCACTCCGGTTCTGTGGCATTGAGCTTGTCCCCCCTCCGCTCAGAGGAGGGGACCACGACCGCCTTCTCAAACAAAGGGAGGCATATTGGATCCATACCCTCAAAACTTTAGCTCCAAAAGGACTCAATGATGATTTTGAGCATTTTGAAAATATTGTATTACAAATAATCATTATGTTCTTGCTTCTGTTGGGTTGTATGTGGGCTGTATTATAAGATTCACTGTGTATATGTAGATATGTATATAGCACGCCATTCTATATTCTTATTCTATAGTTGGGTGCATATTTACTAGATCAGTATGTATTCAAATATTCTCCAGATTTATCTTTCAATTATTTTTCTATTATTATTATTATTATTGGGGCCAAGCAGCAAGGCACCTATAGCGTTTCTCCTGATTCTTATTATTATATACAGTGGTACCTCACCTTACGAAAGACCCAACAAACGAAAATTTCAAGTTACGAAACGCCTTCACGGTAAATTTTTGTCTCTAGATACGAAAGAAAATTCAAGTTACGAAACACGAAATCTCAAAAATTCAAATAATGCGCGCTCAGCCACACACATTATACGCTTTTCTCAGACTGGATTTAAACTTTTCTCACATTTGTCTCTCGTTTAAACACTCAAACCTTCATAGATTTTCAACAAAATTATTAATAGTGAAGTGTGAGGCGAAGGGGGAGGGGGGAGAAGACTGCGCTCTGACACGTGTGATAGCGCAGCATGACCCGGCGCGGAGCTGACAGCAGGTCTAGACCAAGGTCTAAACCTGGACTGGACCAGGACTAGACCAGGTGGATTAAAGCGCTGCGCGCGGTCTATTTCTTGGTTTCGTTTCGAGTCACGGCTGAGGTGAGCAGCGAGGAGGGGACAGCACGCAGTCTGAGCGCATGAACGCATGAACGAGACCCATGCAAGAGCCGCGGTGGTCTAGACCTCCTCTAGACCTGACCAGGTCTATAGGAGTCTAGAGGAGCCGCGGTGGTCTGGACTAAACCAGGACTAAACCTGGACTAAACCAGGAGGAGACCACCTTGCATGGGTCTCGTTCATGCGCTCAGACTGCGTGCAGTCCCCTCCTCGCTGCTCCCCTCAGCCGTGACTCGAAACGAAACCAGGAAATAGACCCGCGCGCAGCGCTTTAATCCACCTGGTCTAGTCCTGGTTTAGTCCTGGTCCAGTCCAGGTTTAGACCTTGGTCTGCTGTCAGCTCCGCGCCGGGTCATGCTGCACTATCACATGTGTCAGAGCCCCCCCTTCACTGTTAATACATTTTGTTTGAGTTTGAGTGTTTAAACGAGAGACAAATGTGAGAAACGCGCAGAACACAATGTTACACTATAAAAAAAGTTACACTATAAAAAAAAACTTGGATGGGGGCCTTGGAACGAATCAGGCTTTTTCCATTGAAATAGCTACTCAACTTATGAATTTTTCACGTTACGAAACCACTTCTGGAACGAATTAATTTCGTAAGGTGAGGTACCACTGTATTCTTCTGCCTCTGGGAGTCTATGGCAACCCCTAGAACCGTCTGGTAAAAAGTTGTGAAATTTTGCATGCACATTCCAGCCAGTCTCCTCATTGCCCACAGCAATTTATAGGCCCCCACCTCCAACCCTCTAGCGCCACCAGCAGGTCAAAGTTGCAGGAATTTTCAGGTACATTTCTGTGTGTAACTTTTGAACCGTATGTCCAATTTTCAAAAACTTGGTATCCCTGGACTCCTTGGGCCAAGCCGAATCCAACGCACCATATGACCTCATTTTCCACCAGGGTAGATTTTCCGCCATTTTGAATTTTATGAAAAACACTCAAAATGCTTCTCCTCCCTCAATTTTGGACCAATTTTGCTCAAATTTGGTACATAGCATCTTTGGACTGAGCCACATCAGAGATGTGCCTGGACTTTTTGATATCTCATCATTTTGTTCTGACAGCCAATCAAACGCGTACTAAAAGTCACCAAATAGGAAGTGAGGTCATATCTCAGGAACCCTTCATAGGATTGTTTTCAAACTTTTCACAGATGTTCGTGTCCTTCCCAGGATTCCCCACAAAAAATTACAGGGCCCCAGCTCAAACCCTCTAGCGCCACCAACAGGTCAAAATTTGAGGGACATTTCTGCTTGTAACTTTTGAACCGCAAGTCCGATTTTCAAAAACTTGGTATCCCTGGAATCCTTGGGCGAAGACTGATCCAACGCACGTCATCAAATTAGTCTGGGTCACTGCTTGGCCCCACATTGCTGCTTGCAGCTATATTTATTATTATTATTATTAACATTACACCATTTCGATTGATTGCCTTTGGATTTTGAATTATGTTGTTTTGGGTACACTGTTCTTTTACAACCTGTCACACTTGGGTGCTTGCCACACCCTATTTAAGATGGCCACCTTTAGCTCTTACTCCATTTTGCCTAATGAAGGCCAAGTCCCGAAACGTTGCATATCTCCGTAAATCTCACATTTTGCAAGTAAGACGGAGTGCGGGATCATTTTCTCCTCCTATGTTCTGGGTCTGCTCCCTCACCTCCAACGCACCCGTTTGAAGAAATTGAAGTGCGAAGTTCTCATTCTTGAACATGTCACGATACAAATACAAATAATTTATGCCACTGACACAACAGCAGGTTTATCCCTAAAACAAACTGTAAATGGACAATGAAGGTAGAAAAAAACACACTGCAATAAATTTATGTTATGAACAGGTTTTTTTTTTAAACAAAGAAAATGGAAAAAAAAACACACACCAGAAACGTCCAATGTCAAACACCAAAAATGACGAGTCTCACAGCAGCAGTTACAGAGAGAGGGGCCCCGATATTCCAATGTAAATCAATGGGAGCCAGGGTCAGTAGGAGCCGGAAGAACACGTTAGTGATGTCCTCATCACAGGTCCTTCTATGACCTGTCCATTTATATATGCAGTCTATGGTGTCTCTTCTTATGTCGTATGAGAGTAGAATTAACAGCGAACGCTTTCTCACAAACTGAACAGCTGAATGGTTTCTCCCCTGTGTGTGTCCTCATATGTATTTTGAGATAAGAACTTTGAGCGAAAACTTTCTTACAAACTGAACAGCTGAATGGTTTCTCCCCTGTGTGTGTCCTCATATGTTTATCAAGAGCATCCTTTACGGCAAATGTTTTCTTACAAACTGAACACCTGAATGGTTTCTCCCCTGTGTGTGTCCTCATATGTATTTCAAGTTGACCCTTTAGGGCAAATGTTTTCTTACAAACTGAACAGCTGAATGGTTTCTCCCCGGTGTGTGTCCTCATATGTCTTATGAGAGAACTATCAGCGAACACTTTCTTACAAACTGAACAGCTGAATGGTTTCTCCCCTGTGTGTGTCCTCATATGTCTATCAAGCTGAACCTTTTGGGCAAATGTTTTCTTACAAACTGAACAGCTGAATGGTTTCTCCCCTGTGTGTGTCCTCATATGTATTTCAAGTTGACCCTTTAGGGCAAATGTTTTCTTACAAACTGAACAGCTGAATGGTTTCTCCCCTGTGTGTGTCCTCATATGTTTATCAAGGGCACCCTTTCGGGGAAATGTTTTCTTACAAACTGTACACCTGAATGGTTTCTCCCCTGTGTGTGTCCTCATATGTCTTTTGAGAGAACTATCAGCGAACACTTTCTTACAAATTGAACAGCTGAATGGTTTCTCCCCAGTGTGTGTCCTCTTATGTCTATCAAGATTAGCCTTTTGAGCAAATGCTTTCTTACAAACTGAACAGCTGAATGGTTTCTCCCCTGTGTGTGTCTCGGCTCCTTGGCCAGTTCCTGACACGTCTCCATTCTCCACAGTGGCTCTGGTTCCTGGTGCAGACTTGTATTTGGGGGACAGACGTGAGTTTTGTGCAGTGGAGCTTCCGGCTCCGATCTGGACTTGGTTGTGGTGGTCTCCATCAGCCCCTGTGTCCCTGTGTGCAGGTGAACAGCCGAGTGGAGGTCTCCAGTCTTCATCAGTGTCAGTGTCAGAAGAGTGCTCTGTGTCTCCCTCAGTCTCTGAGTGGACATGTGTCTCTGCTCTGATGTCCTCTCCCTGTGTGTCCTCTCTCTGCTCAGTCTCTCTTTGTTGAAGCGGTGAGGACTCTTCTGTCTTCACGCTCACAGCACTAAACTCTGGGACAGACCTGAAAAATATAAGAGACATTTGTATATTTCAAACCCAATTTGAATATTTGTAATAGAAATTAATCTGAATGAATGAATGACAAAATAAAGAACTACAGTTTGAAAGTGTCTAAGACTCACACTTGCAGCTGATCTTCCTCCTGTTTGATGCCGTGTTCTTCTTCAATGTGTGGAGCAGGACTCGGAGAGGGGAGCTGGGCAGCTGCAGGAGATAAGAGAGTACACACTTACACGTACAGGTGCAGTCTTGTGACATGAACACTCTGAACTTGTCTGTAGTCTTCTACTGTAAGGCTGAGGGGGTGTCTTTTCTGTCCATGAAGTTGTAAATATGTTTGAGTGAATATGTGACGCATCATGGACTTTGAGCCCTCATGTCAGCATTACAGATTCCGAGAAAACGCAATTTTTTTCATTTATTTTTTTCAAAATTTGTGATTTTCCTTTTTTTTTGTGTGCTAGTTGAGATCATGAAGAAGCCTCTCCATGTTTCAGATAATAGCATTAGTGACGTTAAAAACATATTTTTAATTTCAAATAGTCTTGTTTTTGCTGAAAGAAACGGGACGTGTATAAATCAACATATTTTGCTAAGCTCGCGCCAGCCAATCCTGTTACGAGAAGCGCCGAGGAGCTCGTGCATATGTAAGCGGCACTGCAGGACACTAAAGGACATGAAAATGGACTTTTAACTTCTATTTGGACACATGACACGTTCGGGAGACCTTCAGGACAGGTTCGGGACACATCCATTTCTCCGGAGCTCGTGTAAAGAGTGCGATTTGGCTCCGAAACACAATACGCGTTTACACATGGAGATACGCCGAAAACACTGCAACATGGGGTGAGTCATAATTATCATCATATTTCTGCATCAAATGGACTTTATAGACTTTAGGACATGTTAAACTAAATACTAATTCAGCTGTCGTGTGGTGATCACCTGTGCGAGACCGCGGCTGTTCACTGCATATTGTGGCTCCGCGGATCTCCATTCACAATGCAGCTAAGCTAATGCTAACGCCAGGCCAGGCCAGTTACGTCACCCGGATTGGCGTCACCGGGGCCCCACCCTGGAGCCAGGCCTGGGGTGGGTGCTCGCCCGCGAGCATGGTGGCCAGGCTCAGCCCGGCCGGGCTCAGCCCGAAGGAGGGATGTGGGGCCGTCCTTCCGTGGACCCACCACCCGCAGGAGGATTCATAAGGGGCCGGTGCAGAGAGATCCGGGAGGCAGCCGAAGGCAGGGGCCTCGGCAACCAGATCTCCAGACATGGAGACTAGCTCTGGGGACATGGAATGTCACCTCGCTGAGGGGGAAGGAGCCTGAGCTTGTGCGGGAGGTTGAGCGCTATCGACTAGATATAGTCGGCCTCACCTCCACTCACAGCTTGGGCTCTGGAACCCAACTCCTTGAAGGGAGCTGGACTCTCCATTTCTCTAGTGTTGCCCGCCGGGAACGGCGGCGGGCTGGTGAACGAGAGGGTCGCGTCCCTGCGCCTTCAGGTCGGGGACAGGTCTGTTGTGTCGGCCTACGGGCCGAACAGCAGTGCAGAGTACCCGGCCTTATTGGAGTGCCTGGGAGGAGTACTGGACGGTGCACAGACCAGGGACTCCGTTGTTCTCCTGGGGGACTTCAACGCCCACGTGGGCAGCGACAGTGACACCTGGAGAGGGGTGAGTGGGAGGAACGGCCTCCCTGATCTGAACCCGAGTGGTGTTCTGTTATTGGACTTCTGTGCTAGCCACAGTTTGTCCATAACGAACACCATGTTCAAGCACAAGGGTGTCTACCAGTGCACGTGGCACCAGGACACTCTAGGACGGAGGTCGATGATCGACTTTGTTGTCATGTCATCTGACCTCCGGCCGCGTGTCTTGGGACACTTGGGTGAAGAGAGGGGCAGAGCTGTCAACCGATCACCACCTGGTTGTGAGTTGGGTCCGCTGGCGGGGGAGGAAGCCGGAAAGACCTGGTAGGCCCAAGCATATCGTGAAGGTCTGTTGGGAACGTCTGGCAGAGCCCTCTGCCAGGGGCACCTTCAACTCACACCTCCAGGAGAAGCCCTCCCGGATTCCGGGGGAGTCTGGGGACATAGAGTCCGAATGGGCTCTGTTCTTGGCCTCTATTGTCGATGCGGCCGCCCGTAGCTGTGGTCGTAAGGTCTGTGGTGCCTGTCGCGGCGGCAATCCTCGAACCCGGTGGTGGACACCGGAAGTAAAGGATGCCATCAGGCTGAAGAAGGAGTCTTATCGAGCCTTGTTGGCTCGTGGGACTCCTGAGGCAACTGACGAGTACCGACGGGCCAAGCGTGCTGCAGCCCGGGCGGTAGCAGAGGCAAAAACTCGGGGTTGAAGAGTTTGGAGAGGCCATGGAGGAGGACTATCGGACGGCCTCAAAGAAATTCTGGCAAATCATCCGGCGCCTCAGGAGGGGGAAGCAGTGCTTCACCAACTCTGTTTACGGTGCGGGTGGGGAGCTGTTGACCTCGACTGGGAATGTTATCGGACGGCTGAAGGAATACTTTGAGGATCTCCTTCATCCCGCCGTCACGTCTTCCGAGGAGGAAGCAGAGGCTGGGGACTCGGAGGCGGACTCACGCATCACCCTGGCTGAAGTTACTGAGGTGGTTGGAAAGCTCCTCGGTGGCAAGGCCCCAGAGGTGGATGAGATCCGCCCTGAGTATCTCAAGTCTCTGGATGTTGTAGGGCTGTCTTGGCTGACACGTCTCTGCAACATCACGTGGCGGTTGGGGACAGTAACTCTGGACTGGCAGACCGGGGTGGTGGTCCCTCTGTTTAAGAAGGGGGACCGGAGGGTGTGTTCCAACTATCAGGGAATCATACTCCTCAGCCTTCCCGGTAAGGTCTATTCCGGGGTGCTGGAGAGGAGAATCCGACCGATAGTCGAACCTCGGATTCAGGAGGAGCAGTGTGGTTTTCTTCCCGGCCGGGGAACACTGGACCAGCTCTTTACTCTCCATCGGGTGCTCGAGGGTGCATGGGAGTTTGCCCAACCAGTCCACATGTGCTTTGTGGATCTGGAGAAGGCATTCGACTGTGTCCCTCGTGGGGTCCTGTGGAGAGTGCTCTGGGAGTACGGGGTTCGGGCCCTTTGCTAAGGGCTGTTCGGTCCCTGTATGACCGGAGCAGGAGCTGTGTTCGCATTGCCGGTAGTAAGTCGGACCTGTTTCCGGTGCATGTTGGACTCCGCCAGAGCTGCCCTTTGTCACCGGTTCTGTTCATTATATTTATGGACAGAATTTATAGGCGCAGTCAGGGGCCGGAGGGGATCCGGTTTGGGAACCATAGGATCTCATCTCTGCTGTTTGCAGATGATGTTGTCCTGATGGCTTCATCGAACCGGGACCTCCAATGTGCATTGGGGAAGTTTGCAGCCAAGTGTGAAGTGGCTGGGATGAGGATCAGCTCTTCCAAATCCGAGGCCATGGTTCTCCACCGGAAAAAGGTGGCTTGCCCTCTCCGGGTGGGTGGGGAGTCGTAGGAACGTAGATTGACCGGTAAATTGAGAGCTTCGCCTTTTGGCGAGGGGAGTCCTCGCTGCTCGCCTCAGCCGTGACTCGAAACGAAACCAGGAAATAGACCCGCACGCGGTGGTTTAGACCTGGTTCAGACCTGGTTTAGACCTGGCACGGTTTGAGCATGGGTCTCTGCTCGCAGTCCCGCGCCGGGTCATGCTGCGCTATCACACACACC